>JAXFYN010000251.1:0-291444 GCA_036172215.1 Camellia granthamiana | reverse complement strand
ACAATTTTAGTAAAATGGCAATAAATTTTTATTTTGTTTTTTTTTTATTTTTTCAAGGGTGGGGTGGGGGCCATTCCGTTGGGCTTGCAGGTGAAGTGTCTCTCTCTCTCTGCCCAACATAATCAAGTTGGGCCCTTAGATCCACTATAATAAGACAGTCCAACAACCAGCTTCACCTTCAAACAAAGAACAAACATATAACAGAATTCTAGTGAAGTGGACGCCAAGAAACGAAGCTCTACCACCTCTTGCCTTGCATTGTGTTTTCATCTCCTCTTCTCTCTCATCCTCAACAAATCCTTTCTCTCTCTCTCTCGCTCTCTCTCATCAAATTAAAAGGTCATCCTTGTTGCCACCTTCTTTGAATTGGAATCCACCACCAAGTACAGTATACTCCTCTCTCTAAGAGTGTTGCCACATAGACGGTGAAAAGAGAGTGGTGGTGAAGATGAAGAAAAGAGCAGAGATAGATACAACAGCCCCATTCCGGTCAGTGAAAGAGGCTGTTATGTTGTTTGGTGAGAGAGTTCTTGCAGGGGAGGTCTATGCCAACAAGCTCAAAGAGGTACATCCTGTATCTTAGGTCAAATATTAATATGCATTTTGTAGTTCTAGAATGATTTCTTTTATTTTGTGTGATAGATGAGAACTATTGTAAATTTTAAAGATTAATTCCAAGAAATATTCATTTTGTTTGGTTTGGAGTTTTCAAAATTAATTTTCTGAATTTTCAATTCATATTTTTGTATTTTTAGTGATTTTTAAAAATATTTTAAACAATTTCTTTACTTTGTAAATCCACTTAATCTTGATATACATTAAAAAAAAAAGTATAAAATTTGTACAAAAATCTTTAAAAAAAATTCATTAAATATAACAATGTGATTAGTTTGTTAATTACTGAAAAAAAAAAAAACAAAAACAAAAACGAAAACAAAAACAAAAGGGTTAAAAGTTATTTTTTTAGAATAATATTTTTAAATTTCAATGAGTTCTTATAATGGTGACTAAATGTCATTAATTAGGCATTCTGTTCTCAAATAATAAGTTTAAATGCAGTCACAACATTTTACATGTATTTTTTTTTTTTTTTTGTCTGTTTTTTTTGTTGCTGTGAGTGTGTGTTTATATATTGCTACTACTACTCATTGGTAATTGATTTTCCATGGACAAACAACTATTGTGATCTCAATTACAATGTGTTGCAACTGACTTGTTGGTATATTAAGTAAAGGAATTTGAAATTTTGTGTCCCAAAAAGGAAAATAGCAAGATGGATATCCTTGAGTTTGACGGTTTTGTTACATGAACAAAATTGGTGGACTTGCCTCTATTCTATATATTTTTTATGCATACAATATAACTTTTATTTTTTAAATTTTTTGCAAGTTTTATTTTGGGAGTTGAAAACATATGGTTAATTAATAGGGAGCTACTGCAGAGCTCTAATTAGAGCTTCTGCCGTACAGCTCTAATGAGCTGTCCAGGAATAATAAAAATAAAAAAAAATAAAAAAATAAAAACAGTGAAGTAAAAGACAAAAAAGGGGGAAGAAAAAGACAAATTAAAGCTCCATTAGAGCTTTTTTTTTAAAGGTCTAAATCATTTTTCTAATTAATATAACGACTAAATGCTTGATATTCATGCATGCATGACATGTACAATTACAATTGAAAACACCCAAAAAAAGAAACTGAAAAATCTTTGCTTAAACATGAATTCAAGTATTCTTGATGTGGCTAACACAGTTGCCAGTTGCCTTTGTGTAGGCTCTTTTTGCTTTTTCTTAATCAGGTGATGGAATAAAGGTATATAATAGGTAAATAATAAAACTATTATGATATAATTATTTACAATATATATATAATAATTGTAAGCTTTAATAGAGAGAAGAGAATAAATCGCTTTGGTTTCATTCAGGAGATACCAATTCACACTTGACCCTGCATGTATGCATGCTATTTCCCTAACAGTTCGTTATTAATTCTTTGGGAGTATTCATAAGCAAGCACTCAACTGTAGATACAATTTTTATTTATTTATATTTATTTATTTATTTTTATGAACTAGTAGATACATTGTACAATGTTTGATCCCAACAAATGCTCAATTCATAGTCACCCATAATGTAATGAGCAATGCTAGGTATCATGAAAAAACTTTCATGAAAATGATCATGAAAGATTTATGACCTTTGGATTACACTTAAAATAAAATACCACATACTAATCAAAGTAGTCCAAAAATCATAAATCTTTCATGATCATTTTCATGAAAGTTTTTTCATGATCCCTACCTTTTCTCTAATGTAATTAGATGAGAACCATAACCTCAATTTTCATGATAATGTTTGGGATCATGAAGAAATTTAGATATAAAAAAATTTTGAAAAATATTATGTGAATCAAATTTATACTAAGTATGTAATGGTCGCACCATTTGAATAATTGAATTTAGACTACATAATATTTTTTTAAAAACATTTTTTTATCTAAATTTTTAATTCCTAATATTATTGCAATTGAGTATGGATTCTTCTCTTTTTTCTATGGGGCTCATGGAAACCACCATGAGTCTTACTCAGACGATTTGAGTAGTTCATATTGTAAAATTTTATGCAAATTATTTATGAAAAAAAATTAAATTGATCTAATATTCATAATTATATGATTTTATTATATTTGTTTGAAAAAAAAATGATGATAAATATATAGTTTTAATAATAAATCATTCATTTTTAAATACAAATATAACAAAACTATATCCATAAATATTAGATAATTTAAATTTTTTTATATGAATGATCTACCCACAACATTTGACAAAATAAATGAATGGAATCCATTTTCCATTGCAATTTTCATCCAAAGGTGTTGCTATAAGTGCCAAACACGTCTTCATGCACATGCGACATTGATCATAGATGTCAAATGTTTTTTTCTTTGATTAAATCTTTTGGATAAGGAAACTGTTAAGACACTTGAAAAGTTCTAAATTTCAATTAAATGTTAATAGAGGTATGGGTCCTATATAGATGTTACTGTTGGTAACAAATTTGTTATAATTTTTTGCAACAATGGTAGAGGACCCTAATTTCTGTGGCTCAAATGGCTTGAATTTGCCAAAACGACGTCGTTTTGAGTACAAAACAACATCAAAATTGCCAAAACGATTTCGTTTTGGCAATTTTGAGTCATTTGAGCCACAGAAATTAGGGCCCTCAAATATTTTTCAATTTTTTGTATCCTTAATATTGTTGCTCTGATAATATCTATTATATATATATATATATAATAGTAATTATTTTGAGAAAAGTTATAAACACGTAAAATATACAAAAGAAGAAAAAAAATAAGTGTATAATCTAAACTCAAAATTGACTTGATGCATCTAAAATAAATTTGGATCATAAATTTCATTTTTCGTCCTGCTAATTAGTTTTTCTTATGGGTGAACACCTAGATGCAGAATGAAATAGAAAGTGAAAATGGGAATGACACTTCAACACTCCCAAGTGTTACAGAAGAGCTAGAGGAGACAAAGGAAAGCCTCCAAAAAGCAAAGGAAGAAACTATGGTAATGGCAACTTGCCTCTCCTCCTTACAAGAAGAGCTCGAACGGACCAAACACGAGCTTCAACAGCTGAAGGTAAGGGAGGAATTCGAAAAACAAGCAATGGAGGCCGAGATAAAAGGCGTGGACTTAATCGATGATTTGTCAAAAGAATTCGGTGTCAAAACAAGAAAATTAAGCAATGAAGTAGGAGAAGTACTCGAGTTTCAAAAGAAGAGGTACGTGACATTTGCGAATCCTCCATCGTTAGCTCAAGTCATGGTACCACCAAAAGGTGATGCAGTGGTGCTAGAAAGACATCCTTCTCTCAAGAAGAAGAAGAAGAAGCCATTGATACCACTAATCAGTGGCATTTTTACAATGAAGAAGAAAGGAAGCTCTGAAATTGCGTCGCCACGAAGAGCTTGATTGATATAATTATGCTAATGAAAAATACTAAACCCAAAATTTTTAACTTTTTTCTTAATGGAAATTTTCAACTTTTAATTCAATAATCAATATCTATGTATGTCACTGTACTTTCTTTTTCAATGGAACCCAATTTCTGTTTGATTGCTTCTAATTTCAATAATCTATTTCTTGGCTTTGAAATTCTATCAAGGCAGTGCCACCAAGCCTGTTAAAAGTATCAAACCATATGGTCTCCCTCTCCATTAATCACTTTTAAATTTAAAAATATAAATGTGCCTTTTTCACAAATAAATATTTGCCTATTGGATATAAGGATCATATCAAATGGTAATAATCACTTACCAATGAAAATTTTCAAATTGCAATGTTGATCCGGTTCTTAGTTTTAAGACTTTGGTTATAGTTCTAAAAATAGTTATATATTTGTTTGTTATTTTAAACTTTTTTTTAGGGGAATTATAAAGAACAATGTAGGAACACCAGTCTCTTGGTAGTGGAAATTGATAAACAACCAACTCAGACCTCATTTGGCAATCAGTTAAAAAAGTCACAGTTTTTTTTTTATTGAGTTTTTTTTTTGTGTTTAATGATTTTTTTAAAAAAAATTGTGTCAAATTTTTATTTTTAATTTTTCAATTCATCTAGTGTAAAAGAATCTAAAAAATAAAACAAAAAAATGATTAAAAAAAAAGTTCCCGAAAGGCAAAACAAAATCAAAAAAGCCAACTTTGTATTTAGTAGACTTTTTTCAATTTTTTATTTTATTTTATTTTTTTATTTTTTTGGTTCATCTACGCCAGTAAAACCTAAAAGTCTAAAGTTTTTTTTTTAAAAAAAAATTACTAAAGAAAAAAAAATATATTAACAAAAAATCACTAAAAAAGTCAATTTCAAATACTTGTAGTTATGCTTCTTGTTGCTATTTTATTTATTATTATAAAATATATGTTATACCTCCTGTTATATAAAAATTCTAAACCAAATCAATTTTTATGATTGAATTATGATCTCATTAAATAAGCTCAAAAGTTCAACTGCAATTCTAATTTTTTGTAAAAAGGTTGAGACCAGTTTAGTTCTCAAATTACTCTAAAATTAAACTAATAAGATCCATGAACATGTAGTATAAATTGTGTACTTAAATAAAATAAATAGATTCATATTAAACAACCATTTTGAATTTTAGAATAAGAACATACTAGAATTTACAGAAATTCATATTAAAATAAAACTAGTAGAAGAAAGCAAATCGAAACCTGTGTGATACCACAGTGTCCTTAAAATAGATTAGCCGTCTCACCATAGGTGCTGGAGGAACTTCGACTTCTGTCTCCTAGGATACGACGGTTTAGACCAGGCTAACGCAGAAGCACATTCTGTTAGCTTTGGCAAACTTGATAATGGTTGCACTCTCTCTAACAAGAACCAAAGAAAGGACTAGCAAAAGATAGGAAAATTTTTCTTTAGTGTAAAAAATCATCTCAAACTTTTTTTTATCTCAAAACAGCATCCCTATTTTCCATCAAAATCCATCAAAAACTCTTCTTCTACATTAGAGGGAAAGACCTTTTTTATACTTGTAGAGAAGAGGTCTTAACTATGAAGGCTATCATAAAACTTAACATCAATGGCCATCAACTCTAGCCTTTAGGGCTAAAACTACAATGGTGCAAAACTCCCATATGCATAATGATCATTAACTTTATCATCAAAAGATGAGAGTTACAAAGGTTAAATAAATAAATATATATATATAATGTTATTTAAATAATCCAACTAGTTGGGTCACAAAATGGATATAGGTATTGGGTCGCAACCTGATCTACACCTAATCTAAAACATATGCATAAGACAAACCCAGTCCAACATAGCATATAGCCCATGCCCAAGACTAAGTCCAACACATGCACATACACAAGCTTAGACCAATCCAGACCAAGACTAAAACAAAGTCCAAGTCCAAGTTTAGACCTAAGCCCAACTTCTATTGATGCCCACTTTATGAGATAATTCTCATTCATAACTCAATAGTTTCAGCCCATCATTTTTATATTGTAATATTCTCACTTGAGATAATACAAAACCAATCAGACCCACGTTAGCCGGCGGTTAGGTCCCACTTTAATTTCGAATTAAAGTTGCTGAAAATAATTATTTTCCAACAATCCCCCATATGAATAACATTGGCCGAATAAAGAAAAACAGACAACGCTTAACAACAAAGACTCGGAGAGAGCACACAGAATAACCCTACATCAAAAATGGTAGCTATTGGCCATGAACCTTTCGTAGTGAATGTCTATTGGATTTACTAGTTGACCAGTGAACGTGATGTCTTGAACTATTTTGCCGTTTTTTGTAAATTGAGACAATAGACCTCACGCAGGAGTTACTCCAACCATTATTATTGTTTTCACTGGTGTGTCCGGTTTGGCCCTGGAACACTAGCCTGGTTCAATGAGTGTTTTTAAAGAATTTAGCCTTGCCAATTCTTAAAGAAGCGGCCCTACTTTGCACTCATATAGGTTACCTACATAAGGTATCTCACTATACCACGGTTGACTATTCACAACACTTAGGCCATTAAAAGTATCAGTTTAACCTCCCACCCCACAGGGTATCACTGTATAAAGAAATGGGTAAGAGGATTTTCCTCTACAGTGACTTATCCGTTACACACAATTAAGTTGTCCTTTTGAATCTAAATCTTGGGATCTCCAGTCAATTAGGTTGGGTTTTCCATTCCGGTAAAATTCGCTAAAGGCTTTAACCTCATTCCTCTTGACAACATTTCTACTAACTCTAGAGTTATCCCTTTGGTTAGCGAATCCGCAATGTTGTCCTTAAACTTTATATAGTCTAGAGAGACAACTTCATTACAAAGTAGTTGTCGTATGGAATTATGTCTATGATGGATATGTCTAGACTTTCCATTATACATATGACTCTATGCCCATCCAATCACTGATTGGCTATCACAATGAATACAGATAGCAGGCACAAGTTTCGGCCAACGTGGAATATCCTCAACGAACTGGCGAAGCCATTCAGCTTTTTCAGTTGCTTTATTCAAAGCAACAAACTTAGATTCCATCGTTGATGTGATGACCGGGTTCCTTTTTCCTCTAATCCTTTTCTTTCTTTTCGGTTCGTCCTCTTTCGTTCTCGTTGGGTTGGCACTCTCAGAAATCCTTCCCAAGTTAAAACTCTTGTTCTTGTATGTGTGTCGGTGTTGAAGTTTCTTGTTCCGGGAGGTGTGGGGTTAGGTCCGGAGTGCCCAGGGGGCGAAGCAGGAGATTTTCTGGGCTGCTGGGCAAAGGCTGCACGTGCGGGGGCCCAGGGCCGCATGTACGGGGTTGGGGCCGCACGTGAGGGAGGCCAAGCCGCACGTGCGGGAAGAGGTGTGTTTGGCTGGGCAGCATACTGCTTAAAAAACAGGTGCGGGCTGAGGTGCGGGGGGACTCCTGCACGTGCGGAGATGAAGGCCACACGTACGGGAAGGGGGCTCCGCACATGTGAGAATGGGTGCCGCACGTGCGGCACTCTGGTAGTCCGAAAACCCTGTTTTTCTATCTCATTTTGGCCGAAAATATCTCATTTTCTAACCCATTTCTCTCACTCTAAAAGTCATTTTAGCTCCTCCTTCTCTCTAAAAACTTCCTACAAACCTCAAAGACTCTTGATTTCTTTGTGATCCCTTGGGCTTAGGGTCATCACCATCCTCCATCCTTGAAGATTAAAGCTAGAAGTTCTTCTTGGTGTAGTAAAAGAGTGGAAGATCCTCCAATTAAGCTAGGGTTTCATCATTTTCTTCTCCAAAGCATTGAGGTAGGGATATCTCCATGAGTTATATATATATTTATGTTAGATTTGGTTGGTTTTCAAAAGGGTCCATTAATGGCCCTAAATGTGTAGATTTGTCTCATAAATGCTAGGATTTCAAATCAAAAAAAAAAAAAAGAAAAAAAAAAAAGAAAAAAAAAAAGAGGGTTTTGATCTCTCTCTTTTCTTAAACTATCCTCTTGAAGCTTTAACTCATATAATAGTAGGTATGCTATTTTGAGAGAAAAACCCTCTTAAAAGAGAGGGGAAATGATTGTATTGGCTTTTGACCTAAAACCCTAGAAAATTGTTTTGGGAATTTTGAAAGGTGAAGTCATGTTTAGAGATATATTGGGGTTTCCAAAGATTAGAGAATGATATTTTCATTACATGGTGTAGCATAGTGGCAATTTACCTATTGTATGAGAAAAGGGTTATTATCTTAACATTATTATCAAACATTTGAACGTGTATTGTTGTGAGATAATAAGTGGTTGTGCACCTTGGTTAGAGAAAATTGTGAATATTGAAATTGTCAATTGAAGGCATCGCATGTGACCTTGAAAAGGCTAAATTGTTATAAATGGAGCACAAATTAATGTTGCTATAGCTATGAATGGATGGCATGGCCATTGGTGAAATAATGTTGAGGAGAAGTAACGAGTAAAGTGGTGAATTGATTTTGTTGTAGAAATGTTTTGAAATAGAAAGATGTTTGAGATATTTATATTGCATCACGTTCCCATTTGATTCATCGTTATTATTGCACACTCATCATCATGTTGTTTTAAGTAAGTTTGTACTATAATGAGAACCATGAAACTGTGTATGGGGTAAATACGGTGGTAAGTTTGGTTAGGGGGTGTAGATGACTTTGATAAGTTGGTCTGAGTGTCCATGGTGAAAGATCAGAAAACCGCGCGGATAGGTGCCAAGCCTTCCGGTTAATACCGGTAAAAATGACAGTTTGGTAGTACTCGTAGAGTCTACTTGCAGACACCAGCCTAGGGATTACCAATGTCGTATTTACCGCCCCTTGTGAATTAAAAGTTTAAATTTAGAAATTTATGAGATTGCAATTGTAGATGAAATGTATGGTATTTCTCAAGAAAGGCGTGAAAAATGTTTGGAAAAGGGTATTGCATCGCATTTGCACTTGCATTCAATCTTGGCCATCTAACATAAACGTATATACTTTGTTTGGTATTTCTTTACTGGGCTTTACGCTCACCCCTATGGGTTTTGGTGCAGGTGAAGATGTGGTGATCCCGCCAAGTTGAAGGCGTGGATAATTGTAAAGAGCATATGGCTCTTCTTTTGTTGTGATTTCTTTTGTAAAGCCAAGGGCTAACATGTATGGGTTCGAAAGACTCCTTTTGTGTAACCGGGCTATTGCCTTGGAAGATGTAAGCCCATAAGGGCACTTTACCATTTTGATAATAGGTGCTTCACATGCTATAGATTCATATATTCTTTTGTTTAGTGAATGTATACAACATGTGGAACTTTTGTATTAAGCTCATTTATTATGTGAATGAAGATGGAAGAGTTACTGTAATTGCATAGAGAATGTTTGCCCGTTTGGGGTTTCTTGTTGAAATATTGTCGGGGCATTATAGTTGATCTCGATATACACGTTTGCTTGGAAGACTTCCAAGACACGGCTGCCTCTCCGAGAGTAAACACATAACCACTAATGGATTTGGAGTCTTTTATATCAGATATCCAATTAGCGTCACTATACCCTTCTAGTACCGCTGGGTATCTGGTATAATGTAGCCCATAATCCCGAGTGTAGCATAGATAACCTAACACCCGCATAATGCCCCGACAATGAGTAGCATCCGGATTACTCGTATATTTACTAAGCCTGCTAACAAAGTAGGCTATATTCGGCCTTGTATAACTCATCAGATACATCAAACTTCCAAAGACCCGAGAATATTCTAGCTGAGAGACACTCTCACTATTATTCTTGGTCAAATGTAGACTCACATCTATCAGTGTCCTAGACACACTTGTATCTGATTTACCAAATTTCTCAAGTATCTTCTCAACATAGTGAGATTGAGAACGTACAATACCTTTAGATGTTCTGGTAATCTCAATACCCAGAATGACATCTGCAAGGCCAATATCTTTCATGTCAAACTTAAAGTTTAACAATCTCTTGGTAGTTCTAATCATTTCATCATTACTACCAACAATGAGTATGTCATCTACGTATATACACAAAATGACATAACCTCTCTCAGTCTCTTTAATATATACCCACTTGTCACACTTATTAATTCTAAATCCATTTGACAACATAGCGCTTGTCAAACTTCTCATACCATTACTTAGGAGCTTGCTTCAAACCATCTAATGACTTGACAAGCTTAAAGACTTTCTTATTTTGTCCTGGAGCTGAAAACCCCTCGGGTTGCTCCATGTAGATTTCTTCATTCAAATCTCCATTTAAGAAACTGTCTTTATATCCATTTGATGTATCTCCAGACCATGTAAAGCGGCTATCGCAATCGCCATGCATTGATGTAATCCTTGTCACAGGTGAATACGTATCAATGTAATCCAGGTCTTCTCTCTGTCTGTATCCTTTGATAACTAGCCTAGCTTTATACTTATCAATTGACCCATTGGCTTTCATCTTTCTTCTAAAGATCCACTTACTCCCCAAGGCCTTACTGCCTGCGGGTAGATCAACAAACTCCCAAGTATGGTTTTGTAAGATGGAATCAATCTCAGTCTTAATTGTTTCTTTCCACAAAGGACTTTCAGGTGAAGTCACAAATTCATGGAAAGTTCGAGATTCTTTTTCTAACATATAAGTTAAGAAGTCCGGACCAAAGGACTTTGCGGTCTTAGCCCTTTTACCCCTTCTTGGCTCATTTACTTCATCAACTTGATCATCGACCTGATCATCTATGTGATTATTGTTACCTTCAACCTCTTTCATGGAACTTGAAACCCTTTCTTGGATATGATAAGGAAATACATTTTCAAAGAAAGATGCATTTCTAGATTCCATGATAGTATTCTTCTGTATCTCTAGAATAGCATATTTGAACACAAGAAATCGATATGCACTGCTATATTGTGCATAACCATTGAATACAAAGTCAATGGATTTTTAGGCTTATCCTAACCCTCTTGAGTTTAGGTATTACCACCTTTTGCATGACACCCTCACATTTGTAGAATTTATACATAGGCTTTTGGCCTTTTTCAAAAATTCATACAGGGTCTTTAAACAATTCCTTGTGTCATAATGATTATGAGACTCTTATAATCATATCACAGAAAACATATTCCCAGACTATCATTAACTGAATCAGGCCTTTAAGGCACCAAAACAAGTTTGGTCCAACATGTCACTCTAAAGTCAATAGCCTTACTATTTGGAATCACAAAACCTCGTGATCAATAGTCTATTATTCGGAACTTCATAACATGCAAGTAGTCTTATCACTAGGAATAACTCATTTCTTATCATGTGGTCAATAGACTCTCCACTAGTAGGAATCACAATGTTTTAACATGTAATTAGTAGTCACTCCACCATTAGGAATCACAACGTCTTGACATAGAATCAGCAGACCATTTCATTACTAGGAATCATTATGTCTTGACATATGATCAGTAGACTCTTTTACTATTAGGAATCATCATGTCTTAAATTATGATTAGTAATCTATTTACTACTAGAAACCACAATCTCATAACTGTGTAGTCAGTGGTCTAACACCTCCTAGGAACCACCAATTTTCTATCTCTGTGATTAGTGATCTTGTACTCACTAGGAGCCACCAATTTAAGAATATATTTGGAATTTGAAATTTCAAAAATATATTCACACATCTTAACGGGTTGTCTCATATTTGCTTTCAAGAAAAGTCGCATAGCAATCGTATATGTTATAATTGACACAAGGATAGCATACTAATTACCTCTGATTAATTCAAAGATATCATCATGTAATCTTATGATTTCCTTTAATCACATTTGATCTCTCTAGATCTTCCTCTAAGAATCTCACAAGGTTTAAGATTGTCAGGTGGAACAACATTTCTGTTGTCATCTCTTAAAGTTATTTCTGAAAAATCACAACAAAATTTCATTATTTTGTTTTTCCAGACACTAAACTTAACACTAGAAAATCCAAAGTTTGAAATTTAATTCAAAACTGATCTCACCACTTACCCTAGAATCGAACATGGTTAGGAAAGTTTCCAGGAAGACTGGAGGGGTCACACTAGTCCCACTTAAGACTCAGTTAACCTTAGACACAACTTTCAAGAGCATGGTGACTCCTAGTCCATAGGAAACAAATTTAGAATTAAGTTTTCCGTGGGATAAACCAGGTTAAAACAAACCAATTCCCAAGCAAATAAAATTTGCTACCAAAATTACGCCACCCATAAAAGTTAATCGGTACTCCCGGAACTGAGTCCATTATTTCTGAATAAAATCAGAAATATTTTAGCTAATGCTAAAATTTGGTTTCTTTTCTCAAAACCAAAACACTTTGAACAGATTATAACCAAAGACTTTCTCCAAACTTGGTTTTCCAACACTTTGGGAATAAAATGATTAAACCCAAAGCCTTCCTCAAACCTCAAAAGTTTGAAACCAAAGCTGTCTTAGTTGTCATTTCTGAACAAATAAGAACCATTGTTTAGCCAAGACTAAACACTTTGGTTTCTATTATAGAAAACCAAACCAAGTTCCAAACTAACAAGCAATTTAAAAATTGCTAACCGAATTACAAACAATGTAAAAAAAAAATAAAATTGCACAACAATGATTAAGCAAATAAAATGCTTCTAACAATACAAGCAAATAAAACTTGCTTTTACACAATTAGTAAAAACCAACTAAACCCAAGCAAAAAATTGCTTTAATTATAAAGAGAGTAACTAATCCATAAAGATTTATATAGTCCAAAACTTTTCCCACGCTTAGAAATTCCTGATCATCATAAAGGTTAGTCGTCCATACTTTTTGTTTTGACATCCCAAATATTATTCATTTAGTTTTGTATTTTTCTCATTCCCTTTTGCATAAGTATTCCTGTAAAGAAAATTAGTAGAGAACCATAAGAAAATGCAAACAAAATAACCTAAGGACAATAAATTATTTTTAAATTAATAGCAGAATTAACTAATGAATTAAAATGCTAAATGAGTTACAAACATAAAAGTTATAACTCCACAAATTAATTAAAACATGAATAGGCAATAGTTACAAAATAAACCTTAAGAGTTACAAAAATAAACCTATAACTCTGCAAATTAAATTTAAAAAAAAATAGTCATCAGTTATGAATGAAATTAATTCACGATAAATATTTAAACGTATAACTCCAAATAAATAAATTAAATTCAAAATTTAATTCACCCAAATAAATTACAAACCTTATAACTCTAAATATTATATTAAAATTAATTTACAAGAGTTATATGAAATTATTACAGTATATTCATGTACATAAATTTAGACAAGTTACAAAACTCTATAACTCCAAATACTACAATCGACAATTTAATAGGCAAGAATTATATGAAAATTTTCCAATGCAATGAACATGTAATACACATGTAAATGATTCTAGCAATTAACATGCAAGGAATTCTATTAAACTAAAAATTTAGAAATAGACTCATTCAAACAATTGTAGACTAATAAGCATGTAAAATTTAAATCAGCCACTTATGAGCATGCAAATAATTTTTAAAATTCTAGAAAATAATTAGCATGCAACTTTAACCCAAAACCCCTAAGACACAATAACCATGGGAATTATACAAGTGTTTCTAGTAGTTAGCATGTGAACAACTCATGTAGCTAATTCTAGACATAATAATACTACTAGAAAAAGTACTTTTTTTGACCGCCACAACCCATCGCAAATAATAAAAATACAGTCACAAAAGACCTTTTGCGATGGCCCATGCAACTGTAAATAGGGGACACGAATGTGGGGCGGCAAATACTTTTTGCGACGGAAAGGCAATAGTCGCAAATTATTTGCGACCACCTAAACTATTTATAGCGACCACTATTTTTCCGTTGCAAAAAAAAAAAAAAAAAATACTAACAGGTTTTTTGGCGACCATTTTGTTACCGTCGCAAATAATTTTCAGTGACATTTATAAATAGTACAATAATATCTTTTTAGCAACGAATTTTTTGTTATTACAAATAATAATTATTATAAACATCGTACATCATTTCTTTAAAATACAAACACCTAACAAAGTTCTATAAAAAATCTAGATAATATAACCAGATTTACATAATATGCCTTTCATAAGCCATGATACAAGCACATGCCTCTACAAACTCATGTAACCATGATAGAAGTAAGGCGGTACTTGGTCCTCTTATTTCCAGGAAAACTATCGGATACTAAAAATTTTGCTTCTCCGAGAATTCGATCCCTTTCTTCAGCACAGTAAGAAACAAGATCCCTTGACCTTACAACCTTCACCAAATCCACAATTTAGATCATTCAATCAGCTTCAAAACATGGTACTTGTCAAATTTATGAGCTATAAAATACAGAAAATGAAAACAGTTTATATACCTCAGTTACCGCATCTTTGGCTAGCTTAGCGATTTCCTTTACTAGACACTCAGCAATGGGGGCTTTGTGCTCTTTGAGAATAGCAGCAACCTTGTAAAGGAGCTCTGTTTGCTTCCAGAGCGAGGTCTTTGCCCACAATTTTTGCGCAGGTTTTACTGTTTTATGGCCTTGTTGACCTCTCCCTGTGTGTACAAGTTGAATGAAGGCCATAGCTAAGTAGTTAAGTGAACAAACTTCAAAGCATTTAAATTTACTTGCCAAAATTTAAGGAAACAAATTTCTGTGTAGGCAGGCAGGGCACAACTGTTGGTGGCTTGAGCTAAGCTCTTGCCATGGAAAAGTAACTAGAGAAGATCTAAGTTCCTGCCCTCCTGATAGCATGCATGCTTGAATTTTTGTGAAGCTTTAGTCAGCCAAATGTGTTCGAGTACCTTTGACTATGCACACCATGTAAAGGGCCATACTCATCAAACATTAGTTTTGTGGTAGAAATAGATCAGCAGCGGTTCTTGCAACACAAAAAGGCCCTGTTTGTTCATTATAAGAGACTTGTTTTGATTTTTTAACTAAATACCTGAAAATGTAAATGATGAAAATTTTTGAGAAAAAATCTCAAGAAGAAAGTTCTCCTCTTGTGTGCTCATCTCCATCAACTTTGAGAACAATCAAATTATAATGCAAAACTATAATAAAACATCTATATAATTTAACTCGGTTAATAGAACTATAATAAAACATGTCAATAATGAGACTTTCATTTCTTGTTAATAAGCCACAATATTCATTCAAATTTTACATTTAACAAAACACCAGAAAAATGCTCACCCTATATCAATTTTTAAAAAACTTTATCTGGTGTCATTAAATTTTTTTTCTACTTCTAAATATGATTGCTTATTAAGATCCATTGTGATAGGCCGTTCAGGTGTACGAGGATGTTAAGATAGTTGACATGGGTGAAAACACAAAAAAAAGAGATGGAAAATGAAGAACACACTGTTATGGATCACTCACCAGAATCCAATGGCAGTTCAGATCTTTTAAATCAAATCTTTATTGTTATTTTTCATTCCTATATGAAATAAGAGATTTACAAAAAAACTCGCCATCGAGATATGTGTTCCTCAAATCCAAGCTTGCTCCTGGAGTGAACATCATCGTTGCCTGGCCTCAAAACTTGGGCCCCAGCGCTCTTCCAGAAGATTCTAGAAGAGTGAACTTAACTGTCATGTCAGGGACTTCCATGGCTTGTCCACATGTTAGTGGAATTGCTGTTCTGATCCACTCAGCTCATCCAACATGGACCTCGGCAGCTATTAAATCTGCAATCATGACAACAGCGGAAATCACAGACCATTCAGGAAGGCCAATAATGGATGGAAACAAACCTACAGGAGTTTTTACCACTAGAGCTGCACATGTAAACCTCGAGAGAGCCAAATCAATCCAGGACTGGTATATGATAGTAGGCCAGATGAGTATATCACTCATCTATGCACCCTGGGATACACAAAATCAAAAATTTTCACAATTACTCGCAAGAATGTGAGTTGCCATGAGAAATGTTCAAGCCCGGGAAGATGAGTAAGGTGATTAAAAGGCAATTGACAAATGTGGGGAGTCCTAATTCCATTTACTCCTTAGAAGTAGTGGAACATGAAGGAGTCAAAGTAAGAGTTAAACCGCAAAGACTAATATTCAAATATACGAACCAGAACTTGAGTTACGGAGTTTGGATTATTTAAAGGAAGAAAATAACAACACAAAATATGAGCTCTACTCAAGGGCATTTGATATGGGTGCACTCTGACAAAGGTCTTTCCAGGGTTAGAAGCCCTATTTCAATGACATGGGCATCTAAGAAGCAACAACAGTAATTATGGTGGCAGCAATAATAGCAATAGTAATGTCAACTTATAATACCTTCTGGTTTTTGACTTAGAAGGTTGAGACCAATGAAGATCCGATGATCATTTTGTATTTTGAATTCTAGAAGAGGAATCTGGGGCATAATTTTATCATTCGATAAAGACAGAAGAATTCAATATAAATTAAGAATTCTAATATATGTTTCTTTAAGGCAAAAGGGGTCTCTAAATAAGCAGGTCAGCATAAATTCTCCCTATCATTCTTTCTATCCACTTATCACGATTTTTCCAGAGAGTAAATATTCACAGAAATGAGGCCAAAGCAAAACATCAATCTGCCCAAGTATGAGCATTGACTTCAACAAGCTTCAATTAAATTTAACAGATGTGGTATCAAGAAAACTATAGATCAGTTTGCAGAAGTATCACATGCACAAATTCTTTATGGAAAATATACACATGCAGATATGCAAGAGAACTAACAATACGAAAAGATTTCTCTATGGAAAATATATGTTCCTCAAATCCAAGCTTACACCTAATCCAAGCTTGCGCTGGTTCCCAAGTTTTGACCTGTTGTTTTTTATACCAATTCAAAATCTATCACTTCATAGTGAAACATTTCAATTCAACAAACCACAAACATCAATTCTCCCTATTTATGACTATTATTTGTGACATGAAGATGTTTGCAAGACAATAGGTACACACATTCAAATTCAAGATGAGGCAAGCAAAACCCTTCACACTCCTTAATTCTGAGGCAAACTAATCATCAAGGATGTTAAAAGATCCTACCCAATTCAGAATTCATGTTAAAAATCCAAATATATATATATATATATATATGTATGTTTGTATACAAGAACATCACATTCTAATCTAGTATAGGTAGTAAATAAATACTAATGTAATATGAATCAATTGTTGTCCAAAGAGTTGTTATAAAACTTCAGGAAGAATTTGTTGACAAAGAATTCATCATTTCGCTTGATGAATTCAAAACACACAAGTTACATCTTAACCACACAAAATAGAAATGATGCCATGTACACCTACCCTATGAGCTCCACCTAAGAAAAACCTTCAATTATTCAAGATACTACTCACTTTCCCCTTTCCAGAGCCTTCAATTATCAAGATGCTACTCATTATTCTTATTATTATTGCTTATTCACATGAATGGATACAAAAAGAAATAAATCGAACTATAGCTGTAAATTTTACCTGGCAGAAGAAATTGATCCAAATCAAAATTTGGCCTACTGAGTGTGGAGGAAAGACAAAGAAGAGTGTGTAAAGCCCTCATGAATGTATCAACTAAGATAAGATACAAGCCAATATTGACCCAGTTAAAAAACTAATGAACAAATTAAATTTTTTTTAAAAAGATTTGTGTATTTCCTAAGCATACTAATATTCAATACTCTATGCATTTAGCTATATGAATCAAATTCAAATTCAAAAATGAGCGAGAAAGATATCAGTAGCAAGTAATTCATCATTTAATTCAAGATCTAAATTACTTCTGAGCTTCATCAAACTAAATTGAAATTGAAAACTACAGAGAGAGCTTGAAATCAAAATTAAACAGAGCAATATAGAAATCAACTACAACTAAAACATGTAACAAAAAAGAATTATTCAAAGTAGAACAATAAGAATATAAACTAGAAAAATCATTCGAAGATTAACCAAATTATGCTCTATTTGGTTGCTAAGAAAATGTAACATAGGCAGAGGAAAACAAATATATATATATATATATATATTTTACCTCAATTGAGGTGAGCTTCAGTTTTCTAGCCAAACAAACATAAAAGCATAATAGTAAAACTTTGAAATTCATGCATTTTTAGGTGGCCAAATATGCCACCGAGATAAGCCAAACCAAGACAAGAAACAAGTTCAAGCCCGTGTAAATTTTTGGGTTCGCTTGAACAAGTTTTTGGGTGCCACTGTGGCTTTCTTTGTGTTTGGGCCCTTACTGTGGAAAGAGTCCTTTAAAATCTTAGCAATTGCAAGGACTATTTCTGGGTTCTTGTTTTTATGTGGTTTTCCATTTTACTACCGCAAAAAACCAACTAGGAGCCCCATAACAGATGTATATTATGTCTTCAGAAACGAAATCTTGATTACCCTGCTACTCCAAAACAGTTCTACCATAATGACCAGGGTGAATTAGAACTTTCGCCTCATGTTGCACTACTTAGGTGCTCTCTCTCTCTCTCTCTCTCTCTCTCTATTTCTGTTTTGAAACATATTTGTTTATGGTTACAAAAGTTTTGAAAACTAGAAACCAAACTTGTTTGTAGAGTCCATTTTTGTTTTAAAAGTGGAAACTAGTATTCACATATAATTTACTAAATTGTAGAAAAAAGATGATTTCCAATGTTTTGTAATTAATTTTTCGTTCCTTCTTCCCATCTTCGTGTAGTCTTCCCACCCCTAGCTATCAAAAACAATCTCCATTATGTATTACCAATACATTAATGTAAAGCATGAAAAATAATGAGGCTACTAAACCAATACATTGGTGAGGTAATGAAAATTAGTTACCCATATTATTGAGTACAAAATTTGTAATTTGTTTTCTATCACACTTCCTAAACATAGGTGGTTAGATAAAGCTGCCATTGAAGAAACATCCAACTCCTCCATGAGTAGTACAAAAGAACAAGAAAGCAGAGTTTTCTAGCCAAACAAACATAAAAGCATAATAGCAAAACTTTGAAATTCGGTTGGTTCCTAAAATTTCCTCAGCATACAAACAAGAAGTTCAAAAACTAAATGAAATTTAGCAAACAATCTAGAGAAATGTTCAGATCAAGTTTTAAAGCCAAAGCAAATCAAGATTTAATAATTTTTAAAAAAAATAAATAAATAAATAAAATGAATCTTCGAATCAAAAAGATGTTTCGATATCAGAATCTGCATCGCATTGATAAAAATAAATTGAATTGGAAAAAAAATCATGTTGTTACCGTTGATGTTGATATTCGAAATCGAACAAAGCTATGAGTCGAAGAGAATTTGGGAGCTGAAAGAAAGATATAGGGATTACAGAGACAGAGAGTTGGATTCATACATAGAAATTAGGCTTACCGATTATGAATCGATCGAAATCTTCATCAATAGCAGATTGAAATCTTCAAATATTCATCAACAATTGATCAAAATCTTCATATCTTCATCAAAGTGAGAGTCGAGTGAGAGAGAGGAGAATTTGAGAGATTACCAGTATGATTTGTGAGATTTTGAGAGAAATAGAAAGAGAGAGAGAGAGAGAGTTGGGAAATAAAAGTGAAAGGGGGATGGGGCAAGTTTTACACAATTTAGGGGTTTTTTTTATTTTTTTGTTTTCCGTTAAGAACACGACTGGGGTTAAGTAAAACGAGATTGTTATGTAAAAAGTGACTTTTTGTGACGGTTAAATAATCAGTCGCAAAAAAATAGACGCAAAAAATTATATTTCTAGTAATGTAAGCATGTAACAAAACCAATTAAAATCTAGACAATGTTGAACATGCAAATTGTATTATAAAATTAAAAATATAAGCATGTTTTTATACAAAGCTTCTATACTACATGTCATGCAAAGATTGGTACCCATCTAATAGACTTATATTAGGACAAATTAATCAACTAGAAATCTAGTAATAACACCATTTTAAACTTTACATCTAATAATCCATTTTCACAAAACAGTGAATTAGAAAGCAGTAAATTATAATCCCATAGCATTGTGTACATTAGATTAATTATAATCATGTATTATATAAAGGCAGTGGATTATTACAGGCAGCACTTTATGTGTATGAGGAAAACCAAATCAATCATGATAAGGACCATAAAATAGCAACATGCACAGTAGAGGAATTAATATAAATCTAAATCATGATAAGAATATTATCCTGGAAGGGCCGGGCCCGAAAGTTTGGAAACAAACAGTAGCATGCACGGTGAAATCTAGTTGTTACAAATTTCATATGAATCTAAATATCTAATTTCATGATAAATACATTAATCTATTTTAAGTTTGTTGTATAAATTGTGTACTTAAATAAACTAAATAGATTCGTATTGAACAACCATTTTGAATTTTAGAACAAGAACATACTAGAAATTATAGAAATTCATATTAAAATAAAACTAGTAGAAGGAAGCAATCGAAGCCTGTGTGATACCGCAGTGTCCTTAAAATAGATTAGCTGCCTCACCGTGGATGCTGGAGAAACGTCGACTTCTGTCTCCCAGGATACGACGATTTAGATCGGGGTAACGCAGAAGTACCTTTTGTTAGTTTTGACAAACTTGATAATGGTTGCACTCTCTCTAACAAGAACCAAAGAAAGGACTAGCAAAAGAGAGGAAAATTTTTCTTTGGTGTAAAAAATCATCTCCAACTTTCTTTTTTTTATCTCAAAACAACATCCCTATTTTTCATCAAAATCTCTCAAAAACTCTTCTTCTAAGTTGGAGAGGAAATGCCTTTTTTATATTTGTAAGGAAGAGGTCTTAGCCATGAAGGCTACCATAAAACCTAACATCAATGGCCATCAACTCTAGTCTTTAGGGCTAAAATTACAAAGATGCAAAACTCCCATGTGTATAATGATCATCAACTCTATCATCAAAAGATGAGAGTTATAAAGGTTAAATAAATAAATAAATATATATAATGCTTTTTAAATAATCCAACTAGATGGATGGCAAAATGAATACGGGTATTGGGTCACAACCTGATCCACACCCACTCTAAAACATATGCACAAGACAAGCCCAGTCCAGCATAGCACATAGCTCATGCCCAAGACTAAGTTCAACACATGCACATGCACATAAACAAGCTTAGGCCAGTCCAAACCAAGACTAAAACTAAGTCGAAGTCCAAGTCCAAGGCTAGGCCCAAGCCCAACTTCAATTGATGCCCACTTTATAAGACAATTCTCATTCATAACTCAATGGTTTCGGCCCATCATTTTTATAATATAATCTTCTCACTTGAGATAATACAAAATCAATCAGACTTACCTCAACTAGGGGTCGGGTCTCACTTTAATTTCAAATTAAAGTTGCCGAAAACCATTATTTTCCAATAGAACACCCCTATTAAATAATGAGATTAACCTTTGGTTGTGGTGATTTTTTATTTTTTATTTTTACCCAGCATGACACAACTTTAGCTAAATTTTGTGGCAGTGGATCAAAATTTCATACATTGCAAGATTAGTCTTGGGTCCAAACACTTTGTAGATTCGATGTGGAATGCACCTAAGTTGGGCTATGTAGATAAAAATATTTTGAAGTTACTAGCCAGTCCCATTTTGCAGATTTGATGTGGAACGCACTTAAGTTGGGCTAGCAGATGAAATTTTTTGCAATTACTGGCTGGTTTCTATGGACTTAGGATCCAGTGAACAGTATTTAACGGTGTTTACAAAACTCAACATCTAGCAAGCACTTGAAGGATTTAGAGGTTCTTGAAACTTTCTAGAGTTCTCTAGGGTCATGTGGAGTAATGTAGAGACTTCTATTCTAAATATGTAGATATTATTCTTGTACGTTCTATAATTGTTATTTAAGAAGATGGAAGAAATATCTAGAATACCCTTGTTAAAGTTTTAAAATATTCATTGTAAGTCTATAAAAGAGGGAGAATCTCATTTGCTCAAACCATCCAATCAATACAAGCTCTCTTATAATCTATCACAAACTAATTAAAATATTTTCAATAACTCTTTCATTTTACTATTGTTATCCCATAAATTTTGCTTTGGCTAACAAATTTCATGATTCTAGACAAATAATCTTTAAATAACTCCATTTCTTTCATTTTTATATTTAAATTAAAAAATTCAAGAACTGAAATTTAATAGTTCTTATCTTCAAATTATGTCTATGAGACCTTCAAAATGAATGTTGTTGTGAACTCATTTCTTTCATTTTCATATTTGATGGTTTTCAGTAACTACTTTTTTTTTCTTGTTGATTCTAAGTTTGCAATCATTTTTACTTTTATATTTTTTCTTTTCTTTTCTTTTTTTTTTTGCATGTTTTTCTATTGGAGTCACTGATGTGTCAGAAAGTGCCAATCATATATATAGACGGGGAAACTTGGTTGAGCTTACTCCACAAGAACTATTTAATTAACTACAAATTAACTACAAATTGTATTTGTTATGCTTAGTTGTCTGTAATTCTTATAGTTTCGTATTTCAAAATTTTTTATTGACCGACATTGTGGGATTGTTGCTAGAATTGATGATGAAATGTTAGGAATTCTATGATATTACTCAATTCTTATTAAAATTTTCTACCATAAGACTTTAAATTAAGTCCAAAATTATCATAATTGAATCCTTATGATATATTGTGTTGCACTTGAATCTTGATAAATAGAACTTATTTATTGATCTACACTTTTGTAAGGTTTTCTGAGGGAGTAGTTGATATGATCAAGTAGGCAATGTTAAGAGCAAAATTGATATTATGCATTTTTTTTTTTTGTAAATGGATATTTGTTTTGTATATATGGAAGTTTATATTTTGTTGACACTTGTATATACATATATACATTGACATTAGAATTTTTGCAAATATCTCTTCAGATTTTTTTTTATTAGCAAAAGGAGGATTTTATTGATAATAATCAAATCAAAGGATTACACATCAATAAAAACTATGGGGAAAATTGCATCATAACTTCACATTTTTTTTTATCAATATATATCTCTTTACATTTATTACTTTATTATTATGTAATTATTGTATATAATATTTGAATATAAGTTGATATTTCTATTACACATTTAAATTAATTTGTAAATTTAATATTATTTTTATTTTTAAAATTTTTTTTGTTAGGTGTTGGTACTTGTAATTGATATTTTTGTTATAAGAAAATTATTTAATTTCGAATCTCTTTCGATACATGTCATCTTTTTGTACCTTTAATTTCATATTCTAATGAAATTTTTTCTTTGCTAATCAAAAAATAATAATTAATTATTTGCAACTGCAAAATATTTGTCATTGAAAAGCTATTATTGTACTATTTATAAAATGTCACTGAAAACTATTTGTGATGATAACAAGATAGTCACCAAAAAATATTTTTTGGCTTTTTTTTCTTTGTTTTTTGCGACAGCAAAATAGTGGCCATTATAAGTAGTTAGGCGGTCGCAAATAATTTGTAACCATTGCTTTGCCGTCGCAAAAAGTATTTACCACTCCCACATCGCGTTCCCCTATTTACTGTCACATGGCCGTCACAAAAAGTTTTTTGTAGCTGCATTTCTATTATTTATGATGGCTTGTAGTAGTCACAAAAAGTACTTTTTTTAGTAAGTACATCTTCACATTATCACATTTATATTCAAAAAAATGAATGGTTCATTTTTAAAAATACACTTGACGTTCATTTTTTTAGTAAAAAATAATGAAGATGTTGCGATATTTAGATTGATCTAATTTTTTCTTAATGATATTCACGAAGAGTCCTAAAAATTGAGTGATTCGAATTATCGAAATGGAACCCGTGGTGAGCTCCACAAACCTGAACAGCGCCTCTCTAGTCCAGATGAGAATTAGAAAGGAGCTTTTCCCAATTTTTTAAATTGAATGTTCATTTTTTGTAAATATCTTCAATTCTTGAAATATTGATGGGAGAATGAGATTGAAATTTGAAAATGAAAACACAGTTAAAGATTTAAGTCGTGGTGAATTGCCTCACCAGTCTTTGTTTTTCAAACGTTTATCATAAATTGATTTTTTCTACATAGATGATTATGGATATTTTTACTACAGTTAGGAGAATATCTTAAGAAAATGAGTATTAAATTTCTTCAAATTATCTTAAGAGAATAAAATTACATACTTTAAAAATATTCATAGCTACAACTATTATATTTACTTTTATATTAATAATATATTGTATTTGTTATGCTTAGTTGATTTCATATTTCAAAAGTTTTTTTTATTGACTGACATTGTGGGTTATTGTCAAAAATGAGGATGAAATGTTAAGGATTCTCTGATGTTACTCAATTCTTGTTAAAATTGTCTACCATAAGTCTTTAAATTGTTATAAAGATTATAAAATCTCAATCATTATTAAATAAGAATATGTTCTATTTGAATAATTTTGAAATAGATTGTAATTAAATGTTATATTATATATTTTTATAAGTAACATGTGAAGTCACCTCATAATTTCTAAATTCATTTTTTTTTATTTGGAGCATTTTTTTTTTAATTAGATTTTGGGGCTGTCTTATATTGCTCGACAGTTTGGGCATCTAACATATCTCTATCTCTATTCTTGCCTTTGGTTAATACTGTAACATGTTATTCTGGGAAGACATTTACATAAAAATGAAGCAGAGAAAATGTAAAACTTGAAGAATTCCTAGACACGGGTAGTAATCAAAGATTGTTCCTAAGTCATCAACCTTGAAAAATATGATCATGCAATTTTGACCTTTAGCCGTAGGGGACTCCATTTGTGCATCTTGTTCAATGCCTTCCCAAACAAGCTATTAATCTCAGAACAGTGAGACAATACGTCACTGGAGTGGCTAAAACCATATACAAATTTATATATATATATATAAATAAGAAAAAAATAAAAACAAGTAGAAGTCTAATACTATTATATATGTCATCATCAATAGCCACTCAACATTTGTCTCCATTAACCCCATGAAAGAAGACCAATGAATTTAAAAGCTATGGGCAAATCTTGTACTACATTAACCCCATGAAAGAAGAAATGATTTTAAAAAGTGATTATAAGACTCTAATATGTATAAAGTCGTGATTGAAAGAATGGTTACAAATTTTGTCAAGCTTTTTGTGTCCAAGTTCAACGAAATCCAAGGTCAAAGGAAATATAATGCATAAGTTTTATTACATACGAATAAATTTCAAAAAATAAAGAACTACCTTCGATGACCGCAACGGAGAAACATATACATTATGAACACATACCCCATGACGGCGTGCTGATGACCAATCAACAAACACACTACGAAAAACTTGAGGTTTACACTGTCGTTGCTTTCTATAGTTGAAAATAATTTCTTTAAAAGTTAGCCTCAATTGAGAAATTTGTGGCCAACACATAAGAAATTAGGATTAGAAAGTGTGATTAATCAATAGCCTAAATACTCTCACATCTTTCTAGTGCAAACCTTTGGAACTCCATAGAAACAATAGAGGATAATCTGGTCAATATGACGATTAAAGAACATGGTCGTCCTTTCACTCATAATTTGTTGAAAAAAGACGAAAAATAATCTATCTGATCTCCTGGGATAGCTGTAGCCTTTCAACCATACCGTTGATTCTGAAAGCACCTAACTTTACAATCTAAGTTGCACAAGAAGTTGCACTATGTTAGTGTAGAATGGGGACAATAATAGAATGGCAATGGCCAATGTAAGGCACCAAACCATATTCTAACTACATTTTTTTTGTCTAGGCCCTCAATAGGCTTGAGCCATCTCTGCTGTAGACCAAAATGCCCTTACTGGAAGAACATGAAAGCCATCAGAAAAGTAGAGAACTCATAAAGGGGTGCTAATCTATGTAAATATATCACATTTGAACATTCTAGACCAAATGTAGAATGTAATTAGTAGTAGTTGTTGGGTTTGAATTTTGGATTTTAGTAATTGATTATTAGATTTTGTTGACTTTTTAACTATTTTAAGTTAACAGTCTATTTACATAAGATTTGCATGAGTGGTCTCATTACTTTTGTTTTTTGGTTAATAGTCTATTTTAAGTTAATAGTCTATTATACACCAATTACTTCATTTTTTTAAATGTTTCAAAACTTTAAAATTTCATTACTTTTATTTTACCCATCTGATTTTCATAAAATTTAGGTTTACAAAATGTATTTGCTGAGATCTATTCAAGGAAAGTTTATATTGAATATCAAATTTAATTTCTCTTTAAATTTGGTTACAATTATTTGTCTCCCTCTAAGATGACTTCACATAGAATTGTGAATGTATGTCACATTTGCGTGTGAATACATGCCAAGTTAGTAGTGAAATTAGCCAACTATATGCAATTGACAAATAGGCAAAACATCCCGATCTGTTATTACTATTTTGTTCACTTCAAAAAGCAATGTTAATTGAACCCCTAAACTTACTTAAGCTCTCTTCCATTACAGAGTATTTTTCCAAGTTGCTGTCCATTCCCAGGTTCATCTTCGCTTGATGTGTACTGTTCTAATAATGGACAAGAGTTGGATGATGATAAAAGATAGGCTAAAAAGTAAAGAGTATGTAGAAAGTGTTCAGTCATTTATTGAGTTCGCTACGAAGAATTTAGGGCCGCAGGATGAAATCCATTGTCCTTGTGTTGATTGCTTGAACAGCACGAAATTACCTCGACATGTTGTACAGTTGCACTTGATTCGAAGAGGAATCGCATGTTCTTATCAAACTTGGGTCCACCACGGGGAACGTGTTCCCATGTTTCGTGCTCATCCTACTATGCGAAACGATGATACTGAAACCAACTGAGATAGAATGACAACCAATCACGAAACTGTGGGTGAACTTTCAACCATGTTACAAGAGATTTACATGTGTGGTCTCATGGATGATCATATCGACGAAGAACGTACTAGTTCGGAGAAGCACAATCTGTTGAAGTTCATGAAGTTGTTCGATGATGCTCAACATAAAGTATATCCAGAGTGTGAAAAGTTCTCCATCTTGTCCTTTGTAATTAAGATGCTTCACGTGAAGGCGTACAATAAATGGAGTAACAAATCTTTCGATATGGTTATACAAGTTTTCAAAGACATTCTACCAAAGTGTGATGAAAATGTTCCGTGGACCCTTTATGAAGTGAAAAAGTTCTTATGTGAATTGGGTTTGGGATATGAGGCCATTCATGCATGCAAGAATGATTGTATTTTATTTTGGAAGCACAACGCCACATTGGAGAATTGCCATACATGTACGGAGTCTAGATACAAGTTGAATGACAAGACGGGTAAAAAAATTCCACACAAAATACTGAGGTACTTTCCTTTGACATCAAGGTTGAAGAGATTGTACATGTCGAAAAAAAAGCTGCATATATGAGATGGCACAAAGATAAGCGTGTGGATGATGGAGTATTGCGACATCCAGCTGATAGTGAGGCATGGAAGGACTTTGATAGGCTGCATCCTACGTTCTCTACGGATCCTCGGAATCCTCAGAATGTAAGGCTAAGGCTTGCCACGGATGATTTCAATCCATTCGGGCATATGAGTACATCTTACAGCATGTGGCCCGTAATCTTAATGCTTTACAATCTACCCCCATGGAAGTGTATGACTGATCCATTTGTCATGATGTCATTGCTTATTCCCGGACGATCCGCACTTGGAAGGGACACCAATGTTTACTTACAACCATTAGGAGAAGAGTTAACTAATCTGTGGGAGCATGGTGTGCAAACATATGATGCCTCAAACGGCCAAATATTTACAATGCATGCAGCAGTCATGTGGACCATAAATATACCGTATACGGTATTGGGCACTGTTTTGACGAAGATATATTAGGCATGTTGTTCGCCCTATGTTGGGGATTGTGGTCATCTCAAAATCAAGTTATATTCAATAATGTCTCTCGCTCGGCTGATTCAACAGTTGCCTGTTACAAGATTTCGGGCAAGCGCAATCCAATTTGCATGGGGTCCAACTCCTTGCAATGAGATGCTTTTTTTTTTTTTTTTTCTTTTCTTTCCTAAATCAATATTATATAGAAAAAAACTATAAGTTATTATTATTTACATTGTGTTTGAATCTAAAATTTAAGTAAGAATTTGTTGAGAAAAACAAAAATATGAGGAAAATGTAAAGAAAAGGAAATAGAGCTTTATTCATATTTTCTCATTGTTTCATTTCTCTCTAGAAATTTCTTCCCAAATCTTATATTTAAACACAACTTTGAGTATAAACAATCTCAATTATCATGTTATATATTAAGAAATTATGTTTACATATTGAGAATTTTAAGTCTCTTTACAATGACTGGGAAAGAAAATTTGGTCTTACATAGTTAAATTAATGACAAATTTAATCAAAATTTGACACATAATTTACTATGTTATTGTAGGTATTATTATAAAACTTATTTTGTGTGTCTCAATCTTTTCCCCTTATGTATTGTATTAATAATTAACAAATATATTTAAAGACTTAAACCAATCAGTGTTGGACCCTAACATCACCTATATGAAAAAATTTTGTTACATTTGAAAAGTTATAATTTTTTTTAGACTAATTAATTTTTAGTGCAAATATCAACATGAAAGAACAATTTACCTATTGTGAATTTATTTGTATAGGTCAATTGCGTGAACAATATTGAAAAGAAATATATATGTTCCCATATGACAAAGTTTGTATTTAAAAATAAGGACAAATTATATTGATGGTCCCTAGGAATGTAATCGGTTTGGGACGGTTGGTATTTACGTAAAATTTTACACTAAACCGATAATGTCGGTTTTATTATATTAAAAACCGATACAGACTAGATTTTTTACCAAATCGCACCAAACCGCACCGATTCAAACAGTTTGGCTCAATGTGGTTTAATCGGTTTAAGCACTTTCAAAATGAGTCGTTTCTTAAATTTGTAGTATAATAAATAATTTATATAAAAATATTAAATTAGCCATTTGTACATAATTTTAACCACATCCAATTCAACTATTCACAAAAATACAAACAAAAAAAATTTATAAATACTAATGCTTGAAACTTTTATTGAATTACAATTAGAAATAAAATATAATTTAAGAACCAATGTCTTAACTTCAAAATAAAATCAAAACTTAAAAAAAAAAAATTTATTATATGTAAACATCTTCGGTCAGTTTCGGTGAAAATCGGTGTACAATATGTCAAAACCGGTACCGAACAGAAAACCAAGAAAAAAAAATTTCAAAACCGAACAGACCGATTCATATTAAAATACCGACCAAATATGACCAGTTCGATTTGGTTCAATCAATTTTTTTAGTTTTTTTTACATCCCTAATGGTCCCTTCAATTGCCTCCTGTATCGATTTAGTTCCTGTAGTTTTATTTGTATCGATTTTGACCTTGAATTTTTCATATTATGTGAATTTAGTCCAATTGGCAATGAACCCTTAGAAATTGGACCGAAATCAAAAACTAAAATAGTTTGTTCACTATTCGTAAAAGTGATTGAGAGATTAGTATTCAATTTAAAAGATATTAGCTCAATTGATTATTAGGGTGATTATTTCATGTTAAAGATGAAGATTGATTGTTTCTTATTTCATGTTAAAGAAGAAGATTGATTGTTTCTTCTCCACTATGAAGATTGTATGTAATTGTTTATTTCTTTTCATTTGGACTATTTTTTGTATCAATTATTGAGATTTGTGTGCTTGGCAGTTGTTAAGTTTTTGGATATGTGTTATTGGATTATAATTGTCTAATTTAATATATTTATTTCATATTTGTAATTAATCTCCTAAGATATAGCGATCCCGGTTTTCCCTCCTTTGGTTATTGTATTCCGGACTCGGTTCCGTGGATGTCTATTGTTGTATATGTTGCTTTTCCGTCCTTTAATTCTTTGTATTTGAGTTTTGGGATGTATTGGGCAGGTTTGTAACAGGTTGGGTGTGTTTTGAAACAAATGGTTGCTGCCCAGTTTTTAGTGTCTTCGCTCAAGCGAGGCTTTTGTCGCTCGAGCGAGCTCTGTGTTTTAGTTCCTTCGCTCAAGCCAGGGTTCCTTCGCTCGAGCGTGCGTCTGCGTCTAGTTTTGGACCTAAAGGTTGTGTTTCTTGGCTCGAGCGAGCTTTCCTTCGCTCGAGCGAGCGAGGACTATGTTTTGGGTTTCTTCGCTCGAGTGAGCATTCTTGCGCTCGAGCATGCTTCTGGGTTGCAGACCTGAAGCTTCATGTTGTTGGCTCGAGCGAGGCTTTCTGCGCTCGAGCAAGGTTTCTTTGTGTCTGGTCGTTCGAGCGACCACTCCTTCACTCGAGCGAGGCTCGATTATATCAGTTCGCAGCAGCAGCTTCTTCTTCACTTTTTTCATCCTCTTCTTTACTCAAACCCTAGCCCCGGCTGCTTCTCTCTCTACACACATCTTCTCTCTACAAATCCATCTAGTCCTAGTGGTCTTCTACCCTAGTCTCTTTGTAAGAAGTGTGGAGCTTGGTGTGGGCTTCATTTCAATCCAAAAAAGTTGGTGTTTGGAGCATCTTAGGTTTTCACCTTCAACTCCTTTGAGTCTCTTCTTTTGTGGTAGGGATAACCTACTCCTCTCTATGAGTTTTGACATAAATGTTTGGTATTTTGGATAGATGGTGTTGTTTGGAAATTTTGGGAATGTTAGGGCTTGTTTTAAAGTTATAAAAAGGGGGTGTTCATTTGTTAAACTCCATGTGTATATGAAACCTTGAAAAATGGAATTACTGTTGATTAAATTGATGAAATTGAGCCTTAGGGTTGATATTCGAAAAAGGGGGTAAATGCCCTAATTATGTGGAGTAATCAATTTGAACAATTAATTAGGGGAAATATGAAATTGGGTTGGAAATCATGAAATTGGGAAATTATGAAATTGAATGGTGTAGTTGGATAAATAAATCACTCGCCTATGAAAGTGTTGGGATTTTATCTGTTTGATAAATTTATTATCTGTTTAGAAATAACTGCTTTAGGCTATCGGTGGAGGATAGTCCTGATTGTTGTAGACACTGTATGTTGATTAGGGAAAACTGAAACTAATCAAATAGTTGAGTCATTGGATATGACGGTTGAATTAACACATTGAATATGTGTCTGGATTGATCATTGTATATGATGAGCTGTTTAAATACATTGCATATGTATCTTGTTTGGGAGGAGATAGGGGATGTACACCATGGTTTGAGAGGAGATAGGGGATGTACTCTCAAACCCGTTTGGAAGGAGATAGGGGATGGACTCCATTGATAACTAAGTTGGCTGGAGTGTCTAGGGTGAAAATCCCGAAATCTCTATTGCGTTTACATAACGTAGATAAATTGAAGTGTTGAAGTGTTAATAATGTGAATTGTAGTCTCACTATAAACTGTCTGAATGAATAGAGAACCATATCTATGAATTGGTTTGGATAATGAAACGAAAACGGATTGGTTATGAAAGAGATGTACATTTGTTTATATGAGTTAAACATTTATCAAATGCTAATGTTTTAGTTATTGCTCATTTGGTTTAGTATATCTCTGCTGGGCTATGGCTCACCCTATATGGGACATCATTTTCAGGTACAAATGGTATGCCACCTCCAAGGACGTAGCTTGGGAGGCTTAGAGGCCGAAATACCTTTTGTTGTCATCTTGTTGTATTACATATAAATCAAGCTAATGGCTTATTTTGTATAAAGAGTTAGGACTCTTCTTTTGTTGAATCCAAGTGTTGGCTTGGAAAGTTGTAAGCCCATAGGGCATTTACTTTTCTTGTCAACATGTAATACTTTTGTACTTAATACTCTGATAAATGGAAATATACTTTATTCTCTTATGTCTATGAATGTCATGAATGTTGGGCTTATATGTATTATTTTGAGGGCGTTACATAAGGAATGGCCAAATCACAATAAACAATGTAAGATGTCCTCTATTGTGAAAGACTTGTAATTGTATTATCAATTTACATATATCAAAAAAATAAAAATAACAACATGAATAATAAAAAATTCCTACATACATAGATAACTACACAAACATCTATATCAAAAAAAAATTTGCAATCAACGGCCAAAACAAAGATATAGCTAAACACTTATATCTTTATTATCAATTTACTAAAAAAAAAAACACAATTAAAAAGCACACCAAAAAAAAAAAAAGTTTAGACTATTGGCTAAGAGAGCAAGACCAGGGGTGTAAAAATGGCCCGCGACCCCGTGGGCAGCCCAAAACCCGCCCATGGCCCAGGGTGGGCCCGGGCCAGAGCCCAACCCCGGACCCTAGGCTTGGGCTTGGGCTGTCATTTTGAAGCTTGGCCCAGTCCATCGGTCCACTCAAAGACCGGTTCGCCCGAGGCCCAATGTCATTTTTAATGGAAACTAATAAAATTTTGATGGAAAAAATAGAAAAATTGTTCATGCCTGGCCTAGGCCCAAGCCCGTCAACCCCGCCCAAGGCTTGGCCCACCGGTCCGCCCAAGACTCAAATACCCTCTGGCCTAGGCCTAGGCCTAATTTTCTGGCCCGTGGGCTAGCTCGAACTAGCCTGAATTTTGGCAGAAGCCTATGCAGCCCGAGCTTGGGCCTGGGTGGGCCGGACCCAATTTACAACCCTAAGCAAGACTAACCTTTGTACCATTACATTTGGAGAGAGTTCCCCCCCCTCCCTCCAAAAAAATGAAATAGAGAAAAAATGAATCATGTGGTGTAACGGCTCGGATCGAGACCCGATCATTATTCTTATTCATATAAAGATGGTTGTATTAAAAAGATTTTTTTGTTAAAGATTGGACTTAGCCTAAAAATTTTATAAGTGTAAAAATTGGATTTTTTAAAAATTACGAAACTTAGAAATTTCATTTGAAAAATTATTTTTGTACTAAAACTGAGGGAACCACTTTTTGATTTAATTGAATTTTTATTTTTTTTGTATTTTTCTTTGAATCCAAATGGGGGTATTTCCTTATTTACATTGTAAAGTTAAATAACATTTACTTAAATGGTTACATATGGAAATAAAGTTAATGTGCTAGGAGTCCTTTAGAAGCTGAGTTGTGTGACTTGCTATGTCATGGGTGACCGCTCGAGCGGTGAGCTATTGGTTTACTGCTCAAGCGGTGAAGAGGATGTATCCAGTATTTTGCTCTGCAGACTGAAAACTGCTTGATTGGTGTAAAGACCGCTTGAGTGGTCTGCGTGATATCAGCAACTTAAAAGTTGCATTTTAGATCATTTTTTTCTTTTCCTCTTCCTTTGCTCTCTCCTCAACTCTGAAAACCCTAATTTGCTCTCTCTAAATATCTCACTTTTCACCAAGATCCAAGCCTAAACCTCTTCCAAAAGACGAAGAGTACGTGGAGATCTTGATTTTTACCGATTGAATTGCGATTTCGTCAAAGTTCTTGCTTGTGACTTTGTTGTTTGTTCTCATTCTTGTGGTAGGAGATTCTTTTAAGTCCATATATTTATGATTCGATGTGATTTTGCAACATTTTGGGGTTACGGGTTGTTACGAGTTAGAAAACTTTGATGACGAGTTGTTAATGTACAAAGATGAGGTTTTCACTCAAATTTTTGAAATGCATTGAATGTTTTGACATAGTGATGAATAATATTTGATGATTTGTGAATTTGATAAAGAAATGAGGAAAACTTCTAATTTTCTTGAAACCCTAAATTTGGCATTTTTAATTTAAAAGAGGATTTGAACTAATTGGTACTTTATGTTGAAATTTCAATTGATTTTCCTTAAATATATGTGAGTGGGATGAATTTTTTATTTATGATGATATTATTGACAATTCATGGAAGTAGGATAGTGTGGAAACTTGGAAATATTGGAAGGACGTAAAGTTAATGTTTTGCATGGAACTATTGTTGGTAACGAGAAAGACTCGGAGTTGTGGAAAAGAGAATATTTCATTAGTTTTTACTTATTGGATTCCTGTGCAATTAAATTGAATTTTGGGTAAATTAGAACATTTGTAAATTCATGCATTGCATTGCATTCTCATGGTTTTGGACTAAGTGTCTGGTGATTTAAAAGAACATATGTGTTTTGGGTATGCATCGTGTGTGTTAAGGTGCCCAATTGCCATTCCGTGCTTGTAGGTCAGAAAATGTGAGATGTTATCCGTATATTGTTATGGTGCCCAATTACCCTTCCGTGTTAAACGTCGGTAAATGGGAGGGGTATGGTTGAATAGATTGTTGGTTGTCCAATTGCCCCTTCGTGCCTGGTGGCCCGTAAATGTAGAGATATTTTCAAAATGAAATGGGTGTCCAATTGCCCCTCCGTACTCAGTGGCCGATAAATGTGGAGATGTTTCAAAACTAAGAGGTGCCCACTTGGCCTACCATACTTAGTGGCCGGTAAATGTAAGGAGTGATTGATATATGTAACGTGAATTTTATTACAAAATGAAAAGTCCTTGGTTATGTTAAAGGTTAAAGAGTTGGGTCAAATATGGGCTTTAAACTACATATTGAGCATTTCAGTTTCAAAACAAAGTCAAAGTCTTAAGCATGGCATGACATTGCATGAATATAATCGTATCGAACATTTATTGGGTTAAGTTTATTTCCTACTAGGTGTAAAAACTCATTCCTTTTTTATGGGTTGGATATCCAAAATTCCAAGTGATGAAGGTGTGCCTCCAACTCGTTGAGAAGCAAATAGAGTTCTAGATAGAGCACTAAAGCTTTTTTTAATATTACTTTGTTTACAGTTATCGAGCTTACTTGCTAGGATAGAATTATATTTTGTTGTGATCAAGACCCTTAGCCTTGCAATTTGATGTATATTTTATAATTCCGTTTATTGTAAACTAACGTAAGGAACTTTGTGAAGAATGTACGAAAATTAAATGAGTTTTGGCCTATAAGATTATTGTTTTTTTATTTCTTATTCACATTAGTGTTATGGAATCAGGTAAGAGTAACCAATTGGTAATCTATAAAATAGTATAGAAATATTAGGGCGCTACATGTGGAAACATAAATTTAGAGGGAAAAAAAAAAGCATAAATTTTTTTTGGAACTATTAGCAAAGAGAGGAGAGGGAGACTAACATTTGCACTATTACATGAGAGAGTTGGCTAACTTAAGAAAATTTTTGTTTTGATCAATATTATTTTTGGAAAGGGTGAGGGTGAGGTACCATATTATTTTGAATTGAAATGGGTTTTTTATTGATAAATCCAATTTAGAGGTGTTCTATCCCAATAAGTCCACAAAGGAAAGTTATAACCTAGTTAGTCCCATGTGTTTATACTTTTATTCCATAAAGTCATTTTTTCCTGATTTATATTTTTTGTTAGACTATTATACCCTTATATCTATTATTGATATATATTATAGACAAGAATGATATACATATTTCCCTCTGTTTTTGTTGTGGTAGGGTTTCGTTCCTATAGAAAAGAAGATGACGGTACAGAGTTTGTGGTAGTGTTTCGTTGCGATAGAGTTTCATTCCTGTAGGAAAGAAGTTGATGACTTAGAGTTTATGCTCTTGTTTTTTCTGTTATAGTTACTATTTCAGCTGGAAATCAAAGGAAAAGAGGAGGATTTGAATTGAAGGAATAGATGAGATGGCTTACAAACTTGTTCAATCAATTGATTGAAACCCACATTCTACTAAATTGAATTAAAGGGAAAGAGGAGATAGAGGATTTTGTGATCTGTTTCTGGTTTTTCTGTCAATTAGTATGAATGTTCACATTTCATACTGTTCTTCTTTCAGATGATATTATTCTTTTTCACAATTGTTAAAATTATCGCCCACCAAGTATTTGATTATATGTTCAAATTAGAAATTCAGCAGAAAAAGTTGTTTCCATTGGAAACATCTCCAGTGATATTTGCTTGGGTTAGTGAATATGATTCTGTTATTGTCATTGATTTTAATTTTTTGTTATTGGATTTCAATGTAGTAATGATTTTTTGAGATTGGTAATGTGTTTGATATAAAAATGATGTAAATGTTCATATTATTAATCAGTGTTAACATTCACATTAATTTGAATTGAAAATTTATCATGTGAATATTAAACACATTCATGTGAATATTCACATTACTTTTGTTTTCATATCCATATTCATGTGAATATTCACATCTCCAATGATATTTGCTTGGGTTAGTGAACATGATTCTGTTATTGTAATTGATTTTGATTTTTTGTTATTGGATTTCAATGTAGCAATGATTTTTTGAGATTGATAATGTGTCTAATATAAAAATGATGTAAATGTTCATATAATTAATCAGTGTTAATATTCACATTAATTTGAATTGAAAATTTGTCATTGTGTTGTTAATTAATGTTAATATTAGTCACACACTCATATAATATTGAATGATGAATATGTTTTCGCTGTGTTCATTACCACTGTGACAATATGATGTTAAGGTTCACATCAGTATTGCATCAAATTACACAATCACAAGCCTCAACTTTCATTTTGAATACAAACATGATGTGAATATTCACACTAAAACATATGAATGTGAAGGTTCACATGAATTCTGGAATATAGATAAATGCACTATGATTTCAAAGTATTAATTACTAATATGGAATGATGATATTAAAGTTTAAATCAAAATTGCATAGCCCACATATCACATTAAGCCAATGATTATGTGTATACAATTGTAAAACAGCTGACAACAATGTGAAGGTTTACATTGGTTTTTTAATCTCTAAAAATATGACTACATCAGCATTGCCTTAACCACAAACCATCATTTCTGTGTGTACACAAACATGAAGTGTACATTTATGCACAATTAGATTATTGATGTGAATGTTAATATCACAAATAAAACATCAAATAAATTAATTTAGTTATATTAAGCCGATGGCTATGTGTACATAATTATAAGACAACACAAACCAATATGAATATTAACATTGACTTTCTAGTAGCAAATATTATGACAACATGTCATTGTATCTTATTAAGCACAATCAAAATAACTAATTATGGTTCTTTTGTCTAATGTATTTGTGGGGGCCGAATATTGGGAGTTGTAAAGAGGCCGAATAATTGAACTTGGGGAGTCGAAATATATAGCACTTTGCACCGTCTCGCACGCTCAAATCCTACCCTATTCGGCCAAATAGCTGGTTGAGCAAGGGGCCGAGTGAAAAGCGGTTTGCTACAAAATAAGCCGAATGGCAAACTGAAAGTGGGCCCAATCCCTAGGCCTAAGAAAGAAAAGATATAAATAGAAGAACATCAGCCAGAAGGAGTTATGTGAGAACTAGCATGTTTAACTTAAGTTACAAGCAATTGAGAGAGTATACACTGACTTATCCGTCGGAGTGCTAATTCCGGCACCCCCGACCGGAGTGTTAATCCTTTTTCAGGTGGCTAGCTGAGGATCACGAGCGTCCCCCAGGATCTAAAGAGTATTTCCAAACCATTTCTCCATAATTGGCGCTGTCTGTGGGAATACTCAAATACATCCATGGCAAGCGTAACGGAAGACCCTCCGATAGTCACTGATGAAACTACGCAGAGAGACAACATCACTCTAACAAACATGCTTGGACCAGAGACTATCCCCACAAGACGCGCTTTGAACTTTGCCTCACCCTCAACTTCAAAGCATGAGGCAATGCAAGTGATCATGGAACAAGCAAAGCAAAACGAACAGAGGTTGGAGAACATGATCGTTGAGAACGAACATTTCCGTCAAGATTTGGCCTTGGAAGTGGCAAAGTCCAAACAAGTTGTACGCCAAGATCCGGAACAACCTCTGAGGGTAGGTGGTCGACGACCTTGAGCCCGACAACAAGACACTGATAGCGACTCCGACTCATTATCCCCGGACCCCAAGAAGAAGGGACGACCCGAAACTTCCAGTTCCTCCGAAGAGAGTCCACGTATAAGGCATAAGTGCAGAAGAAACAGTTCAGACAAAGAAGACCAGCATGATCCCTTTGTGCAACGGATCGCAAGGGCAGTTCTGCCTAAAAAGTTCAAAGCTCCGTCGTTCACTCTCTATGATGGAAAATCAGCCCCCACCGATCACATCCATCACTACAAGCAAGCCATGACATTGCATGCAGACGACGAGGCCCTCATGTGCCGAATATTTCCTAGCAGTTTGGGACCATTGGTTGTCAAGTGGTATTATAAACTGGAGCCGGCTTCGATCAAAAGCTTCCATCAATTACAAAAATCCTTCAGGGCCAGATTCATCACCAACGAGGTCCAGCCGAAACAAGCCGACTCTCTTTGGGCAATGCAGATCCAACCAGGAAAAACACTAAAAGTGTATTCGGCTCGCTATTGGGAGTGCTTTAATCTTGTTGATGATGCTTGCAACGACTCCATGGCCATCACCGCCTTCAAAATGGGTTTGCATCCTGATAGTGCTCTCCGCAGTTCCTTGACTAGAAGACCCCCCAAAACAGTCTGGTCGTTCATAAAGAAAGTTGAGGAATACTGCAAAGTGGAGGATGACGCCTTATGGGTTAAAGCCGGAAATGTGGCCAACAAGACGGCCCCTTCTGAAATTTCTCAGCCAATAAATTCTGTACCACCTCAGAGCCTTGAACCACGGCATCGGGCTAAACGAGACAAGAGATGGGATTCCCGCCGATCAAGCAACCAATGCTCCTAACGAGCAAATGAACAATTGCAAGTTGATAGCAGGCGCACGAGGTGCGCCGATAAGAAATACACGGAGTTGACAGAGTCGATCAGCGCGGTTATGTCCAAAGTCCAACACCTTCCGTTCTTCAAATGGCCGTCCAAAATGATGGGACCTCCCGACACGAGAAGATGGGATAGACGGTGTGAGTATCACAAAGACCATGGCCATGATACTGAGAGTTGTTATGCATTGAAGGATCACTTGGAGGAATTGGTACAAGACGGTCGGCTACATCAATACGTCCGAAAAGGCAACTCAACCAAAGCAATAGCCTTAAGACAAGATTCCCCTCCACTTGGCGTGATCCACATGATATGCAGCCTGCCAATGTCATCTGCGGTGCATACGATTCAATCGAATCCTGACCCTCAAAATCAACTCACTCCGGCTAAATGGCCCCATGAAGCTGCGAGCATTGCTTTTGATGATTCAGATTTGGCTAGAGTGACACTTCTCCACATTGATCACTTGGTAATTGAGTTACGCGTAAACCGATTCACAGTTGAGTGTGTACTCATTAATCCGGGGAGCATATCGGAGGTTATGTACTACAAGACATTCACCAAACTCGGCTTCTCCGAATTGGATCTCTCTCCGACCCCTTATCCACTATTCAGCTTCAACGCCAATCTAGAGTACCCGTTGGGGAAAATCACACTACCCGTTCGAGCGGGCTTCCGAATAGTGGATGTGAAATTCTTGGTCGTCAAGCTGCCATCGCCATACAATCTCATCATGGGGCGAACTTGGTTGCATACTATGCCGGCCGTGCCAAGCACCTATCATCAGTTGCTACGCTTCCCGACAAAACGCTGCATTGAGCAAATCCGTGGCTCACAGAAGTCGGCACAAACATGCTATCTCCTTGCTGGAAAGACGCCAAAGGAGTTGCAAATAAATTCTAATGAGGTGAAGAATCGGGAGAGCCTCGATGATGTTGGTCGGCTCCCAAGTGAAAAGGCCACGGAAGCCCTAGATTGAGTTGAAATCGACAGAAACCCAGATAGGTTTTTCATTTTCGGCGCCTCCCTGAATCAAGCCGACAGATAGCAGCTAATTTCCTTCTTGCTCAGTAACCTTGATGTCTTTGCATGGACTCCATATGAGATGCCAGATATAGATCCGTCTGTTTCACAGCACCGTTTGAATGTTGACCCTAATGCAAGCCGATCATTCAGAAAAGCTAGAGGTTAACCGCAGAGCACACTGTCGCCGTTGTTGAAGAGGTTGACAGGTTGCTTGACGCCAGGGCAATCAGGGAAATGACCTACCCTACGTGGCTCTCTAATACTATGGTTGTGAAGAAGAAAAATGAGACTTGGCGAGTGTGCGTTGATTTCACGGACCTAGACAAAGCCTGCCCTAAGGATTGTTTCCCACTACCCAGAATTAACCAACTTGTAGATGCGACGGCACGCCATCAGCGTATGAGCTTCCTCAATGCTTACAGAGGCTACCATCAAATCGCCATGCATCCAGAGGACCAAGACAAAACTGCATTCCTCACCCCAAGAGGAACCTACTACTATAAGGTTATGCCTTTTGGGCTGAAGAATGCAGGGGTAACTTACCAAAGACTGGTCACTGCCATGTTCAAGGAGCAACTCGGCCACACTATGGAAGTGTACATTGATGACATGGTGGTTAAGTCCAAAGAAGAGCAAACTCATCTAGCCGATCTGGAAAAGACATTCGGAATTTTACGCAAATACAAAACGAAGCTGAACGCTTCTAAATGTGCATTTGGGATCGGCTCTGGCAAATTCTTGGGTTACATTGTCAATCACCGAGGAATCGAAGCCAACCCGAGGCAAATCATAGCAATCTTGGAGCTCGGCTCTCCTCATTCAGTAAAAGAGGTTCAAAAGTTGATGGGGATGGCCGCCGCACTCAATAGGTTCATCAGTCGGTCTACAGATCGCTGCCGACAATTCTTCCATACACTACGGCAAGGTAAGGCTTTTGAATGGTCCGCCGAGTGCGAAGCTGCTTTCAACGGCCTCAAAACCTACCTCTAATCAGTTCCACTCTTGACAACACCTTCGGCAGGTGACCCGCTCATTTTGTATCTGGCAGTTTCCGACCGGGCCGTCAGCGCCATATTGATAAAAGAAGAGCTGGGGGAGCAGCAGCTAGTGTATTATGTGAGTAAGGCAATGGTCGACACTGAAACACGCTACCTTCCGCTGGAAAAACTCATCCTGGCCCTAGTCATGGCGGCAAAAAAACTGATGCATTACTTCTAGGGGCATAGCATCGGGGTGCTAACAGATTACCCCCTCCGATCAGTACTACGCAGTGCGGAAGCATCAGGACGCGTTTCAAAGTGGGCTCTTGAACTCGGCCAGTACGATATTCAGTTTCTACCTAGAACCTCAATCAAGGGACAGGTGCTTGCCGACTTTGTGGCCGAATTCACGAGGGGTCTTGTCGACTTCAAGTTTGATGAAATTTGACCTAAGCCAAACTGGAGAATTTATGTTGGGGACATTTGGCAGTTGTACTATGATGGATCATCCAATCAATGAGGCAGTGGAGCCGGAGTAGTAATCATGGCTCCCGACGGCGCAATAATTGAGCAAACTCGGCTTCGAAGCATCAAATAACGAGGCCGAATACGAAGCCTTTCTGGCCGGTTTGAGGAATGCACACCTTCTGGGTGCTCGCGTTTGCTGGTATTTTGCAATTCAAAATTGGTGATCAATCAGCTAAAGGGGGAGTACGCAGCCAAAAATGACTGTATGGTGGCTTACATGAAATCGGCTAGCGCCTTGCTGGCCAAATTTGACCATCATGAATTGAATCAGATAACACGTGATTAGAACACACATGCAGATGCCCTAGTTTGCCTAGCCTCCGCCATTAACTCAGAGATTAAACAGACCATCGAAGTAAGTTTCATCCTGGAGCCGAGCATTGGCCATTCAGAGGAAATCCAGGTCAATGTCATAGAGTCAGGACCGAGTTGGATGGACCCCATTGCTGCATTCCTGTCTTTCGAACAACTCCTAGCGGACAAGAAAGAAGCACACAAGCTACAAAACAAAGCCCTGCGATGCTACTTGGATCCGCAAGGAAAGCTTTATAAAAAAATCCCTTTCTGGTCCATACCTGGAATGTGTACACCTAGACAAAGTCGAAGAGCTTCTGACTGAAATACATGAAAGCAGTTGTGGTGCCCATTCTGGCGGGCGCTCTTTGGCCCATCGAGCTATAACACAGGGGTATTATTGGCCGACAATGAGAATTGATGCCAAATGCTATGTGAAGAAATGTGAACAGTGCCAGAAGTTCTCCCCGTTAACCCATCTGCCTGCTGAAGAGTTAAGCTCCATCACCAGTCCCTGGCCGTTCGCCCAGTGGGGACTTGATATCGTAGGACCATTGCCGAGGGCTCCAGGGAATAAGCGATACTTGATCATCGTGACAGATTACTTCACAAAATGGGACGAAGCGGAGGCATTAACGCACATTCGAGATACTGATGTTAAGCGCTTTGTATGGAGAAATATAATAACACGATTCGGCATTCCAAGAGCTCTTATCTCAGACAATGGCACCCAGTTTGATTGTGGCGTCTACTGAGAGCTGTGCAGCAAGTATGGTATCCGACCTTACTTTTCTACGCTGGCTTACCCTCAAAGCAATGGTCAAGCCGAAGCCTCTAACAAATCCATCTTGGACGGCATCAAGAAGAGGCTGGAGAAAGCTAAAGGCAAATGGGTCGAAGAATTGCCGAGTGTATTGTGGGCTCATCGAACTACGCCCAGGCGATCCACTGGAGAAATGCCGTTTGCTTTATGCTTTGGAACCCAGGCGATCATACCCCTTGGAGATCGGCCACCCAACCTTGAAATCGCAAGTTTTTGATATAGGCCGAAACAACATGATACTGGCTTTGGACTTGATTCTGATCAAAGAACGAGGAGACTGTACCCTTGCATCCGTGGCACGGTACCAACAGCAGCTTGCTAAGTCGTATAATCAACGTGTTCAACTGCGCCGCTACACACCAGGAGAGTTGGTCCTGAAGAAGGTACTTCTAGCTGCCAGGAAACCGGCTGATGGAAAATTGGGTCCTAACTGGGACGGCCCCTATCAGATTGATTCGATCGCAGGAGTAGGGGCATATCGGCTCAAAGACATGTTAGGAAGAAGTCTGCCACGGCCTTGGAATTCCATGCATTTACGCAAATTTTATCATTGACCCGACTTGTGGGGAATGATACTTGTTCTGAATGGTTCGCCATGTACACCTCATTTTTGCAATGCAAAGTTTCTCGTTTTCTCATCGCATAATTGAGTCTTAAAGTCTCCGGATTCGGAGCCCCATCAGCGCATGACGCACTTAGGCCGATAAAGCCTCCGGATTCGGAGCGCCCTTCGTGGATATCACAATTGGCCAAAGTCTCCGGATTCGGAGCCCCATCGACGCATGACGCCCTTGGGCCGCTAAAGCCTCCAGATTCAGAGCGCCCTTCGTGGATATCACGATTGGCCAAATAAAGTCTCCGGATTCGGAGCCCCATCGGAGCATGACACCCTTGGGCCGATAAAGCCTCCAGATTCGGAGCGCCCTTCGTGGATATCACGATTGGCCAAATAGTCTCCGGATTCGGAGCCCCATCGGCGCATGACGCCCTTGGGCCGCTAAAGCCTCCGGGTTCGGAGCGCCCTTCGTGGATATCACGATTAGCCAAATAAAGTCTTCGGATTCGGAGCCCCATCGGCGCATGACATCCTTGGGCCGATAAAGCCTTCGGATTCGGAGCGCCCTTCATGGATATCACGATTGGCCAAATAGTCTCTGGATTTGGAGCCCCATCGGCACATAATGCCTTTGGGCCGATAAAACCTCCAGATTTGGAGCGCCCTTCGTGGATATCACGATTGGCCAGTCTCCGGATTCAGAGCCTTATCGGTGCATGACGCCCTTGGGCCGATAAAGCCTCCAGATTTAGAGCGCCCTTCATGGATATCACGATTGGCCAAATAGTCTCCGGATTCGGAACGCCCTTCGTGGATATCCATGATTGGCCATTCTCCGAATTCGGAGCCCCATCGGCGCATAACGCCTTTGGGCCGATAAAGTCTCCGGATTCGGAGCGCCCTTCGTGGATACCACAATTGGCCAGTCTCCGGATTCGGAGCCCCATCGGCGCATGACGCCTTTGGGCCGATAAATCCTCCGAATTCGGAGCGCCCTTCATGAATACCAGTGGCACTTATGAGCTGAATAAGACTCTGAATTCGGAGCCAGAGCCGTGCAGAAAACAAATTAAGCATGATTCAAAAACAATGTCCCGATTCGGCTTGCCGTACACGAAAGTTGAGCCGGCAAAACACCTAATTAAGTTCAGTTGAAATGCTTCGTTAAGTTGAGCCGGCGAAAACCGTATACATGTTAAAACATACGAACATTCAAAATGAAATGCTTGATTAAGTTTAGGATTCGCAACCGCATAACCAATTAAAATATGCAAACATTCGAAACGAGATACCTAATTAGGCATGTAAACATTGAAAATCAAACACAAACGTTTGAAATAAAACATTTTATTGAACTATCCAGTAGATACAATATATGTCGGAACGTTTACAAGGAAAGTCGTTTAGTTGGAACGTTTACAATAGATGTTCAGTTGTACTCGGCATCGCCCTCGTCATCACTCTTCTCAATTTTGAAAGCGTTAAAAGGAAAGTCGTGATGATGATATAATGGCAACACCGATTCAACTCCTTCTCCTTGAAGTGCCTTTGAGGCTTAGAGAGCCTTAATCCACCCGTGCCTAAAGCCCCGATTCTCGCATCGGCACACCTCCTCTGCGAATTTCTCCTTGGTCTTGTCTATCCCAACTCTTCGGCTGTCGTGGAAGCCTTTTTCATAACCCACGGTCTTTGCATTTTCCACCGCAAACATGCTTGCCGTATCCCGATCGGCTATTGCATGACTTAACAGCCATTGTGTCACTCTCTTCTCCACGACCGGGTTGGATTGACCTGCCACACGCGGCTCGGTGGTTTGAGCCTTCCTAAGTTCCCTAAGCTCACGCTCGGCCTTCTCCACGCGAGCCTCCAAGTTCTAAATTCGTTTGTTCTTTTTCTCTATTTCTCGCCGCACGGCGCGCAGGCGCATGCCGACTTCATAAGCGGTATACAACCCCTTCACCGCCCCGTGGATGCCCTCTTGAAATACTTCGAAATCCTGTCGACCAACCATCGACTGCTGGACTTCCGGCGGAAAAATCTGTCAAGCAAACTCGACCGCTACACCTGGGTCGTTGACAATGGAGTCCGCCTCTATCATCGGTTTATTCCCCACAAAAATTGCAAAACTCAACGATCGCGGCGTTGCGTCAGCCTCATTTTCGGTCGCGGTCGTGGGGAGCTTCCTCGTTGCTATTTTTCCTTTCGGGGTGATCTACTTCGACGACTTGGAGGCTGACGTTTTTCCCGTTCTTTGGATGTCCTACCTCCCGCACGGGTGGGTTCGCTGCTGCGATTCATTACAGTGTGAAGCTTAGCCAATGTTCGCACTTCTCCTTTGCTGTTGAAGAATAGTATATTTGACATTCGCACTTATCTAACTTCACGACACAAATTGTTTTAAATCGAGTCTGAACACAATAAGTGGAGTCACTGGCGCGAAAAGTCCATCCCATTTATTTCTAATGCTTGCAGCGCCCTCAAGGCGATTTCATTAACGCTAAACTCCAAAAGACTGATGCCAATCGACGTGCACCGTAACCAGTCCATGAACTATTGGTGATCGGCTTTTTGGAGTTCATGCACTGGCTGGTGCAAAGGTATATTTATTAATCTGATTGGCCAAGCATCTAAGCTCGACGCCGATCGATGTGTGCCACAGCCACTCCATGAACTATTAGCATTCGGCTTTTTGGAGTTAAATTTTCTTAGTTATCTGATCGGTTTTTTGGAGTTCATGCATTGGCTGGGGCAAGGGCAGATTTATTAATCTGATCGGCCAAGCATCTAAGCCCGACGCCGATCGATGTGTGCCACAGCCACTCCATGAACTATTAGCATTTGGCTTTTTGGAGTTCATGCATTGGTTAGGGCAAGGGCAGATTTATTAATCTGATCTACCAAGCATCTAAGCCCGACGCCGATCGATGTGTGCCACAACCACTCCATGAACTATTAGCATTCGGCTTTTTGGAGTTAAATTTGCTTAGTTATCTGATCGGCTTTTTGGAGTTCATGCATTGGCTGGGGCAATGGCAGATTTATTAATTTGATCGGCCAAGCATCTAAGCCCGACGCCGATCGATGTGTGCCACAACCACTCTATGAACTATTAGCATTTGGCTTTTTGGAGTTCATGCATTGGCTGGGGCAATGGCATATTTATTAATTTGATCAGCCAAGCATCTAAGCCCGATGTCGATCGATGTGTGCCACAACCACTCTATGAACTATTAGCATTTGGCTTTTTGGAGTTCATGCATTGGCTGGGGATATGGCAGATTAATTAATCTGATCGGCCAAGCATCTAAGCCCGACGCCGATCGATGTGTGCCACAGCCACTCCATGAACTATTAGCATTCGGCTTTTTGGAGTTAAATTTGCTTAGTTATCTGATCGGCTTTTTAGAGTTCATGCATGGGCTGGGGCAATGGCAGATTTATTAATCTGATTGGCCAAGCATCTAAGCCCGACGCCGATCGATGTGTGCCACAACCACTCTATGAACTATTAGCATTTGGCTTTTTGGAGTTCATGCATTGGCTGGGGCAAGGGCAGATTAATTAATCTGATCGGCCAAGCATCTAAGCCCGACACCGATTGATGTGTGCCACAGCCACTCCATGAACTAGTTAGCTGATCAGCTTTTTGGATTAGCATTCGGATTTATCAATCTGATCGGCTATTCAACAAGGATAAATTAAAATTGCCTACTTATCTAATCGGCAAGTATAGATGAATGTCATCCAAAATAACAAAAAAACAATACCTTTCACCAATAACAAAATTTAGCACAAATAATAGCAAAGTACAAAAGGAAGTAAATTGGGCACAAATTGTAGCCATTTTACATATGAAAACTACTAAACAAAAAGCTACAAGTTCGCATGAAAATGCCTAGCAAAAAACTATGACTGTAGCGATACATGAAAACTACTAAACAAAAAGCTGTAAAAATACATTAAAAACCTAAAACATAAGCAAGTGTCGCCCAATTTAATCCTCGGAGTCAGACTCCAACGGCTCAACATCCACTTGCTCGTATGGAATCGGCATAGCCAATGTCACATTAGCAGCAGTAAGGGCCTTGAGCCAGCTGTGTTTGAATCCCCAATTCTCGAATTTGGGGACTTGTTCCACGTAATTGTCGAGGGCAGCGCTTTGCCCAGCCTCATACGCCTTCAAAGCCTCAGAATCGACTACTTCCTTCGCCGCCTTCGATTCTGCCAAGTCCGCCTCAAGTTTGGCGATCGCCTCTTGGGCTAACTTGAGCGCAACTTCACTTGCATTCGCCCTCTGCTCAGCAGCCAATCTGAGCTCGTCTGCATTTTTGGCCCTCTCCATCTCGGCCTCGGCCCTCGCGCCTTCCATCTTCGCCCTCAAAGCTTAGAACTCAGCCCTGCTCCTTTGGCCCTCAACTTCCGCTTGTAAACGGCCAAGTTGTTCGACGGCGTCATGATGGCAATGGCCCATCTTGGCTATTCGTCCGACTATCTGCAAAATAAGAAATTAAAACCAAAACAGTATTTGCATAAAACGAAAAGACAAAGTCAATATATATATACCAAAAGTGCCAATTGAGCGACTAATGCTATTGCAACCAGATCCGGCTTCGCCCGGAAAGCTGCCTTGTTAGCCAGCAATGAGACGGACGTAGCCATGCTAAGTGCGACGGCTGGATCTTTAATTACCGAAGCATCAGAGGAGATCGGCGTGTTTTTTTATCTTCGGTTGAATGACAAAAGGCATAATCACATCCGATTCCTCTAAACGAGGTCGTTTGTCGGCACGGTTTTCTTCTAAGCCGGCCTCGACCTCGGCAGGACGCTTCTCTGCCCTTTGCTTGGCCTCCTAATCGGCCTGCATAACCATAGCGGACTCAGTACTTTGGTTTTTTGTCGTTTTCTCCTCAATAACAGGCAAGGAGGGCTGAGATTCGGCAACAGGCAGAGAGGGCTAAGATTCGGCGGCATGTGGCACTTCAGATCGAATGGCCTCTGCCCTTCACTGCGCGGCCAACCTTTCCGCGTTTCTCTTTTTGGCAAGTTGCGTGAGGTTTAACCCAACTATGTCTTTGGGATATGCGCCGAGAAGGTCCTCTAAACCGTTAAAAACGTTGTCAAATGGAAGGTCCCCTCGGCCCGAAGTGGACAGAGGGTCGGCTAAATTAAGGCCGGCTTCCTCAAAGGCCAACTTCAATGCCTCATCTACTTCCGCTTCGGACTGATCCGACTCGGTGACCTCAGCTACTTCCGCTCGCTCCGAACTGGACCCCTCGAAACCAACTTGCTGCAAGTTTTTGAAGTCGGTCAAAATAAGAGCGGTAAGAGACTCTTCACCCTTCGGAATTGGGATGTTTTCTGCCTCCAAGAAAGTCGTATAGGTCGGCTCGTAGCGAAGTAGAACATGGGCCACCCTCCCCTATTTATGGAGACTCGGACGGCCGAAATATTTGAGCGCGACTTTGATTTCCAAAAGAACGGCATCGTCGGTTGAAGTCAGGACTTTCTTCAAATCGTTTCTTGCACAAGCAAAACCATGAGGTCTTAGAAATGAAGCTTTACAAATATAACAATAAATAAATAAATAAATAAACACAAGAAGCTATACGACCACCTGGTTCGCCCCTCCGTCCAGGAATAGGATCGAGGCGATCCTCGCCTTCGCTGAATTCCCAGTTACCTTGGACAACGACCATAACATCAGCGACTCGCTTCCCAAAACTAGAAAGCATAGTCACTAATTGATGGTCGGTGTCCTTAGCCCTAAGGAAATAACGTCCGTGCCGACCAGAAGACTTGGCCAAGGCATAACAATGCCAGATAGTTAGAATGCTGAGGTTAATCCTAAGGCGACGGTTTAGCTCTATAATCCCCATTACGATTCTAAAAAAGTTGACATTGGGTTGGGAAGAGATTAAACCCCAATGGCAAAGCACAGCCTAAGGAATGGGTGAAAGGGGAAACAGACTCCATCCTCTGCGATTGATAGAAGAGGGAAGACAATCGTGGTTTCATCAGCCCTCTCCATATTGAGGGTGTCGTCTATCACGAGAGACAGACGGACGTCATCAGGAATGGAGAAATGGCGTCGGAAGCCAGAAATTCGATCCAAGGAGAGGAGATCTTTTAAATGTTTTGCCATTTCCTTCAGCCTATAGGAATATGCTAAGTCAAAAACAAAGCGGGAAAAAAGATTCAAAGCAGAGAGGGAGAGAACATACAAGATACGAAGAGGATAGCGAAGAAAAAGAAGTTGCAGAGGTAATTCGGAAGGCAGTCCAGCGACGAGCGTCTAAAAATGTGTACGTATTTGAAAAGACGTCGAAATTTTAAATCACAATAAATAGAAGTATACGAAGGGGCGGGAAGCTGAAATGATAACCGAGAAGCGTGTGCTCAGACATCTGTGTTGGGATGTAGTTAGCCGCCGAATTTCGGCTCTGACTTTTCGAGTTCGAAACCAAACACTCCAGCCAACTGTTGTTAGTGGAGTGTTTGGGGGGCAATTGTGGGGGCCGAATATTGGAAGTCGTAAAGAGGCCGAATAATTGAACTTGGGGAGTCGAAATATATAGCACTCGGCGCCGTCTCGCATGCTCAAATCCTACCCTATTCGACCAAATAGCCAGTTAAGTAAGGGGCCAAGTGAAAAGCGGTTTGCAACAAAATAAGTCGAATGGCGAACTGAAAGTGGGCCCAATCCTGAGGCCCAAGAAAGAAAAGATATAAATAGAAGAACATCAGCCAGAAGGAGGTATGTGAGAACTAACATGTTTAACTTAAGTTACAAGCAATCGAGAGAGTATACACTGACTTATCCGTCGGAGTGCTAATTCCAGCACCCCCGACTGGAGTGTTAATCATTTTTCAGGTGGCTAGCTGAGGATCACAAGCGTTCCCCAGGATCTGAAAAGTATTTCCAAACCATTTCTCCACAGTATTCTAATATTTACAAAATCGCAAATGATGTGAAATTCATATTCATATTTTTCTCGTCGATGTAAAATGTGTCTTTTGATGCCTTGTACGTCTCTAATACGCATACGATGACATCGTTGAACTTCATGTATTTGTTGAGGTCAACTTTACCAATCCTCAACACATCAAACAACTGCCAAAATGGCGTTTCCTTCAAACAATCTAGCTGAGGATCCGAGAACTTGGTGCTCATCATCAGTTTCACTAACCCAATGATGTTAGATCGGTAGTTGACCTTTTTCATGTTCACTTTCGGGGGGTTGGCTATTTGTTCGAGTTTGTCTTTGACGTGGAACTGTTCTCTTTTTCTTTTGCCATGAAATCTATGAGCAACATCTGTTTGTTCAATTAGAAACAAATTTACTGTTAATGGTCACAAATGGTAAATCATAACAAATGCAAACTATATGTACTGTGAATAGTTGAATGATGTGACCATGGTTGCATTGAGCAAAACCATGATGTTAATATTCACATGAACACTATACAATATAGGATAAAACAATAAAAATCAAATAAATAGTGTGAACAGTCACATGGATTATATATCATGTCATTAGTTCATATGTCTGAAAAATGAACAAAATTTTGGGAGTTCAAATCATTTGACCATAATCAACAATTCCAACAAGGATAACAACCAAAAAATTGGAGGAAAATAACAGATGAAATATGGAATAATAACATATTATAAATATTAAACTAACACGATGTATACATGATGTTAATCTTCACATCATTACATTATATATTTGACTGTGAATGTTCACAGCCAAATATATGGTGTGAATATTCAATATGAATGTTACAACGTGACTATTAACATTATGTTTAGAATGTGAATATTAAAATTATGTTCAGAATGTTACAATGTGAATATTAACATGATGTTTAGAATTTAATTATTGGCATTATGTTCAAAATGTTACAATGTAAATATTAACATTATGTTCAGAATATAATTATTGACATTATGTTCAGAATGTGTATATTGAAATTGATGTCACTCAATAACAAGTTAAATAAGAAGATGCTATTATTTACAACATGCCTACAAGAATTCAGATGTAACCAAAATAGGGTTGACAACCATCCAAAGTTTGGTCTATAATTATTTCATGACCATCAACAACCAACAACACCAATAAGTTTGACATTGACACAAGGGAGAAGATAATGAGTGTTTTACAAAATAATAACACATGACAATTTAAGACAAATAAGTCATTACCAATATTTGACAATCTGATGCAAATATTGACATTATGTATAATGGGATTCACATTGAACCAAAAGAGGGTTGGCAACTATCAAAGATTAGGGGCTCTAATTTTTCATAACCATCAACAAGCAATAATACCAACAGCTCCATAAATATTTACATTATATTCCATGAATGTCGGAAGGTGAATATTGACATTATGTTCATAATGTAAATATTGCCATTGATGCCATAATGTGCATATTGATATTATGTTCAGAATGTGCATATTGACATTGATGTTAATCAATAACAAGTGAAACAATATGATGTTATTATTTATAGCATGCCTACAAGAATTCACATGTAACCAAATCAGAGTTGGCAAACATCCCAAGTTTGGACTGTAATTATTTCATGACCATCAACAACCAACAACACCAACAAGTCTGACATTGACACAAGGGAGGAGATAAGGAGTGTATTAAAAAACAATAACACATGATAATTTAAGACAAACAAGTCATTACCAATATTTAACAATCTGATATAAATATTGACATTATGTATAATGGAATTCACATTGACCTAAAAGAGGATTGACAACCATAATGTGAATATTGCCATTGATGTTCATAATGTGAATATTGCCATTGATGTCACAATGTGAATATTTACATCATATTCCATCATATTTTTGGGTGAAGAATGGGGGTTCTATGGACATCAACAATCAACAATACCAATATTGATAGAGGGAAAAAAACTAGAGAGTTCGTTACCAAATCACAACCACAAACAATATTAATAACAAATGAATGTAATATTCAACAAAAAAAAATGAACGTCAGCAACATGGACAAAGAGTGAAAATAGAGAGTTCATTCCAAAATCAAATCCAAAAACAATAATAATGTAAATATATACATTTGTGATTACATTATGTCATCATTGACTGAAAAACAGAGAGGTGGAAAGGAATGTAAATATATACATTGGTGATTACATTAGAAGTTGAATATCTACATTATATTCATAATGTGAATATTGACATTGAAGTAGATATTTACATCAATGTGAATATTTGCACCATATTCACATCATATTTGATTACCCTGTAAATATTGTACATATTATGTATAATGGAACACACATTAAACCAAAAGAGGGTTGACAACCATCCAAGATTAGGTGCTCTAATTGTTTTATAACCATCAACACGCTACAATACCAACAACTCTGTAAATATTTACATCATATTCCATTGATGTTAGAAGTTGAATATCTACATTATATTCATAATGTGAATATTGACATTGAAGTAGATATTTACATCAATGTGAATATTTACACCATATTCACATCATATTTGATCACCCTTTAAATATTGTACAGATTATGTTTAATGGAATACACATTGAACTAAAAGATGGTTGACAACCATCCAAGATTAGGGGCTCTAATTGCTTTATAACCATCAACACACAATAATACCAACAACTCCGTAAATATTTACATCATATTTCATTGATGTTAGAAGTTGAATATCTACATTATATTCATAAAGTGAATATTGACATTGAAGTAGATATTTACATCAATGTCAATATTTACACCATATTCACATCATAGTTGATCACCCTATAAATGTTGTACAGTTGTCAATATGATGTTTACATCATATTCTATCATATTTTAATTTGGGGAGAAATTAGGAGTTCTATAGACATCAACAATCAGCAATACTAACATTGACAGAGGAAAAAAAACAGAGAATGAAAATAAGGGGTTCATTACAAAATGAAATCCAAAAACAACGATAATAACAAGGGCAATGTAAACATATACATTTGTGATTAGATTATATTATCATTGTTTGAAAAACAGAAAGTGGAAGGATGGTGCTTACCTTTGGTCCTCATTGTGGGTGGGATATGTAAATCGACGGCCGGTGAAAACCTAGGAAGAACAAACCCCAATCCTTTCGATATAAACCTTCGCAGTGGTGCGTTGATGTGAAATAGCAGTGGACGACGGTGGTGAGGCGATGTGAAATCTAAGGTTACGGTTTGGGAATTTTTCAGTGCCAACGATGAGTTTTTTTTGGAGAATGAATGTGCTGTGGAGTGAAGAGATGGAATAGGAACGGTAGAAGGGAGTATGCGCGGGAGAAATGGAAGGAGGATATTTTGGTCTTACTACACTGAATGGGACCTAATGGAATAATCAAAAATGATTTGGGTTTTATGGTATAAAAGTCTTACAAATGGGATTTATGAATAAAGTTCCCTTTTGAAATTCAACATTATTAATTGAATTATTTTGATCGATATTATTTTTAGAAAGGGTAAGAGTGATTTATTATATAAGTTTGAATTTTGAAATTTGAAATTATAGATAATTAAAGCCTTCTTATTTTTTTTAATTTAATTAATCAACCAATAATTTTTTTTTTTTACATTTTAATTATAAATTTAATTTGAAAATTTGGAATTCTCACATTTTTTTCATTAAATTTTTTGTTTTTTTAATATAGAGTATAGATTGTTAGTGCAAGAAGTGTAAGTGACTTTGCGGTAGTGGATCAAAATTTCATAAAATGCAAGATTAGGCTTCGGCCCAAACATTGTGCAAATTGACGCGGAGCGCACCTAAGTGGGGTTGGCAGATGAAAATGTTTTTATATTTATTGGCCGATTCTATGGTCTAAACTGATTTACTTTCACTTCAAAGATAAATTTATTGTTATAAAAAAAATTTAAAAATATAATTTAATTATTTACACTTTGCAAGTTATATTTTTAATATAAACTATCACAACTAAACTAAAATAAATCAAAACTCACAAATATAAGTCAAAATTGCTCAATCATATATGACTTTGATAAATTTTCAGTGTTATTATGAATGCCAAATGATCATTCCACAAACAAAAAGTATACATTTAAAAGGTCTAAAAAAAATTATTATCCAAACAAAAAGCAAATATATAAAAGAATAAAAGAATAAAATAAAATAAAAATTCACTCAAGATTTATAAATAAATAAGTTTAAATCTGTAAGATCTGTCGGTAATTACCCCAACGAATAAAGTGACAACTTCCCTTTATCTATACTATATATTATAGGGTTTAATTTCTTGAGAGAGCGTTTGGGTTTGGTAGACCCATTTTGGAATCAATTATGATGATCCTAATCGTGCAGTTTTTTAGATTCATTGAGTAGAATATTCATGCAAAAAATCAAGATGATTAGATATCGGTAGTTATATATTTGAATCATATTTACTTTTAAAAAAATGAACGACAACTATAATCTCAAAAATAACCATCCATTTTTTGTAATATAAATTTAATTCAAACATATAGCTATTGATTGTCGGAACAATCTTCTGTGTAAAATAAATAACTTGAAAGTAATCAAACAAATAAAAATAAATTACTTACAGAATTTGTTTTACCGAAATGTAAAAGTACGAAAAGATCAAGTCGAATGTGTGACACTTTGTCCTTAAGACAGATTCGCCCCGCTGCGGTGCTTACAAATAAATGGCGTCTATCTCCCAGGATACAATGATCTTCACAAATTGTAGTAGCACTCCAAACAATTTGTACGGCGAATAAAACATGTATTCTATATTCTCTAAATTTTACCTAAAATTATATGAAGAATATATATGCAACAGAGCAAAATCTGGACAGCAATAAAATGAATTTTTTCGGCCCCTAAGACTACAGAAAATAGCTGGTATTTATAGGCAAATTGTGGCTGTCCGAACAGGTTCAACTTCAAATGAACAGATTTGTTTTCAAATAGAACAGGTGCAAACAGATAACTGCTGGCAGTTTTCTATATGTCCGAAATTGCTAGCAGATTTGAATATGTTTGGGTAGTTCAAATCTATTCTATGTAGAAACTGTATCTGTCCGGGTGCAACAGATTTGAAAAACTCTTTGGACAGTTTAATCTGTTTGGAAAAATTGAACTGAAGGAGGTAACGTTGGACATGAAATTAAATTCAAGTTTGAATTAATTTCAGTTTAGAAAAATAAATTTCCCGCAAGAATTTTTTTTTTTTTTAAATTCAAATAAATTTTGTCAAAAAAATTAATGTTAGAACCGACCCGACCAATAATCCACACCCGCGCCCGACTCGACCCGACCGATCAGACGGACGGACGGCGGCGTGCGCATGTGTGGTGGTTTGAGCCAAGGTTCAATTTGTCCATAACTCCTCCCTTCTACAAACTTGGGGTGCCCCTTGGGGCCCAATCCAAGTGTTGCCACCTAGAACTTATATATACACATAAGTTCTCTTAAGTTTCCAATGTGGGATAACCAATTTAAAGAAACCCACATTTTACTTCTTTAATTGTCCATTCCACGAACCTGAAAATGATGTCAACTTCCCATTCACTCATAAATGATTTTTATGAACCATCTTCACCGTGTGACTTTCCATGCAGCAAGGAACACGTTACCTCTTTGAACCCACCCCAAAAAACGTTTGGGCCCCATCCAAATTTGGGCTCAAAGTTGGCCCAAAATAAGTCTATAAAAATCAAATTTTCCAACAATCCCCCACATGAATGGAATTTGACAGAGAGAAAATGCAACCACATGATCTAATTGCAGAGAATACAGAAATTGGGAATATTCTGCAAAGGATAGGTAGCTCTTGGCTTTGAACCTTCCCTTGTGAGACACTATCGGATTTACTAGCTAACTAGTGAAGATAATGTCTTGAATAGTTTAGCAATCTGTGTAAACCAATACAATAGAACTCACACAATATATTACCAAACACAGTTTAGTTCTCACTATTGTGTTCATTTTGGCCTTGAACAATCTGGTCTTTCATGAGTGCTCTAGAGAATTGTAGCCCTTCATAAATCTCATAGAACCAATCTAATTCACACTCATATAGGTGATTCTTATGAAGAGTATTCTACTATACTCCACTAGGTATACCTAGATTTAAGAACCTAAAACGCTGCAGACATCACTATTTCATCACAGAAATGGATAGAAGTTTGACTCCCCAGTGATCCTTCTGAGTCATACACAACTCAGTTGTACCTTTGAACTTGATCTTGGGATCTCCAGTCAACTAGGTTGGGTTGCCGTTGTGGTAACTTTTATTTAATAGGCTTAAGTCTCATTTCCCTCTCGATGAATTTTCAACTAACCCTTTGGTTAGTGGATCCGCTATGTTGTCTTTAGACTTCAGATATTCAATGGAAATAATTCCATTAGAGAGTAGTTGTCTTACGGTGTTATGTCGACGACGAATATGTCGCAACTTACCGTTATGCATATGACTCTATGCTCTACCTATTGCTGATTGACTATCACAATGTATGCATATAGCAAGCACATGTTTTGGCCACATTGGAATATCTTCAAGGAAGTGGTGAAGCCATTCTACTTCTTCCCCAGCTTTATATAAAGTTATGAATTCTGATTCCATAGTAGACCTAGTAATGCAAGTCTATTTGGAAAATTTCCAAGATACAGTCGCCCCACCAAGAGTAAAGACATACCCACTAGTGGATTTTGAGTCTCTAGTATCCGATATCTAGTTTGCATCATAGTATCCTTCAAGTACTGCTGGATAAATAGTATAATTCAACCCAATGTTACGAGTAAATATGTGGTATCTTAGAACCCTTATAATTGCTTTCCAATGTTCTACTCCTGGGTAACTCGTATATCTACTTAATTTACTTACTGCATACGCTATATCCGGGTGAGTGCAGTTCATCAATTACATTAAGCTTCCAATAATTTGGGCATACTCTAATTGAGAGATACTTTCTTGTACATTCTTAGAAAGAAACAAATTAACATCCACAAGTGTTCTAGCAAGATGATCATCATCTTTGCTAAATTTGTCAAATATTTTCTCAATGTAATGTGATTGTGACAAAGCATAACCTTCTAATGTTTTGGTAATTTTCCAATTAAGGTAACAACTTGGAAAGATTCACTGAGAGACATGCCTTTTGCATGAATGTCATGCAGAATGAATTGGAGATCTTGAACTTGGCTGATCACAGTTTTAGAATCAACCATCACAAAATCTAGGAATTTGCCAGCCACAAATTTCTTTGAGTCAGCATCTTCTGTTTTGTATTTTTTCTCCAAAGACTCCCAAAGTTTCTTTGCCGTTTTGATAGGACTGTAGACGTTGTATAATGTGTTGTCAAGTCCGTTCAAGATGTAGTTCTGGCAAAGGAAATCAGCATGTTTCCAAGTATCGACTGCAGCAACCACTTATCGGTCGGTTTCATCCTCTTTCAGAGTAGGAGCATCCTCACGGAGAAAATGTACCAGGTTGAGAGTAGTAAGATAGAACAGTATTTTCTGCTGCCATCTTTTAAAATCAATTCCTGAGAACTTTTCTAGCTTCTCACCGTGATTGACAGGCACAGTCAAAACAGAATGAGGGGTTGATGTAATTGCAACCACCATACTAGTACTTATTTGAGTATTAGTTTGACCAGTTTCAGTAGCCATGAATTCTAAATTATAAAACAAAATTATAATTAGAATTTCGTACTACACAGAAATTTTAAACCAAAACCACAGAATTAAATTCTGTAAAAAAATAAAAGAAACAAGAATTGTAACTCTTATTTCTAATTAATTTGAAAATAAAATACAATTTTATTTAAAAAAATTAATTCCACACAGAAAAATATTTCTGTAACACTTCAAAAATTAAAATATTGAAAACAGAATTTTAATTAACAAACACTCATAAAATATTTTTGAAAACCAAAATTAATTTTTGACCAACTTTACAAATAAATATTCTGAATTGTTAATGACACCAGTATATTACTACTAGTTGTCAAAGAAAATAAGCAGTATATTATTACTATTTGCCAAACAGTATATTACTACTATTTATTTTTCCAACCAGAATATTATTTTGTAAAACCACAGAAAATGTACCCTGATTTTTCATAAGTCTTTATTTATTTATTATTACTTGATTTTATTTTTGGCTTTATTAATTGCTTAGTTATATAAGAATTTAACGTGATATTTAATTAATTTAATGTGTTAGTTAATTATATATAAATAATCTGAATATTTATATTTATATATTTTTATATATATATAAAAAAAAAAAGAAATTACTAATAGAGATTTTATATAAGATATTTATATTTATATATGTTATATTTGTGATTTCTTTGTATAATATAATATAATAAGAAATTAGGTTATTATATATTTAGATTTAGGTTTATATATATAGTATAATATAATAGTCAATTAGATATAATATTAACTTAGGTTTAATCACTTTTTGGGGAAGAATTTTCAGAGAGAGCCGAGAGAGAGAGAGATCAAAACATAGAGTGCTGTGTGTGGCGTGAAAAAAAAAAGGGACGACAGAAGGAGAAAATAAAAAAGAAGAAAAGGGTTAGGGTTTTGTTTTAGTGGCTCCATTAATTTTTTAAATATTTCTTTGATCTTCAAAAAAATTATTGTTAATACAGAACCCACTTCCCTTGATTTATATTTAATTCATTGTTTTTATTTATTTATTTTTATTTATTTGATGTTGAATTGATTTCGTATTTGCATGTAGATGATTGATCAATTTTAATTATTTTGATTAGTTGTGTATGCAAGGTTTAGGATTTTTAGATGATTGATTGATTTTAATTATTTTGTTTAGTTGTGTATATAAAGTTTAGGGTTTTTAAATGATTGATTGACTTTAATTATTTTGATTAGTTGTGTATGCTAGGTTTAGGGTTTTTATATGTATTTATTTTATGGTTGTAATCACACTCATGGACATATGAAATTAAAATAAATTAGGAACCCATAGATAAATTCTTTACACTCCACTATGAATCCATGAATTGTTGTTTTATTTGAGTATTGGTGAGAAAGAGTTTATAAAAAAAAGTGAGGATTATGAGATTTATTTTGTGATGACCGGATGTATTTATTCACTCCGTTCTCCTTTTGTTTTCATTGGGTTGTAGTGTCCGGAAGTTTTGGTTCTTAAATAAAAAAATTCTTGTTCTCATTTATTCGGTGTCGAATTTCACTTGTTTCGGGGAGTGCGAGGTCAGGTCCGAAGTGCCTAGAATGGAGCTGAGAAAATTCTGGGCTGCTGGGCTAGGGTCGCACGTGTAGGGTAGGGAGAGCTGTGGAAGGTTGCACATTGCCTAAGAGGCAGGTGCGGAGTGAAGTGCGGGAAGGCACCATCGCACGTGCGGGGGTGAAGGTCGCACATACGGGGGAGGCGCTCCGCACGTGCGGAAGAAGGCGCCGCACGTGCGGGATTCTGGGCAGTCCGAGAACTCTGTTTTTTTCTTTCTTTGGGGGCTGAATGTATCTTATTTTTCTATATCCCTCTCTCTCTCTCTAAAAACACTTTTGCTCCTCCTTCTCCCTAAAAACCCTCATCAAACACTAAAAATCTTTGATTTCTTGCAATCCATTGCATCTAGATTCATCATCTCTCACAACTCTTAGAGATCAAAGCTAGAACTTCACATTGTGTGGTAGAAATCGAAAATCCCTCATCTTTGACTCTAGGGTTTCATCTCTTTTCTTCATCAAACCTTGAGGTAGGGATTCCTTTGAGTTACATATATATATGTTTTGCTATGATGATGTGTTATAAGGGTTTTCTTGAAACTATTACATTGCCTTTGGATTTTGTGGTTCAAAATGTAGAGATTTTTCAAAAGTGGGTTTAAATCTCAACTTTTTGTGAATCCTTGAGGGTTTCACTTTCATTAACTTAAGAAAGATGATTTTGGTGGGGTTTCACCAAGGAAATGGGGAGATGTTTGGTTTTGATGAAGAACCCTAGAAATTAGGGGTTTTGGAAAATATGGAAAAAGCCTATGGATTTCCTTCTTTTCTTGTGTTAAAAGAATGAATGAGTGTAGATTTCATAATATGGTTTGCAAAATGGTAATCTTCTTGATCTATGAGAGTTGAGAATTTATTTTCAAACTATTGTTAAATGCATGAACATGTATAGTTGTGAGATGACAAGTGGTTGTGTACCATGTATTATCAGAATTGTGAATCTTGGAAATTGATGCTTGAAACATTACATATAGTCTTGAAGAGACTAAATTGTTAAGAATTGTGCATGAGGAGAAAGTATTGCTATGTGTTGATAGCTTTGGCTGTGTACATGGTTATTTGTGAAATAACATTAGAGGGAAGGAAATGGAGAAACGCTATAAGATGTTAATTATTGCATGACATACCCATTCAATTAATTATTATTATTATGCACTTTGAATTGAGTTTGGAAATGATTACATTGAAAAAGACGTTTTGAATGAGAACCATTGAAATGTTATGGGGTAAATACGTTGGTAAGTCCAGATAAGAGGTGTAAATGAAATTGATAAGTTGGTCTGAGTGTCCGGCGTGAAAGACCGAAAACACGCGCGGAGGAGGTACCACTTCCCTTCCGGTAAAGTGGGATTTTTTTTTGGTAGTGCTAGTTGAGCCTACTTGCAGACACCAATTTAGAGATTACCTGAGTCCTATTTACCGCCCCCATTGAAGAGAATTGTAAATTTCATAATTGTTAAGATTTCATAATGTTGTTGAAAATGATGATATTTTGAAAGAACATGTATATGGAATTACTCTTGATTTGGCATTGCATGACATTAGCATTGAATATTTGAAACCTTGCATAACTGTATATACTTTGTTAAGGATTCTCTACTGGGCTTTATGCTCACCCCTATGGGATTTTGGTGCAAGAAAAGACGTGGTGATCCCACCAAGTTAAGGGTGTGGATATGTTGTGAAGAGTAATAACTCTGTTTTGTTATGATTTAATTGCTAGCCAAGGGCTATTCATGTATGGATCCGAGAGGCCATTTTTCTGTAACCGGGCTTAAGCCTTGGAAATTGTAAGCCCATGAGGGCATTTTATTATTTTTGGAACATGAAGCTCTATATGCTATAGATTCATGTATTTCTATATCATTGAATGTATAATTCGCATGTGAAACTTTTGTATAAGTCTTGTTGATTGATGGTGTAATGATTGGAGTATTGTTATTATTGTTTAGTGGACGTGGGTTGATGTATTAGATTTATGTTGGTTTATTTCAGAGCATTACAACTTGGTATCAGAGCTACCGGGTTTGAATACTTGGGGCTCGTGGGAAGTGGTTGTTTTGCCTCAATGGGTTCATTTCGCATGATTAGGAAATGTTTGTTTTTCGTGATTACGTGATAACATGCTTATATGACTATATGGGTATGGGATTGGACTTTTGGGATATTATTTGCGCTTATTAAATTCCTTGAGATCTTATTAGAAGGGTACCTAGTCAATACTCATTCTACTAAGAATTCTTGGCTTTTCGTGGGACGAATCTCATTACAAGAGGATAATCTGTATGTGCTTATGTGACTAAGTGCTTATTTGGAGTGAATTAAATTTTTTGTGTGGTGGAATATATAATTGTTGTAGTTTAACGTGTGAGGCTAGTTGCGAGCACATTTGGAATCATGTGCTAAATTATCTATCTTGCTCCTTAATTAGGATGTCAGGAAGGGGTCAAACTCGTGGTGGTAGAGGTGGAAGGCGTGGTAGGGGTCGTCGGGGTGTGCATGAAGTATCGGTCCGTGAGGTTCTGGTGTAAGAGGAGGGGTTGGGCCAAGCTAACATGACCGAGCAAGTGGGGCAAGCAGAAGTTCCGGGGCAAGCGAATCAAGCTGCAATGGGGGCCTTAGCCCGAGAAATGGCAGGGGCCTTAAGAGAGTCTATAAATATCCTAAGGGCGGAAAACCAAGCTAAGGAGAACGCTGTAGAGACAAGGGCGAGTTTCTTCACGAGGGAGTTTTTGCGAGCCAAGCTGGATGAGTTCTATGGTAGCCCCGAGCCTAAGAAAGTGGATGAATGGCTCGAACAAATAGTGAAGACATTTGAGATGGTTCACATCAAAGACAGTGAGCTTAGAGCGACTCTTGCGAGTTACTACCTCAAAGGGGACGCGGACCAATGGTGGAAGTATGCCAAGGGCCGAATAGAACTGACATGGGAGGCATTTGTGGTGGCCTTCCAAGACAAGTACCTACATCCCACTGCTATGGAGAGGTTGAGCCAAGAATTTCAGGACCTTAAGCAACTCAACATGTTCGTGGGCGAGTTTGAAGCGACCTTCTCTAGTTTGTCTCGGTTTGCACCGGAGTTGGTGGTAACAGAAGAGCGTCGTTGCATTGAGTTTGAGAAGAAACTTAGAACCAAGATCTTGTTCAAGGTTGCTGGGAACATGATTCGGAACTATGATCGCCTTATGGAGGCAGCCACGCATGTGGAGATTACCATGGAGGCCGAGGAGGAGAGACTTCAAAGTTCAAGGTCTAGGGGCCTTGTCACAAAAGGACTATAGGCCTAACAAGAAGAGTAGGAATACCTTTTCATCACAGTCTCAACCACAACAGTCTAGATCTACCTTTCCCTTGCCTAGTGCGGGTCCGGGGAAGAGTGCACCGAGTGGGTTTTCTTGCTTCAAATGTGGCAAACCGGGTCACAAGGCCTTTGCATGTCCATAGAAGAAACGAGGACAGCAGATGTTGCCACCACCACCACCTAACCGACCTCAAAGTCAGTCTTAGAGTAGAGGGTAGGGACCTACTTACTATCAATGGGGTCAATCAGGGCACATGAAGAGAGCTTGCCCGTAGTTGGGAGATGCGTCTGGCGCGTCAGGGTCGAGGCAGACTCAGAGCCACTAGCGGGCTCACTTAGTTCAGACTTCATGAGTTAATCAGGGAGCCGCTTCAGCTTAGTCAATGCAGCAGGCCTATGCTCTGTGAGATGAGAAGGTTGATCAGAGGCCACAGGGGTGCGTGTATGTTGTTACCGCGCCAAAGCAGTTGCCGGGATCCTTAGTTATGAGAGGTATTTTTGTTGTGTGTAATTCTTTGGCTAATGTATTGATAGACACAGGTGCGTCTCATTCATTCATATCTGTTGCATTCATATCTGCATTGGGGTTAGAGATGGCATGGTTAGCGTCTCCACTCAAAGTTGAGTCACTGGTTGGGGGTACAGTTGACTTAGATCGGGAGTGTCATGGCTGTGAGATAGAGGTTGCTGGGCGTCGACTCCCGTTTACTTTTATGTTTGCTAGATATGTCGAGTTTCGATGTCATTCTAGGCATGGATTGGTTGTTTTCGTATCGAGCAGTAATTGATTGTTTTCGTCAGAGGGTCACGATGTGCACCTTGGGTGGTGATTGTTTTTATTTTCTAAAAGATAGGGTTGATTGGGTCTTATCGCCAGTATTTGACCCTCGTAGTAGAAACCAGCTTAGCGGTCTTCTTGCTACTCTCTTGGATAGTGAGAGTGACGAGACTCGAGTTGAGTTACCAAGGGTAGTCTGTGAATACTCGAACGTATTTCTCGAGGATCTTACTAGTTTGCCACCCCACCGGGAGATCGAGTTCACCATTGACTGAGTGCTTGGAACGACACCAATTTCCATGGCGCCATATAGATTTGCACCCGCGGAGTTGCATGAGTTGAAGATTCAACTCCAAGAACTTTTGGATAAGGGTTTCATTCGCCCTAGCACATCGCCTTAGGGAGTGTCAGCACTCTTTGTGAAGAAGAAGGATGGGTCATTGTGGTTATGTATCGACTACCGCAAGTTGAATCGGGTTACCGTCAAGAACAAGTATCCTTTACCCAGAATAGATGATTTGTTTGATCAACTTAGGGGGTCTTGTTGTTTTTTGAAGATAGATTTGAGGTCAGGTTACCATCAGTTGAGAGTCTAGGAGGAGGACATCCAGAAAATGGCCTTTCGTATGCGTCATGGCCACTATGAGTTCCTTGTAATACCATTTGGGTTGACTAATGCACCGGCTTCCTTTATAGACTTGATGAACCAAATTTTTATAGAATACCTGGATCATTTTATGGTCGTGTTTGTGGACAACATCCTAATTTATTCGACTTCTGAGGAGGAACACGAGGCTCACTTGAGAGTAGTGCTTGATTTGCTTAGGAAGCATCAATTGTATGCCAAATTTGAGAAATGCGAGTTTTGGCTCACCGAGTTGAAGTTTTTGGGCCATGTAGTGTCAAAAGAGGGAGTAACTGTAGATTTTTCAAAGATAGACTCTGTATAGGATTGGGAACAACCTAAAAATGTTTTTGAGATTCGGAGTTTCTTGGGATTGACGGGGTACTATCTGCACTTTGTAAGGCATTTCTTTAGACTAGCTGCGCCTTTGACTAGATTGATTAGAAAGGGGGTTAAGTTTGTGTGGAGTGAGGCTTGTGAAAAGTCTTTCCAAGAGCTTAAAACTAGATTGACTACCGCACCGGTGTTGATAATTCCGGAAAGAGGTTTGGGCTATACCGTCTATTGTGATGCGTCTCGAGATGGGCTTGGTTGTGTTTTGATGCAAGGGGGAAAGGTTGTAGCTTACGGTTCACGACAATTGAAAACTCATGAGAAGAATTACCCTACCCACGATTTAGAGTTAGCTGCAGTAGTGTTTGCCTTGAAAATTTGGAGGCATTATTTGTATGGCAAGAAGTTTGAGGTTTTCTCCGATCATAAGAGTCTAAAGTATTTGTTTTCCCCAAAAGACTTGAATTTATGTCAACGGAGATGGATGGAGTTTTTGGAGGATTATGACTTTGAGTTACACTATCATCCGGGGAAGGCCAATGTAGTGGCCGACACCTTAAGTCAGAAATCCATGAGTAGTTTGGCGAGTGTGGCCATTCGGGAGTGGGTTATGCTGGGTGATATCGGCAATTTTGAATTACACTTGGATGAGTCCGAAGAGGGTGCAACTTTGTTTACTTTGAGTGCTCAACAGACTTTGATTAGTAAAGTTATAGAGGCACAACAAGAAGACCATGAAGTAGAGTCAATCCGTAGTAGAATCTCTAAAGGGAAGGAAGAGAAGGGTTTGAACATCCATTCGGATCAGAGTGTACGTTACCTAGACCATTTGTTTGTACTTGAATCTTGTAAAGAAGAAGTTTTTAGGGAATTCCATTACTCACGCCTTACGGTACATCCGGGAGGCACCAAAATGTATCATGACCTTAGCCGCCAGTTTTGGTGGAGGGATATGAAGTGAGATGTCGCATCCTTCGTATCGAAGTGCCTTACTTGTCAGCAAGTGAAGGCCGAGCACCAAAGACCAGAGGGTTTGCTACAACCCTTACCGATAGTCGAGTGGAAATGGGAGCATGTTACCATGGATTTCGTAGTTGGGCTTCCTAGAACACAGCGGGGCAATGATGCCATTTGGGTGGTTGTTGATAGGTTGACTAAGTCTACGCACTTCATTCCAATGCGTACCAGTGACTCAGTTGAGCACTTGGCAGAGTTATACATTAGGGAGATAGTTTGACTTCATGGGGTTCCAATAACCATTGTGTCAGATATGGATCCTCGTTTTACCGCCCGGTTGTGGCAGGCCCTTTAAGAGGCATTAGGAACTAAGTTGACTTTTAGCACTGCTTATCACCCTCAAACTGATGGGCAGTCGGAGCGTACCATTCAAATTTTGGAGGACATGCTTAGAGCCTGTGTCCTTGATTTCAAGGGGTCTTGGGAGAGACATTTGTCATTGATCGAATTCACCTACAACAATAGTTACCAAGCTAGTATCGAGATGGCACCGTTTGAGGCCTTGTATAGCCGACCATGTAGATCACCAATTTGTTGGGTCGAGGTAGGGAATGCACCGTTGTTGGGTCTAGAAATTGTTAGGTAGACAACCGAGTTGCTCTCATTCGGAAAAGGTTAGCTACAGCCCAAAACCGACAGAAAAGTTATGCCGATAAGAGGAGACGACCTTTATCGTTCGAAGTAGGTGACCATGTTTTCCTTAAGATCTCACCTAGGCAGGGTTTAATGAGGTTTGGCAAGAGTGGAAAGTCGTCTTCGAGGTTTATTGGACCTTTCAAGATATTGGAGAGAATCGGGGAAGTGGCATATCGGTTAGCTTTACCGCCATAACTTTCGGGGGTTCACAATGTTTTTCACGTGTCCATGCTTAGGAAGTATGAACTCGACCCTTCGCATGTGCTAGATTGGGTTGATTTGGAGGTAGATAAGGATGCCTCTTACGAAGAGCGACCAGTTCAGATACTAGATACCTGAGAGCAAGTGTTATGGGGTAAAACTATACCGTTAGTGAAAGTATTGTGGAGGCACCACAGGATTGAGGAAACAACTTGGGAACGGGAAGCGGAGGTCCGCTCCAAGTATCCGGACTTATTTGAAATGCTTAGTTATTTTGATTTGTAATGTTCCCTAGTGTTGAAAGGAAAAAATGTTAAATTGTTGATCACATGTTGTTATATGAATTGTTAATCTAAGCATGAGATTGCGAAGGAATGATATTTTGTTAGAAATGCTTCATTTCAAATGCCTAGTATAGGCAATTGTTGTTTTGATGACAAGATGATAATGAGCATGGTAAATGTTGGTTAAACATTGATGTTACGACTTGATAAAGTTGTTAGTATGGTCATAATTGCTAGAACCCTTTAGTTTGGTTGGGTTGCTAAAATTTTGGGGACGAAATTTCCTATAGGGGGGAGGTTGTGATGACCGGGTGTATTTATTTGCTCCATTCTCCTTTTGTTTTCATTGGGTTGTAGTGTCCGAAAGTTTTGGTTCTCAAACAAAAAAATTCTTGTTCTCGTTTATTCAGTGTTGAATTTCACTTGTTCCGGGGACTGCGAGGTCAGGTCTAAAGTGCCTAGAATGGAGCTGAGAAAATTCTGGGCTGCTAGGCCACGGCCACACGTGCGGCGCCTTGGGCCGCACGTGCGGGGTAGTGCGAGCTGTGGAAGGTTGTACACTGCCTAAAAGGCAGGTGCGGAGTGAAGTGCGGGAAAGGACCACCGCATGTGCAGAGCTGAAGGCCGCACGTGCAGGGGAGGCGCTCTGAACGTGCGGAAAAGGGCGCTGCATGTGCAGGATTCTGGGCAGTCCGAGAACTCTGTTTTTTTCTTTCTTTGGGAGCTAAATGTATCTCATTTTTCTATATCTCTCTCTCTCTAAAAACACTTTTGCTCCTCCTTCTCTCAAAAAACCCTCATCAAACACTAAAAATCTTTGATTTCTTGCAATCCATTGGGTCTAGATTCATCATCTCTCACAAATCTTAGAGATCAAAGCTAGAACTTCACATTCTGTGGTGGAAATCGAAAATCCCTCATCTTTGACTCTAGGGTTTCAGCTCTTTTCTTCATCAAACCTTGAGGTAAGGATTCCTTTGAGTTATATGTATATGTTTTGCTATGATGATGTGTTATAAGAGTTTTCTTGAAGCTATTACATTGCCTTTGGATTTTGTCGTTCAAAATGTAGAGATTTTTCAAAAGTGGGTTTAAATCTCAACTTTTTGTAAATCCTTGAGGGTTTCACTTTCATTAACACAAGAAAGACGATTTTGGTGGGGTTTCACCAAGGAAATGGGGAGATGTTTGGTTTTGATGAAGAACCCTAGAAATTGGGGGTTTTGTAAAATATGGAAAAAGCCTATGGATTTCCTTCTTTTCTTGTGTTAAAAGAATGAATGAGTGTAGATTTCATAATATGGTTTGCAAAATGGTAATCTTCTTGATCTATGAGAGTTGAGAATTTATTTTCAAACTATTGTTAAATGCATATAGTTGTGAGATGACAAGTGGTTGTGTACCATGGATTATGAGAATTATGAATCTTGGAAATTGATGCTTGAAACATTACATATAGTTTTGAAGAGACTAAATTGTTAAGAATTGTGCATGAGGAGAAAATATTGCTATGTGTTGATAGCTTTGGTTGTGTACATGGTTATTTGTGAAATAACATTAGAGGGAGGGAAATGAAGAAACGCTATAAGACGTTAATTATTTGATTACATGCCCATTCAATTTATTATTATTATTATGCACTTTGAATTGAGTTTGGAAATGATTACATTGAAAAAGACGTTTTGAATGAGAACCATTGAAATGTTATGGGGTAAATACGTTAGGAAGTCTGGATAGGAGGTGTAGATGAAATTGATAAGTTGGCCTGAGTGTCCGGGGTGAAAGACCGAAAACACGCTCGGAGGAGGTAGCACTTCCCTTCCGGCTAGCAACCGGTAAAGTGGGATTTTTGGTGGTAGTGCTAGTTGAGCCTACTTACAAACACCAACCTAGGGATTACTTGAGTCCTATTTACCGCCCCCATTGAAGAGAATTGTAAATTTCATAATTGTTAAGATTTCATAATGTTGTTGAAAATGATGATATTTGGAAAGAGCATGTATATGGAATTACTCTTGATTTGGCATTGCATGACATTAGCATTGAATATTTGAAACCTTGTATAACTGTATATACTTTGTTAAGGATTCTCTGCTGGGCTTTATGCTTACCCTTATAGGATTTTGGTGTAGGAAAAGACATGGTAATCCCGCCAAGTTGAGGGCATGGATATGTTGTGAAGAGTAATAACTCTGTTTTGTTATGATTTAATTGCTAGCCAAGGGCTATTCATGTATGGGTCCGAGAGGCCATTTTTGTGTAACCGAGCTTAAGCCTTGGAAATTGTAAACCCATGAGAGTATTTTATTATTTTTGGAACATGAAGCTCTACATGCTATAGATTCATGTATTTTCATATCATTGAATGTATAATTCGCATGTGAAACTTTTGTATAAATCTTGTTGATTGATGGTGTAATGATTGGAGTATTGTTATTATTGTTTAGTGGACGTGGGTTGATGTATTAGATTTATGTTGGTTTATTTTGGGGTGTTACATATTTGAATGCCTTAGGCTTGGCATTGTTATGTTTGTTCTCATGAGTGAGATGTTTTGTATATATATATTGTTGCCTCGTTCTCATGAGTAGACGAGTGCTTTGATTTACGTGCGTACGTATATGCTAACCATCTAGGAAGTGTGAGTCAAACTCGGGACGATATCCCCAAAGAAGTTTGGCTTTAGAGCGGTGTTAGGTATACAGAAGGCACATGGGATATATGTGTAGGCCGGAAGTGGAGGCCGAAGTGGTGGAGTTAAGGTACAAATAATTTAATTATGAGTTTATTGGTATATGTGAATTGTATTGATTTGTATATCTTGAAAAATAGTAAACGACCTCGATAAATTATGAAATTTGAGCAGAGGCATGTATACATGATTCTAGACAACTTTTGTGTTTTAACTTTTTATTAAAAAGATCGATTAGAACTTATAATCGGATGATCTTAGTTATAGTAGTTCAGATTCATATTAGCAATGCAGATTTTAGAGTCTGTTTTAACCTACGAAACGAGCTTATTTTTATTGGTTTCACGTAAACTGAAGTAAAACATTATTTTGAACATTTTCGTGTTTTGAACTTTTTCGAAAAAATTCATCTTGCAGGAGTTTCTTTTTGTTTTCAGTTCCAGATTTTTCGATCGAATTTCATTTAGGATTTTCTATTAAGTTTTTCTCTCAACCTGTTCAGTTTTTACTAAATTCGTTCGCTTTATCTTTTATAAAATTTGATTATGTACAACTTTTGTTCATTGAGTTTTGGTCAATTCGAATTATTTAAGTATGAAACGGTATATTTTTATACTTCTTTAGTAGGTTACTTATGATTAAATCATACTAATTTTATTTTTTTTGCAGGATGGTGGGTCTTAATAACTTTTTTTGCAAGGCTAACCCATCATATTTTTATTTCAATTTTGTTTATTTTATACTCAATTTATATTTCGTTGTGTACGGGCAAGAAACTAAATGCCACCGTATCTCGGGAAACTACCTATTCGCCTTGGTGCGGATGGAACTACTTGTCTTGTCCCGTAACAAGAATTAAATATATTTTTTAATTTGTGTCTGGTGGACACGTGGGTGTTAAATCTTGTACTCATACCAGTATACTTGTATACTGACTCGTTTTGTCCTTTGGTATCTCGTGTGCGTTCTATTTGAGCGCAGTCGAGCTTCCTTTACAAGATTAGTTAGGATTATGGTGGTGACAAGAAATAACTATGACCGTAGGACAAGTCTCTTGGATTTTTATTTTTATTTTTGGTTTCTTGAGCTTAGGGTTGATATTAGTTTATGTATTTATTATTATTATTATTTTTGACTTTAGTATTTGGATAATTTGGCATGGTTTGTAACCTTACATTATTTAAGTCATTTTGACTATTTATTGTTACTTTTATGTTGGAGGTATTGATTAGTTTTGAAATTATGGTGGATGGTTTGGTTGACATTTTGTTAGTTTTTTTTTATCCCTTGTAATCTTTTGAGGATGGAAATTTACTTAAACCCTTTGGAGATGTGAACGTTTAGTTTTTTTTTGTTTCACCCCTAAGATTAGGATGATGGAATATTGATTGGGGTTTAGTCATAATTTAATATTTAATTGTCCGAATTTTGGGGTGTGATAGAAAACAATTTTTGTAAGAAGAATAAAGAGAAAATGAAACAAACGAAAAATTCTATATAAAAAGAATAATTCGAATATGTTTTAATATTGTTGGAACAATCTTCTGTGTAAAATAAATAACTTGAAACAAATCAAACAAATAAAAATACATTACTTACATAATTTATTTTACCGAAATGTAAAAGTACGAAAAGATCAAGTCGAGTGTGTGACAATCTGTCCTTAAGACAGATTCACCCTGCTGCGGAGCTTACGGATAAATGTCGTCTATCTCCCAGGATATAATGATCTTCACAAATTGTAGTAGCACTCCAAACAATTTGTACGGCAAACAAAACCTGTGTTCTATACTCTCTAAAATTTTCCTAAAATTATATGAAGAATATATATGCAACAGAGCAAAATCTGGATAGCAAGAGAATGAATTTTTTCGACCTCCAAGACTGCAGAAAATGGCTGGTATTTATAGGCAAACTATGGTTGTCCGAACAGGTTTAACTTCAAATGAACAGATCTGTTTTCAAACAGAACAGGTGCAAACAGATAACTGCTGGCAATTTTCTACCTGTCTGAAATTGCTGGTAGATTTGAATTTGTCTGGGCAGTTTAAATTTGTTCTGTGCAGAAACTGTATTTATCTGGGTGCAACAGATTTGAAAAGCTATTTGGACAGTTTAATCTGTTTGGAAAAATTGGACTGGAGGAGGTAACGTTGGACAAGAAATTAAATTCAAGTTTGAATTAATTTCAGCTCAGAAAAATAAATTTTCCTGCAAGATTTTTTTTTTTTTTTGAAAAAATTCAAATAAATTTTGTCCAAAAAATTAATGTTAGACCTGATCCAACCCATAGTCGCTCCCGACTCTACCAGGCTGGTCGGATGGCAGCAACAACACATATGTGGTGGTTTGAGCCAAGGTTCAATTTGCCCATAACTCTTCCCTTCTACAAACTTGGGGTGCCCCTTGGGGCCCAACCCAAGTGTTTTCACCTAGAACTTGTATACACATATAAGTTCTCTTAAATTTCCAATGTGAGATAACCAATTCAAGGAAACCCACATTTTACTTCTTTAATTGTCCATTCCACGAACCCGAAAACGATGTCAACTTCTCATTCACTCATAAATGGTTTTGACGAACCGTCTTCACCGTGTGACTTGCCATGCATCAAGGAACACATTACCTCTTTGGACCCACCCCAAAAAACGTTTGGGCCCCATCTAAATTTGGGCTCAAAGTTAGCCCAAAATAAGCCTATAAAAAACCAAAATTTCCAACATTGATGTCCGGTTATCTTAATTTTTTGCATGAATACTTTACCCAACGAGTCCTAAAAGGTGAACGATTCGAATTATCAAAACGAGATTTATTGTAGACTCCACAAACCCCTCAAGTTTTTTCATGTTCATATCCCAATATCAGAGAAGCACAACCCATATATTATATTAAGTGAATACTCCAAGCCCATACTTTTTTCTCCTTATATCACGTATCCTTCATTTTTTTTTATTGAAAATAAAAAAATATATATGATAAATGACAAAAGTGGAACTTGAACCTTGGACCTCTAATCTGAGGAAGAAAACTCTTACTATTTCAATGGAATACAATACATAAAATATTTTATTTTATTTTTACTCATTTAAATTACATACGTATCGTATGTACCAATCGCTAATTTCTCTCGGATGTGATTAATAGGGAAATTTTCACTTTTTATATGGCCATAGATCCAGTTGACCCGGATTTTACTTCGCTATGGTGAATTTGGGTCTGAGATATCTTGGTTGGCTCAATTAACTGGATATATTATTGTAATTTTTTAGATTAATTGCATTGAATTTTCTTAATATTAGTACAATATCTCTCTAACTTTGTGTAGTAAAAGAGATCTAAGAATTTTTTTTTTTATTAGTTAAGGTCCTTTAATATTCTCATAGAGATACAGAGAAATTCCAACCAACTTAGAAAAATTTCAGCCTCGACTCAGAGAAATTTTTAAATTTCTTTGATGTAATCACAAAGAAATTTTGAAATTTTTCTATGAAATCAAAGAAATTTCATTGTGAAAACTAAAATTTCTCTGAGTCGGGCAAAATTTCTCTCTGAGTCAAATTTCTCTGCAGAAATGTTGAGGGACCTTAACTATTATGAAAATATTGTGTGTTTTTTATCTTATAAAATCTTAATATCAGGAACCTAAAGGAAAAAAAAAAAAGATTCCCCTTTAAAGAAAATATAATAAGTTTTACAGTTTTGACATAATTTTATATATTGGTCTTTTTTTATGATTTTAATTTACATAATATTTAGCTTATTTTTATCAATAATTCGTTAACCATATTAATGGAAAGAATTGATTTTATAATCTTTTTATATTGAATAGTTTTCTTTATTTATCATTGTGTTTTCACACTATTTGCATTAGTTTCAATCTCTTAACTTTTACTAAAAGAGATGTCAATATAATTATATCAAAATTATAAAAATATTTGTTTTTCTCCAAATTTAGAAGAGCTCAATGTAATTATCCTAATTTTGTTTAACTTCACTTTTTTTTTTTTTTTAATGAAGTTTTAATAATAAATATGCTTTTAGGTGTTTGGTCTGCACGAAATGGTTACCTGAACGTTTAGAACGAAAATAATGAATATATATCTCACAATCAAAAAACATAACAAATAAATTTGGGTAAATTACACACATTTTTTTTAAAGTTTCTGACAATTATAAAGACCTCCCACATAGTTTCAATAATTACAGAAATTTCTCTTACTTTTTCTGACATTGTCAAGATTCTCCCCTTCCGTTAATTTAAGCCAAACGGTGCTAACTTGATTGTGCAAATGAACATAATACCCTTTAATTGTAATTTACCTATATATTGAATTATCATTTTATTTCTCACAAAATTTTTCCTTTTTTTTTGGGTATTTCCTTAACTTTGTATTTTTTTTTTCCACTATAAGTTTTGAACTTTTATAAGTTAAAAAAAAAAAAATCAACCATTAATGAAATTAAGAAAGAATATCCATGTTTCTTATTTGAATTAATTTTGAGATTTAATTTAATAAAAATAATTTAAATGAAAGAAACAAAAGATGGAGATATAGATTTTAGATGTACTAAATAACAAATTATTCAAGTATTTTATTATTTTCAAATAATTTATTTTTTCAAGTAATTTAAGAAAAATATTGACCTACAAATCATTTAAAAAATTTCATGAAAGTCCTTGAATGTAGAGCTACAAATCATTTGGAATTTTCCATCGAAGTCATTAATGTACGTGAGATCATGTTTTAGCTTAAGTCAGCATTACTGTATATTATTTATCATATTATTATGAATTATGAATATCTAACCATACCATTCGCTCTTAAATTTTTCAAATTTCTAACTAATATGGACTCACAAATATATATATATATATATACATATATTGATGTTTGATTCAATATGTATTGTTATCAATAAAGTTGTTTTTTTCAATTTTAAAAACAAAATTGCTCATAATTTCTTCAAATTTCTAACTAATATGAAGGGTTTGGAAATGGCATGTAATCTCACAAAATCATATAGACAATTCAAATGACTTACTCAACCTAAATATTGTAAAAAAAAAAAATTATATGCATAGTGTAGACACCCCATTTTTGACCGTCCTCAAGACTTGGATGTCATCGTTTGAACACTCAATGATCATTCATGCTCGTGTTCGTTTTGAGTTCCCGGAAGTCTCGGTCACGCGCCTTGCCTCAGGATCTCTCAACTTGTCTGTTTTGTGCTTGGTTGTGGACCAAGGACTTGTGGTTTTGTTTCTAAGGGAAGAGGGTGGCTTGTTGGCCATCCCCTCAACCCATCGGCTAAGGCTTTGTGCCATCAGCCATGTTTCCCTGCCATCGGCCAAAAGTGTTGGCTAATTGGCACTTTTTTTGGTCGATCGGCACTCTTTTTGGTTGATCGGCCATATGGAGGGATTGCATTCAAGACTCAAGCTTGTTCAACATGCTTGAGAATTGAAATTCTATAAGAAGGGAGCCTCCCCTCCCTTTCCAGGGGTTCTGAAAATTTGAGATACAAGTTCTGTATCTCTCTTTTTCTATATTTTGCCTCTCTCTCTTGTTTAGCCCTTGTTTGTGCCCAAAAGTGTAGATTCTTCACACTATTGCACACAAACACCTACTAGAACACCATCCTTTGGTTGCTAAGGTCCTTAGGAGTTGGTTTTGGAGTTCTTGGACTGGTTTTGATCAGAGAAGAGTGCTGAAGTTGTGTTCTTGAAGGTGTTCTTCAAGGGTGAGTAAACTATCTTTTAATCCCCCATTTTGGCTTAAGCTTTTAGACCTATTTTCATATTGTTTTAAGCTTAACTCTAAACTACAAAAAGTGCTGATTTTGAATGCTTGTGATCTTTGTTTAAGGTCACTTTTGTGTTGGGGGTTGTCTACCCCCTCTTAGGCCTTGTTTGGCCTTGTTTTGTGCCTTCCCTTTTGAGCTTTGGAACCATCTTGTTTTTACCTTCTCACCACTGAAATCCAGAGGATTTTTAGTGGTGGAAAAGTAGTTTTGGAGTCTTGAATAGGAGAGGGACACCCCTCCTCTCCTTGTGTCTCATTTGCTAGTATAAATGGCTCATAATAGTAGCATGTTTGCTTAGCATGTTTTGGCCCCATCTCAGCAAGTATTTGGTGTTGTTTTTCCATGCTATACCTCTGTTTTAAGTTGGTTTGATAGTATCTTGCATGCTTCATGTACTTGTAGAGCAATCTTGCATGTTAGCTTAACATGCATCTTGCATTTGGACCATCATTCTTGCATGTTTTGGCTCAACTCAAAGAAGCTTTCCCTCATATTTTACCATGCTTGAGCTCTGTTTGGTGTTGTTTTAGTCATACATGCATTGTTTTGTATAGCCTTGGTTCAATCTAGCTTGTTAGTTTTGAGTGTTCAAGTCATTAGCATGCATTTCTTAGACCATTTTCATGATTTGGCATCATTCATATGAGATTTTAGTCCATATAGTCTAGCCATGCATTCACATTTGTCACCTTTTCCATGCATTGGGAGGTTGGTGTTTTGTGCTTCAATAATGGATCATTATGCATGCCATCATACTTAGGCTTTTGGGATGCCATCTCAGTGGCTTTTTGGGCTTATTTTGACATGCCATAACTCTAATTTTTATTGGTTAAGTCATGTCATGTTTGGTTGTAATAGGTGTAGTGTAACACCCCTTATTAGCCTTGCATGCCTCATGCCTTTTGGACTCTTGTTCTAGCTTGTGTTGGCTAGGTTCAAGCTTGCTTTTGGTCTTATCTTGACCTACCTTGGGATTGTTTTGGTTGCCCTTGGCCCTTTGGGGCTTGCTTTGCATCGCCACGGTGTAAACCCCTTTGCTAGCCTTAAGCTTTGAGCTCTCTTGCATGCTATGCTTGACTTGTGTGCATGATTTGGCACCATTCCTCACATGATTTCAGAGCTTATTTCATTACCACACTCTCATGTTTGTCACACCTTGCTCTTGTTTGAGGATTGTGCATTGTTGCCTAGTGATAGGCCAATTGGAATGCATGCTTGTTTTGCATTTCATTCCATCATTTCATCACATTTGGCCACTGATTTGGGCATGGCTGAGGTCTACCCATTTTGGTTTAAGTCCATCTTTGCATGTTGTTGCATGCTTGACATGTTGCATGTTGTTGCATGCTTGCTAGTTTGCATGTTGTTGCATGCTTGTCCATCTTTGCATGCCATGCATGTTCGTATGTTTAGGTTGCATTTTGTATGCTTGCTAGTTTGCATTTTGTCACATGCTTGTTTAGGTTGCATTGCATTTGGCATGCTTGTTACCTTAGCCTTGTGTGCATGTTTGAGTCATATTGCATTTGGCATGCTTATGTTGCATTGCATAGCTTTTCCATGTTGCATGTATTGCATTGTGTTTGGTTTGGGGTGTCAAACCAAATACGAGAAACGAGGGACGTTTCATACTTGAAGTGATGAAACGTGCCTCAATTCTCGGTCGCCGACACTCTTGATCCAACATGATAGAGTGTGAGGCATTCATGTGTTTTTGTGCATTCATTCCATATTGATTTGTACAATTCGGCCTCTTTGGCCATCACGCATCGAAATCCATGATTGATGGCTCGAGAGTCGAACACTACACTCCTTTGAGTCTCAAACATGATAAGGGGTGTAGTTGCACAACATTTTCTTGCAAATGTATTGCCATGCCCTTGTTTGTACTCTGCTACAGCAAAAGGAGCAGTCTGCAGGAAGAGATGGCCGATCGGCTATCTGTAGTGCCGATTGGCTAACAATTTTTGGCCGATGGACTCAAAAGTGGTCGATGACCCTTTTTCCTTGGCCGATGGCCATATCTTTTGGCCGATGGCCTCTCAACATGTCCATGAGGTGGTTCAGAAGCATCACAGAGATTTGTATAGTTTTCAGAGGTGCAGAACAGTGCAAACAGAGGCAACATGAGGCATGGCAACGGATTTCTGAGCAAAGCCGACCGAGCATGCATATTTCCCTCTTCTCGAGGCCGCTTTAACTATTTTGTAACTTAATTAATTTTCTTAATTAGTTAAGAGTTTTGTAATAATTAATTAGCTAGGGTAGTTAATTAATTAGTTGATTTGTATTATTTATTCGGACCCTCCGTCGAGAGGGCGAATTTTGTAATAAGTGTGCGTGAGTGTGTGAATGTCTTCCAACCCCACGTCCTTCTCCCTTTTACTTAGCCACTTATGATGGTTAGTTCTAGGTCATATTTTGATTAGCATCCTTATGCTATGCATGTTTGCATCATTCATCTTTATTGCATACACCGAGCTCTGCGCATCATACTAACTGCATTGTATTTCAATTCCGATTTGAATACATGATTATCAAGTTGCATCTCATATGTCATCTTAAAATAGCCGAGCCTATTTCTAGTTGCATTTTGCATGTGTTGTATTAGCCATCTTAACATAAACTAGGATCATGCATGATTTCTAACTAGTTGTTGTTTTGGCTCGGAGTACACAGTAAGTGTTTACGCTTTAGCATCTTGCACGTGTGTTATTACTGCCATGATAGCATGCTTGCCATGAGCCTAATTGCTTAAGTGTTTAATTGCATGAATGCCTGTGGGTGAAGGTTGGATTACTTGAATTGGAACAATTCATTGAAATGTGAGTTTTAAGCCCACTTGAGAGTGGCAAAATCATGTTTTTCTAAGCCCACTTGAGGGTGGCAAATCCACGTCTTAGCCCACTTGCGAGTAGCACCTTCAAACCATTTTCAAACAAACAAGCATGAGATGTTTTGTTCCAATTTAGGCGATCTAGTCTATACTTGTGTGTTGTGCGCATCACATAGTAATTCTAGGCTAATAACTGGAATAAGAACACATGTGTTTTCAAAAACAAAATATCATGTTAGTAAAGGCCGATCTTTGATCGGGCGAGCGGGAGTGCTCATTGCATGACCTTCCCCTCTCGTACCCAAGTTCCCGAACCGAGACAACTTTGGTGATGATGGACACATGGCCTTAGTCACGAGTCAGGGTTTCCTAAATTTCCTAAAACAAAAACATTTAGATGGCAACTCTGTATTTGGCAAAGCAGTTCATGTTTGGCACTTCTTTATAAAAATCAGTTTTCCAAAATGATTTGTCGGATTGGGACTGTTTGGTGATTTATCGGTCTTGCATTGCACTTTGCGAGATTAGATTCAGAATCGTGACATTGAGTTCGAACTGTAGTATGCTAATGAACCAAACGGATTTTCGCACCATCTCACGCGCAGAGCCGTGACGTTTGGGCTCGTCTACACATAGTCTTTATAAGATAGAGATAGGAAAATATAATCAAGACATACTAAAGTTTTTTGAATGATTTAATTTAGAAACAAATATGATTTTTAAAATTTTTAAATTGACCTTAAGATTTTATTGATTCAAGTCATGGAATTTGGTTAACTTCATATTCTTGGCCAAACTCAAAAAATTTCTTCACCTTGTCTCATAGACTTAGGCCTCGTGGCAAGTGGTGATTTTAGCCAAAAAGTCACTAAAAAAATCAAAAAACCAACAACCTATACCAAAAAGTCAAAGATTTCATCTTTTTTCTCTACTTTTTGCACATCTTTTCATAAAAAATCAAAAAGTCATCCCAAATATACTAGTTTTTTTTATATTATATTTTAGCCAAAAAGCCAAAAAGTTACCAAAAAAACCTGTTCCTAAACGAGGCCTTAAAAAATTTATTCCCAAACACAATAACTTTTCTTATCTCTTAAAATAATCAAAAAAACCATTTAAAATGTTAATTTCAAACAACCACTTAGTTAAAATAGTTAAAATTTACTTATCTATTTTTAAAATTTTTTTTAATTAATTAATAAATAAATTTATCCATCATTATTTAATCCCGTGCATAACACTGATTGTACGCTAGTTTTTACAATGAGAAAATGCGCTTTTGTTAATATTTATATATTTATGACTAGTGATGTGTCATGCATTATACTACCAATCTGTGTCATACTTTAAAAATACGTGGTGTTGCTTCAATTTTCATGTCTAGATGTCCTCTTATAAAATGCAATGTGTTACTTCACAAATAATCAAAACAAATCAAGCTTTAAGACCATATAATAACAAGAAAGTAATGCATCTTTATGTGTAACAAGTCTTGGAGGCAAAAGCCAGACAACCAATTATAAAAAGTTGGGATGCAAGTTATGAAGTCACAAATTTTAGAAAATGTTGGTCTTGACTTCATATATGAGGATTAATAAAAAGGTATTTACACTTTAGTCTTAATTTATAAACGTATACTCTATTAACTCTTAATTTATAAACTTACTCCATTAACTCCTAACTAAGATTTTTTAAACCTTCAAGTCTCATTAAATTTTTTATAGTCAAAATCGTCCTTCAAATAATGATTGTTCATCATTCATGATTATCTATAAAGAAACATAATGATTTGACATTTATTTTGATTTTCAAAATTTTAAAATATCAATTTTCAAATTAAAAAAACTTTTAAAAAAATTATGTTAAAAAAAACTAAAAAATTGAAAAAAGTGAATTATTTTTTTGTGCAAAACTAAAAATTTTATATCTATAAAGAAGCATAATGATGGAACATTGATGTGCAAAACTAAAAAAATAATAATAATAAAAATGAAAAAACTGATAATATTCTCAGTTTTAAAATTGAAAAAAAAATGATAATGTTCTCGATTTTATTGGATAGTTAAATCAAACCAATAAGTAGAAAGGCGAAAACATTTAATTTCATGCTCTACTTTTTCTTTTTTTCTTTTTTCCATAGGTACTGAAACAATTATCTGGAACATTGCTATGCAAAATTGATAATGTTCTTAGTTTTAGAAAATGAAAAAAACTGATAATATTATCAGTTTTACTAAATAAGACTTATTGGTTCAAAAAATCATATATAAAACCTGAGCTACCATCACATTTATCAATAAGAGTTTTAGGTAATTAACTCATTAAATCATCATTCCACAAAGTTTTACATTTCAAGGATCGTGTGGAACTCTCATGGCCACTTACACACTCTACTATTTACAAACAAGAGTGGCAAGGCTGAGTGAAACGAAATGAAAGAGAATGGAATGCAACTACATTTCTTTGAAAAAATTGTTAGGTTTTTATTTTTGGCAATTTCGTTTGACAAAACTCATTTCAGTTGTACTTGTATTCGCACTTTTATTTCAGTGAGACTATGAGTTTTTAGATGCGAATTCAACTCGAATTGTGCCTTGAAGAGAAGTTTGTGGTGTTAATTCTTTCATGTTTGCCACTTCGCTGACTATGACGGGGGATCGAGCTGAGAATGCATTCGAAGTTGCTTGTCCGCTCAAGCGGCCATTTGTATGCTCGAGAGGAGAATGTTTGATTCCAGAAGTTTGATTGCCTGCAAAAATACTGTGTGTTGTTTTTTTCCCGCTCGAGCGGAATTTCCTGCGCTCGAGTGTCGGTCCGCTCGAGCAGCCATTCTTGCACTCGAGCGGAGATCACGGAATAGTTTGCTATAAATATGCAGTTCAGTCAAATTTTAGGGTTACACTTCCAAATCTTCTTCTTGGATATTAGGGTTTATATATGGGGCTATTTTGCTAGTTTTCTTTGATGTTTGATTGAGTATTCAACTCATGTTTTAAGAAGTATACATCAAAGGATTGTTTATTTATTCAATACAAAAGAGAAAGTTGTTCTTCGGTGGATTTTGGGAATTCGAGCCTGAAGCTGTAGTGGATTCTGGAGTGGCTTATCGTCGTAATTCAACATCGGCGTTGTGGATTCAACGTTGGGCAAAACAATTTCTAGGTGAAGACGGGGTTGGAAGAGGCACATTGGGGTCGGTTCGATTCGGGCATGGATTCGCTAGGTAGTTGAGAGTACATTTGTGTAATTCCTTTATGTCTTCTTAGTAGATTGTTTTGTGGCTGTTGCCCATGATTTTTTTATTACAATTGGAGGCGCTCTAATTGTGGTTTTTCCATGTTAAAATCGTTGTGCCGATTTGTCTTGATTGTTTGATTGGGATTGTTATTTATTGCTTAAAATTGATACATAATCACAAATCAATATCTATGGGGATTTCTAGATTTTTCAATTGGTATCAGAGCGGGTCACTCAATTTTTTTTTTTTAAAAAAAAAAAATCTATTAGAGCAAGATCTTATTTGATTTGTGATAATGGATTCAATTCGTGAAGAAAATTATATGGTTCGACCACCCCTACTTGACGGATCCAATTATTCTTTTTGGAAAGCTCGGATGAGATCGTTTTTAAAATCTATTGATGAAGAAGTTTGGCAATTTGTCATGTATGGGTGGACCGAACCGACGATTACCGTTGATGGTGTAACCTTCCTTAAACCAATTAATAAGTGTGACACAATTGATTACCAAAATAGTAGCTAGAATAGTAAAGCTAGCAATTCTCTCTTTTACGCTGTCACACCTGAAGAGTTTAGTCGTATTTGCAATTATGAAGTCGCAAAAGAGGCTTGGGATACCTTACGAACTATTCATGGGGGCACTCATTCAGTTAAACGCTCAAAACTTCAAAGGCTCACATCTAGTTTCGAAAACCTTTCAATGAAAAATAGTGAAACCTTTGACGACTTTTATGCGAAGTTGAGTGATATTGTAAATTCTAACTTCAATTTGGTGAAAAAATACCGGAATCCAAGGTTGTGGGAAAATTTTTCAGATCATTGCCCGATCGGTTCCAACCAAAAGTTATGACTATTGAGGAGGCTCAAGATGTTGACAACCTCAAGCTGGATCATTTGGTTGGAAATCTCCAAACTTATGAGACACATAGAAATTTCAAAAAGAAACAAAAAAATGATATTGCTTTTAGTAGTGCTCATACAGTTTGAAAGGATTCTGATGAGGATTGTGAGATTGATTCCAAGATTACGGATGCTTTCGTAAACCAATTTAAAAAGTCTTTTCTAAAAAAGAATCCTAATCTTTTGGAATCAACTCATAAATCTAAAGGCAAAAATGAATTCAAAATTAATTCTATAACCCAGAAGAAAAAAGGAAAAATACAAGGGAACTCTAAAAGAGTCCAATGCTATGAATGCCAAGGATTTGGCCACTTTGCTCAAGAATGCCCTACTCGTTTGAGGAAGAAGAAAGCCTTCGCTATCACTTGGGATGATGAATCAGAGTTTGATAAAGATGAAAGTGACAACGAAACACATGGCGAAGAGGGGCATGAATAATTCCTTGCTTTCATGGCGACTTCCAAAACTAAAGGACGAACAAAGTATCCAAAGAGGCCGGTTGAGAATGTCACTGATGATGAATCCTCAGGGAGTGAAGATGAAGATCTTCAGCAATCTTATGAAAAGTTGTATAAGGAATCTCTTAATTTATTCAAATTGAATGACAAACTCACTATGAAACTCAAAGTAGGATGACCAGTATGCAAGAAAAAAAGCTAGGAACTAACAATCCTTTAATTTGGCCAAAGCATCTTGATGGTTCTGCCTTTCCTCTTGAAGGTGGTTATCTAAATTTTCTGTTTTGGCACGCAAAAGATTCACATTAGTTTGCAACTCCTCTGCACGTGTTTCAAGAGACTTGTATGACTCGGCCGTATGTTTCAGCTGTGTCTCAGCCAAGCTGTTCAACTTTTGAGCAGATGCCAATTGTGATTTAACTTCTGCCAAAAGATGCTCTATTCCCTGTGATTTAAATATTAATTTGCAATGATTAATATTTAAATTAAGGATTTTGATTTGTTATAATTTGTGCTAAAATTAGAAATCTTGATTTGTTGTGATTTGTGCTAATTTAAATTTTTTGATTTGTGTTAAAATTGGAGATTTTGATTTGTGGGGTTTGTGATTTTGATTATGAATTTTTATTTTGATTTTTAGTTTTTTCAAACAATCATGGAGAAATATTTCAAAAGAAAATCAAAGTTGGAATCATCTCTTTCTCAAGAAGAAGATGATAATTATTCTTCCGCAAAATAAAGCCGTATAGAAATCAACTTAGTAGACCTTCCTGTAGATCCAGGACTACGGCCTCAAATTATGGACTATAATGCTAATGATCGAGACCAAATTCGTAGAGCATATCTACAAAAAGGTCCTTGTCAACCTCGTGATCATAATTGTGACGACCGGTCCCTTTTCTCCTTTTCTTTCTCTTTCTTCGCTTTGCCTTCTTTTTATTTTCGTTGGATTGAAATGTTCGAAAAATAGTTTCCAAATTTTTTTTTATTATTTTCTTCGGTGTTGAATTTCGGTCTTTCCGGAGGGTGCGCAAGTGAATCCGAGGTGCTCGGAAGTGAAGTTGAAAACTTGCGTGGCTGGACCAGGGCTGCACGTGCGGGGCCCAAGGCCGTACGTGCGGAGGAGGGCCGCTCGAGCGGTGGGGAGGGCTGCTCGAGCGGTGAAGCTTGACACCCAGATTTTGTATACTGTCTAAGGGCGCACGAAGGGATAAGTGGGCCACACGAGCGGCCAACTAGGCAGTCCGTGCCCTGTTTTCTTATAACATTTTGGTCCGAATATATATCACCTCTAAAACTTTTTCTCTCATTCTAAACCTAATTTCTCTCCTCCTTCTCTCTAAAAAACACCTCAATCACCCAAAACTCTTTGATTCTTGTGATTCTTGGAGCAAGATCATCAACTTTTTCCCTCAAATCTTGAAGATCTAGGTTGGGGCTTCACTTGGGTGGAAGAAATCAAAGCTCTCTCTCATCTTTCAACGCTAGGGCTTCACCTCACCTTTCATTAACAAGCTTGAGGTAGGGATTTCTTGAGTTATATATACTAGTTGTGCTATTTGGGTGTTGATTTAAAAGTGCTCTTGAAGTTTTGTGTTGATCTTAGTTTTTGTTCAAAATGTTGAGATTTTTGAATGTGGGTTTGTACCTCAACTATTTTACAACTTCTTGAGAGTTTTTCCCTCTATTAAACTTGTGAAAGATGATTTTGATGGGGTTTCTCTTAGGGGATGAGAAAAACTTGTTTTTAAAAGAAAACCCTAGAAATTTAGGGGTTTTGCTAAAATGGAAAAAATGTCTTTGAAATTCTATATTTTCTCATGTTAAAAGGATGAATGAGAGTGAGTTTCATCAATGTTTTACAAAATGGAAAGTTACTTGATATATGAGAATGAGGTGTTAAATTAACATTTTGCTAATACTTGAATAAGCAAGGTTGTGGTGTGACTAATTGTTGGAAACCATAGATGGTGGAAAAATTTTAAACATTGGGGGTTTTATTTGAAGTATGTCACTTGTAATATTGAGGAGACTAATTTGTTATGGTATGTGAAACGAGAATTGTGATAATGTGTTGATGACACATGTTAATCTTGTGGATGAACATTGAAAAGAGAATATGAGTGTTAGGTTTTTATTGTTGGCAACCCCGTTTGACAAAACTCCTTTCAGATGTATTTATTTTCGCACTTTTTATTTCAATGAGGCTATGAGTTTATTAGATGCAAATCCAAACCCGAATCGAGCCATGCAGAGAAGTTTGTGATGTTAATGCTTTCAAGATTGCCACTTCGCTGATTATTACGGGGGTCGAAGAAAAATGGAAAATTGCATTGAAAATTGCATGTCTGCCATTGGTCGCTCGAGCCAAGAAGGGCTCGCTCGAGCGAAGGTTTGCTCGCTCGATCCAAGGAGTTCTCGCTTGAGCCAAGGATTGCGTCCATACAAAAACCTGAAAGAGTGTATTCCTCGCTCGAGCCAAGGATCCGTCGCTCGAGCCAAGGCACTAGTAGAAATCACGAAAAATACACTCCTCGCTCGAGCCAGCAACTCTTCGCTCGAGCGAGCCTCAGAATCCGGATTTCTCAAGGAGTTTGTTTTCTTCCCAATCTTGGATTACTTTTGGTTCTCTATAAATACTTGGTTTTCTCCCAAAACTAAGGTATTGATTGAAGTCCTCCAGATCTTCTTTTTGATTCTTAAGGTTTATATCTGGGGATATTTTGTTATTTTTTCTTTGATGTTTTATTGAGTATTCAACTCATGGTTTAAAGAGAGTACATCAAAGGTTTGTTTGTTATACACAAAAGAGAGAGTTGTTCTTCAGTTGTGGATTCTGAAGAATTCGAGCCTGAAGCTTTGGTGGAATCCGGAGTGGCTCATCAGAAAGACAATTCCGTGGTGAAGATGGGGTTGGAAGAGGCACATAGAGGTTGGTTCAATTAGGCATTGTGGATTTGCTAGATAATTGAGAGTATACCTGTGCAATTCCTTTAATTCTTCTTAGTGGATTGTCTTGTGGCAGTTGCCCGTGGTTTTTTTATCACAGTTGGAGGTGTCCAATTGTGGTTTTTCCACGTAAAAATCATTGTGTCTCTTTCTCTTGATTGTTTGATTGGGATTGTTATATTCTGTTTAAAATTGTTACATAATCACAAATCAACATCTAGAGGGTTTCTAGATTTTTCAATGAGAATGTGAATGTTGACATTGTTGTAGAGATATGCAAAAATGGAGAAATGTTATGAGGTATGGAAAAGATTATTGCATTGCATATTACTTCATTTATCATAGTGCATTGAATATTATTGAGAATATGATGATTTTGAAATAGTGCATTGAAATAAAATTTTCCTTCATTATTGGCACTTGCATGGCATTACATATGCATTTTTAACGTTCATGGAATGGGCATAACTGTATATACTTTGTGACGAATCTCTACTGGGCTTTATGCTCACCCCTATGGGAATTGGTGCAGGTAAAGATGTGGTGACCCCGCTAAGCTAAGGGTGTGGAGATGTTTGAAGAAGAGTAGTTTAACTCTTATTTTGTTGTGATATCTTCTGTAAGCCAAGGGCTAATGTGTTTGGGTCTGAGAGACCATTATGTGTAATCGGGCTATTGCCTTGGAACTTGTAAGCCCTTGAGGGCCTTATTTGTTGTGATTTAAATGATTTCTTTTACATGCTATAGATTCATGTACTAGTTTGTAAATAAATGTATAATGGCATGTGAGAATGCTTGGGTAAACATCTGGAACTATGTAAATGAACTTGGTTAATATCTCATTTTGGAAGTGGGTTGATGTAATAGTTATGTGGGATTATTTTCGGGGCGTGACAATAATTTTCCACAAAAATCATTTGGACAAAAACTTCAGCGATTTAATCAGGCTTGGTTTAGTGAATTTCCTAATTAGTTGGAGTGTAACGTAGCAAAAGATGCAACATTTTGTTTATGTTGTTATCTTTTCAAACCTGATATTAGAGATTAAGCTGGTGGTGATTCTTTTGTTGGTGAGGGTTTCTCAAATTGGAAGAAAAAAGAAAAAATTCAAACTCATGTTGGAGGTCTTAATAGTGCTCATAATCAAGTTTCGAGTAAATGTCAAGACTTGTTAAACCAAAACCAACATATTCAAATGATTTTTTTCAAACAATCTGATCAAGCTCGAATTGAGTATCGAACCCGTTTGAATTCATCAGTTGATTGTGTCAAATTTCTTCTAAGACAAGGACTTGTGTTTCGTGGGCATGATGAATCTAAAAATTCAAGTAACCAAGGAAATTTTCTTGAACTTCTCAAGTTTCTTGCTGATTATAATGAAGATGTCAAAGTGGTTGCATTGAGCAATGCTCCACAAAATCTCAAGTTGACATCTCCTGATATTCAAAAAGACATTGTAAATATGGCCGCATTTGAAACTATCAATGTGATTATTAGAGATCTTGGTAATGCACTTTTTTCTGTTTTGATTGATGAAGCCCGTGACATATCAATCAAGGAGCCAATGGCAGTTGTAATATGATATGTTGACAAAAAAGGCCAAATGATTGAGCATTTTTTGGGTATTGAGCATGTTGCTAATATGAATGCTCTCTCACTCAAACAAACTGTGAAAAATTTATTCCCTAGACTTGGATTGAGTATTTCCAAATTGCGGGGTGAAGGATATGATATGGCTAGTAATATGCAAGGTGAGTTCAATGGTCTTAAAACATTTATACTGAAAGAGAATTCTTGTGCATATTATGTTCATTGTTTTGCTCATCAATTGCAATTGGCACTTGTAGCTGTGGTAAAGAATCATAATCAAATTGCTTTAATTTTCACTTTGGTTTCTAATGTGGTGAATGTTGTTGGAGTATCATGTAAACGCCGAGATATTGTTAGGGAGAAGCAAGCTGCAAAAACTGTTGAGGCACTTAATACTAGAGAGTTATCTAGTGGGCAAGGCTTAAATCAAGAAACTAATCTTAAACGTGCTGGTGATACACGTTGGGGTTCACACTATGGTACTTTAGTCAACTTGGCTAGTATGTTTTCAACAGTGATTGATGTGCTTGAAATGATTTCGGAGGATGGTTCAAATTCAGAACAATGAGCAGAAACAAATGTATTGTTGGACTCAATTCAATCATTTGAGTTTGTATTCAACCTTCATTTGATGAAAACGATATTGGCTATTACAAGTGAGTTATAGCAAGCACTACAAAGGAAAGATCAAGATATTGTTAATGCCATAAATTTAGTTTAAATTTCTAAACTACAGTTCCAAAAGATGAGGGAGAGTAGTGAAAAGCATGAAATTGATGTTCCCCAAATGGAAGATATGTTTTTAGCTCGAGGAAGAAAAGTGTGTAATGCTAAAGAAATTACAAACTTACATCACTATCGCGCTAAGTTATTCTACATTGTTGTGGATATGCAAATTCAAGAACTAAATGCTCGTTTCACTGAGTCGAACACTAAGTTGTTACTTTGTGTGGCATGTTTGAATCCATCTAACTCTTTCTCTAGTTTTGACAAGAAAAAGTTAATTCATCTTGCTGAATTTTATCCCAAAGAATTTTCTTCAGTGGAGCTCATGGTACTTAATGATCAACTTGACACATATATTTTCAATATGCTATCTAGTAGTGAGTTCTCAATGTTGAATGGAATTTCCGATCTTGCTAAGAAAATGGTGGAGACTAAAAGAGACAAAGTATGTCCATTAGTGTATTTGCTCTTGACTTTAGCATCAATCTTACATGTTGCAACTGCTACTATTGAGAGGGTATTTTCAGCTATGAATATTGTGAAGAATCAGTTGCGGAACCGAATGATGAATGGATGAATGATAGCTTGGTTGTTTACATTGAGAGAGATATTTTTGATGGCATTAACAATGATACTATTATGGAAAGATTTCAAAAGATGAAAATTCATCGAGGTCAATTGTAAAAGTTTAAAATTAAAATTTTTTTTTGTAGTGAATATTAATTTTTAATGTTTAAAATTAGCTCGAAAAATTATTATTATATTATTGTTATTGATTGGGGAAGAAAAATTTTGATATTGTAATTAATAGGTGCCTCCTTATATTAAATTTCTGACTCTGTCACTAGATGTATGTGTATGTGTATGTGTATGTGTATATAAATGTGAATGTGAATGTGTGCGTGTAAGCATGATGTGCTGTTGCAAAAAGTGAGAGTGATGTGATAAGGAAAATTATATGTAAATATGTTTTTTAAATTAACTTTTTAGATTTAGTAATGTGTAAAAAAAACTATGATTAGTTGATTGTTAGAGAGAGAGAGATGGTGTTTAGAATGATTTAAATAATTATATTTTTTATTTTTTATGAAAAGATGTAAAAAAAAAAAAAGCATATAGAGAGATAATGTGATTAAGAAAATAAAAAAAAATTAAAAAATGTACTAAAATAAGGAATGCCAAATTGTGTCATACTTTAAATATTCTTAGAAACTATCACATAATTAGGAAGGTGTTTGAAATAATAAATTTTTTAATTTTTATAAAAAAAATATATATATAAAAAAAAATAAAGACATAATAAGACTCAAAAAAAAATATAAAAAGATAGATATATATATACATATATATACTTTTATAGTGTTTCCAAACATTCTCCAAATCTAAAAATAGGTTTAAGGTTTTTGACATGTTTCAGAATTTTTAAAAGTCACATCAAAGTCCCATTCAAATCAATATGGGATGAAAAGCTGTCATCTTCCATGGGTAGTTTTTCTTTTTCTTTTGTTATTTTTTTTATTTTCTAAAAGTAAAAAATAAAAAATAAAAAACTTACAAAGAAGTATAGAAAATAATATTAAAAAAATTATACTTCAATAGTATAGTGAAAATATATTTTTATTTTTATTTTTATAGTTGTGTAAATTTTCTGTTATGGTGTAAATTGTTTATTTACATGGTACAAATTCATTAGGATAAATTACATTACACTTCTGAGATTTAAGTTTAATATATATAATTTTTTGATGTTTGAGAAATTACATTGACATTTTGTTATTGTAATTATTTAGTTGAAATTAACGTCAGTATCAAAAAGACATTGAAATTATACTATCTTTTCTTTTTTTCTTTTCTTTTTTTCAATATAATTTCATTTATTTTTCTACCAGGAGTAGTTACTTTTTATATAAATAGAGGGTTTGTGATATGAGACTATTTACCCTAGAGGTGAGAATACAATTTCTAAAACGTAAAGAGGTGGGATGTAATCCAATCAAATCTCAAAACGTATCAGTATAATTAACCTAATTCATTATGTGTCAAAGGTGCACCACAAAAAATTTCAACTATAATACAATACGTTTTAACAATCCCACCAATTTGCTTTTTAATCCCACCAATTTGCTTTTTCTCCAAAATTTAACTTGTAATAATTTTTTGATTTTTTAATTAAATGTTTGATTCTCAAACTGACTCTGTTGGAGAAAATACCAGAAACTAAACTATATTATTGATAAATGATGTAAAGAAAATGAGATACAACTAGATCAGGCTGAGGCACGGATATCTCGTTTTCTTTAAGGAGATCAAGCCCACTGCGGTAGAAAGAATCCAAATACCGATGCAGCAGTCACAACACTATGACTTGTCCCCTCCAGGATACAACAGCCCGACCACTTGTCGTATGGTTCAGGCCAACTCTGCACAAGATGGTGAACCCAAAGCTCCACCAATAAAACACCTCTCTTTGCTAGTAATCTCTCTTGTATATAAAATAGTTGGTTTATATAGATAGAAAAGAGTAGACTATTTATAGGCTATAAGGACCTTACAGTTACACCAAAAGTAATGACCATTAAACAAGAAAATGGTTACACCAAAATAATGACCATTAACCAAGTTCATGAATTCTATTTAACCTTCATTTATGACCAAGAGGTTACCAAAGTAATGAAAGGTTACCAAAGTAATAAAACCCCATTTATGAAAAAGATAAATCAATAAATAAATATAAGATATTAAAATGGTCCAACAATCCCCCACCCATTTTAATATCAACAAGGATAAAAGAGATTACCAAACAAAGATAGACTAGTATGCATCATGAAGGTGTGCTCTGCATTGAACCTTCATTAGTGAAACAGCAACCTCTACTCCAGAGTTAGTAGTGGTCTCAGACTTGAACTATGACTGCTTAGGGGAAATAAAGAATTACTGCTCACACATAATAATCCAGGTGTTGACATGAGCTTTAATAGCTAGCACATTACGGCCTTGTGCTTATCCCAGTTTTCATGAGCATATTTGAGAATAAGCCTTGTTCTTATAGAAAGCGGCCCCACTTTCATGCTCACATAGGTGAAATCTGTCAAGGATGTTCCTGTAATTTACACACCCCACTCAACAAGAGCTACAGAATTTCATTAAGAGTATAAAAACTCAACCCTCCAACATTACAGGATAAATGCACTTACATCATAGGGATGGATAACAAAATATTAAATAGTGCATTTTTTACAACCACCATATAATTCGTTCTTCCCATTGAACCTAGTTACAGGATCTCTGGTCCTTAGGTTGGGTATCCTCATACGTGGTTTATGATTTTATAGGCTTCAAACCCATCCCCCTCGATGTATTCCAGACCATATCTCTCGCCAAGGCCTTGGTTAACGGATCCGCAAGATTATCACAAGATTTTACATAATTCACAGTTATGATGCCATTACTCAAATAGGATCACACATTGCTGTGTTTCCTTCGAATAGGTCTGGATTTACCATTATAAAAATGATTGTTCACTCTACCAATAGCAGCAGTGCTATCACAACGAATTAACACAGGAGGAATTGGTTTTTCCCAAAAAGGAATTTCATGTAACAAATCTCTCAACCAATTCGCTTCTTCACATGCTGAAGCTAACGCTATAAGCTCAGCTTCCATTGTAGAATTAGCAATTATTGTCTATTTTGTTAGACTTGCAACATATAGCACCACCACCCAAGGTAAAAATAAAACCCGAGGTAGAGAGAGAATCACCTGACAAAGTGTTCCAATCGGCATCACTATATCCCTCAAGTACCGCAGGATACTTGTTATAAAGCAAACCATAATTTTTGGTTCCAGATAAATATCTCATAATTCTTCCCATGGCTAGCCAATGATCTCGACTTGGTTTGCTAGTAAACCTGCTAAGTACTCCAACAGTATATGCAATGTCAGGTCTAGTACAGTCAGTAGCATATCTCAAACTACCAATCATGCTAGCATATTCCTTTTGATTAATCACTTCTTTTTCATTTGTTACAACAGATAAGTGTATGCTTGCATCAAAAGGAGTAGCAACATGTTTACAGTCTAGAAAATTATATTTCTTTAAAATTTTCTCAACATAATGCGACTGATCAAGAAAAATGCCATCCTTAGTCTTGGTAATTTTAATTCCCAAAATAAAATTGGCTTCACCAAGATCTTTCATATCAAAGTGGCTATTAAGCATATTTTTGGTCTCATTTATAATATGCAAATTAGAGCCAAAGATAAGTAGATCATCCACATATAGGCTAATAATCACATGTGCATTCTCACAAGTTTTATAATATATGCACTTATCACATTCATTAGTCTTATAGCCATTCTCAAGCATGCAGGAATCAAATTTCTCATGCCACTGTTTAGGAGCTTGTTTTAAACCATAAAGGGATTTAGTTAGCTTACACACTTTGCTTTCTTGGCCAGGCTCCACAAAGCCTTCGGGTTGGTCCATGTAAATCTCCTCATCTAGATCTCCATTCAAAAATGCTGTTTTTACATCCATTTGATGAATTTTTAAATCATGAATTGCAGCCACTGCAATCAACAGTCTAATGGATGTAACTCTAGTAACCGGAGAAAAAGTATCAAAGAAATCAAGATCAACTTGTTACTTAAAACCTTTAACAACAAGCCTCGCTTTATATTTATCTATAGTTCCATCCGGTTTAAGTTTTTTACGAAGGACCCATTTACACCCAATAGTTTTACAACCTGGAGGTAAATCCACTAACTTCCATGTTTTATTTGAAAGTAGTGAGTCTATCTCATCATTTACAGCCTCTCTCCAGAAAATAGCATCAGGTGATGATAAAGCTTCTTGTACCGTATGAGGAATTTCTTCCACATTGTGAAGATAATAGTCAGGGCCAAAATCTTTTTCAACTCTAGCTCGTTTACTTCTTCTTGGTTGGATTTGAAAATTTTCTTTTTCTTGAAAAACTTGAGAATGAGTAGAAGAGCTAGGCATAGATAAAATATTTTCAGATATTATTTGACCCCCACTATTTCTAGATTTGAAAGGAAATTTATTTTCATGAAAAATATCATCACCTGATTCAAAAATAATATGATTTTCCATATCAAAAAATCTATAAGCTGTACTATGCAACGCATACCCAAGAAAAGCACAAGTGGTAGCTCGTTCACCCAATTTAGGTCGTTTAGGATCTGCAAGCCTCACAAAAGCTAAACAACCCCAAACCCTCAAATAACCTAGATTTGGTTTATGCCCCCGCCACAACTCATAAGGGACAATTTTAGTCTTTTTGTGTGGCACTCTATTTATCACATGGCAAGCTGTCAAAATAGCCTCACCCCAAAAATTTGAGGGAGCACCTGAATCAATAAGCATAGCATTCGTCAAGTCAATTAATGTTCTATTTTTTCTTTCAGCTACGCCATTTGATGAAGGTGAATATGGTGGAGTAGTCTATGAATAATTCCCAATGACTGAACAAAAGAGTTGAATCCTAGAGATTCATACTCCCGGCCTTTATCACTTCTAATTCTTTTAATCTTTTTACCAAATTGATTTTCCACTTCAAGAAGGAATTCTTTAAATTTTTCAAAAGCATCACTTTTATGTTTTAATAAATATACACTTGTGTATTTTGAAAAATCATCAATAAAAGTGATAAAATATCGGTTACCATCCCGAGTTAAAATTCCTTCAAACTCACACAAATCAGTATGAAATAATTCTAGCAATTCAATATTTTTTTCAACACTTTTATGAGGCCTCTTGATAATTTTTGCTTTACTGTAAACTTCACATTTCTCAAAATTTTTTGTCACTTTAGGAATTAATTCTAAACTACTCATGATTCCCACATATTTACTATTTATATGACACAAGCGAGCATGCCATAAATTAATAGAAGACAACATGTAAACCGAATTGGTAGATGGTTTATTAATCTCAACATTCAATTTGAACATCCCATCACAAGCATAACCCTTACCCACAAAAATACCCTTCTTGGTAATCACATATTGATCAGATTCCATAGTTTGCTTAAAACCAGCCTTATTCAACAAATAACTTGACATCAAATTCTTACTCATGGACGGTGTATAAAGCACATCTTTTAAAGTAAGCACACATCCAGAGGTGAATTTAAGGTCAACCTCACCACTCCCAAGTATCTTGGTTTGACTAGAGTCACCAAGCATAATTGTTTTCTCATCATCAAAGGGAGTATACACCTTGAACCAAGTTTGATCATAACAAACATGTCTATTAGCACCAGAATCTGCCCACCAACCGTCCACATAATTAACCATGAAAATGTCTGTAATCATAGCCACAAATGGCTCCTCAATAATGTTAGCCTTTGGGGCAGGTGCACATTTTCGGAATTTGCAAGTTCGAGCAATATGCCCACTTTTGCCACAGACAAAGCATGTAAAATTTTGTGGAGGTGATGGACCTTGGTTCTTATCTGGATTAATCCACTTATTGTGAGGTTTACCATAATTCTTCATATTCTTTTTATAAGGCTTCAAATAAGCATTCTTGGAATTATGACCTTTGGGTAAGTTAATATTTGCTGAAACAAAGTTTACCTTTGTGGTAGAATTGCCATTACCCGCTTGTGTTATTAATGCATCTTGGCCTCTAGCCTCCTCTTCTACTCGGATGCGAGTGATCAACGTCTCTAAGGAAGTCTCCTTTTGTTTGTGACGCATGCTCTTTTAGAATTCTCTCCAGGATGACGGTAGCTTGTCAACAAGTCCTGCAACTACCAAGTTGTCACCAATCTTGATGCCTTCAGATCTTACTTCTGCAACTATCATTTGGAAATCTTGTGCTTGCTCCACAACGGATTTTCCATCTACCATTTGGAAGCGGAAAAACCGGCTAGCTGCATACTTTTTTGCTCCTGCCTCTTCGGTATCATATTTAGTTTGTAAAGCTTTCCAAATTTTCTTTACGGAAGTGTAAGTGGTGTCATAGTAATCATAAAATTGATCAGCAAGGCAATTTAAGAGATAAAAGCGACATTTATACTCATCGGTATTATAGGAAGCCACTTTTGCTTCATGTGCCTCATAGTCTTCATCATTCATCTCCTTGGTTGGGATTTTGTTCGGATTCTTTTCGGTAAGAACATATGCAACTTTCAAAAGACTAAGGTAAAAAAAAACTTTTCCTTTCCACCTCTTAAAATGAACTCCTTTGAACTTGAAAGGCTTGTTGAGATCTCCAATTCCATCATTGGTTTTTTCTGATACTTGTTCCATATTTGATCTCCTTAAAATTGTTGGAGAAAATACCAGAAACTAAACTATATTATTGATAAATGATGCAAAGAAAATGAGATACAAATAGATCAGGCTGAGGCACGGATATCTCGTTTTCTTTAAGGAGATCAAGCCCACTGCGGTAGAAAGAATCCAAATACCGATGCAGCAGTCACAACACTATGACTTGTCCCCTCCAGGATACAACAGCCCGACCACTTGTCGTATGGTTCAGGCCAACTCTGCACAAGATGGTGAACCCAAAGCTCCACCAATAAAACACCTCTCTTTGCTAGTAATCTCTCTTGTATATAAAATAGTTGGTTTATATAGATAGAAAAGAGTAGACTATTTATAGGCTATAAGGACCTTACAGTTATACCAAAAGTAATGACCATTAAACAAGAAAATGGTTACACCAAAATAATGACCATTAACCAAGTTCATGAATTCTATTTAACCTTCATTTATAACCAAGAGGTTACCAAAGTAATGAAAGGTTACCAAAGTAATGAGACCCCATTTATGAAAAAGATAAATCAATAAATAAATATAAGATATTAAAATGGTCCAACAGACTCAGATGATGGAATAATTCCACAATAATTCTTTCAATTATACAGCCGTTATACGAATTGAAAAATTATTTGGTCTCAACCAAATGTAAGTTTGTGTCACAATGTGATATTTATATTTATTAATTAAAATAGTAAAACTTATTATTATTTGTTAATTTTTTAAAAAATAATTTAATGAATATCAAGTAATACATGATGTTGACCAATATTTCAAAATCACTAAAAAAATTGGGAACTACTCACATGACATTAAAGACTATTCACACGTATCTAGATATGCACCAAAACACATGTAAGAGCATATTCACACCAAGTTAAACTATCAGTTTAATTAAAATAATCAGACAGATTCAAGTAAATCTTAAAAAAATTAAAAAAAATTAGTCAAAACTTCTCTATTAGACCCTTATTTAATAAAAATAACAACTAAATTTATTTTGTTTCATAAACACCCTAAGGAGGAAACGCATCATTCAGTAAAGACAAAATAAATATATATATTTTTCTTTGACAATACTAGTATAATACCCATGCTATACACGGGTTAAAATAAATAATTAAAATTTATTCTTAAAATTAAATTAAAACAAAAACTTTATTTATAATATAAAATAAAATTTATTTAACATTGATTAGTTCCCATATAATAATTATATTTACGATAAAATATAAATATATTTCGTCTTGATGAATTTTGTAATTTTAGTTTTTCAATTTACCAATTATCTCATATCTATTATGTAAAATCAATTACCTTATCAATAAATCAAAATTGAAGAATAAATAAAAAAAAATAGGGAAAAAAAATAGAGTATCAGTGACCCCAATATTCAGCCTACTCCTCAAATAAGATTTTGATGATTTCAATCATGCTAGGCTGCTAGGTATAACTTCTAAAATAGTCTCATTAAATATTAGTTAATTATATTTACTAATATTTTAGAGGTTAGACCAATTGGACATTTTTACAAACCCTATAGTCATTTTCTTAATTTGAACTCCATATAGATTATTTTTAATTTTTGATTTTTTATATTTTTTAATTGTTTTATATTAAAAAAAAAATTTAGAACTAATATACTAAACAAATAAATTAAACTGAATATGTATATAAAACAATTTAACTCTATCCCATAGGCCTAAGCTTTTTTATAGTGTATTTGATTGAAAATGTGTTAGACCATTTTAATGGCTAGTACTTAAATCTTAATATTTATTCAACAGGTAACTTGAGCCAGAATGACTACATGGCTTATTGATGGGTCATTACACACACCAAAAATAAACACTAAACTATACCAATTCTTTTAGAATAATGGCAAGTCTAGGTATCGATCCACAGGGACAAATGTGAAATTAGACTAATTCAATTGCTAAATTCCTAAATTAATTTTGATTAAAAAGATTGAGAGATTTTATGACTAAATAGGAATTAAATGAAATTGAGAAATTAAATTGACAATTAAAATTAGGGTTTGAGATATTAATTTTTGAGAAAAATCCTCCGACAAAGAATTCACCACTAACCACATAAATGAGAATTAACATCGGCTATCAATTGCAATCCAGTTTGAAATACCCAATATTTCACAACTATAAGTTTGAAATATTGATCAAGAGGGTTGTCGTATTCAACGTACAGGCACGAATCATCCCGAGTAGCACGAGGCGTTTGCTCTAAACTATAGTAACAATACGACCCGTCTCTCGTAGCATGACTCATCTCGTACTTTGAATAGAAACATAAAGAAAACTAATGTATGGAAAGCATTAAACAATCACAGAGAGTAAAATACTTGAAGAGATGAAAGAACAATGATTAAAAACTTCAAAATCATCCATACATTGATTCAAACCGATTCACAATCAAAGCTTATGAAAAATCCTATTACATGGCTAGGGTTTCATCAAAACCCTAGAAAAGAAAACTAGCCACTCATGGAGGAGTAGGAAGAGGAAGAGGAAGAGGATAAGGAAGAAGCTCCCATGGAAGTTGTCCTTTAAGCTTGAGAAAAAATCATCTCTTTAAAACCTAGTATACCTTTCCTTCAAAATAATTTTCGAACCCTAGGTTAGCCTATTTTTTTCCCTTTTATTCTCAACGAAACACACCCAAAATTATGTGCACGCGTCCCTAGATAGGCCGTTCGAGCTCCTATGTGGGCCCCTCCAGCGGTCGTGGGCCGCACGTGCAGTGGTCTGGTTGGCTCGGATTGTTCACTTCTTGCATGGAGGACCTGCTTTCGCGCCATTTTCGATTGAATTTACGTATTTCCTGCCAAATCTGTACAAGTGCACGAAACATATCATCTCCACCAAATAAACAAAATTGAAAGACTAAAAATATAACTTAAGTGGCCTCAATGTGATATCTTTCGGCCTACATCACATCACCCAACTTACATTTTGTTAGTCCTCAAGCAAAACAAAAGAAATAAGAAAAGTAAAATAACTCTAAGCCATTTTCATAGGGATCACGATTGCATTTAGCATATACAACAAGTCTTTTAACCACAAGGTTACCCCAAGTGGACGAGTATAGTCTCGTGAGGGTTTTCAGAAATGATACCCACAAACATCAACATATTCATATCCGCTCAACAACAATTAACCACACTACTCCACCTAACAATCAACTTATGTGCCACTACAATGTGATATTAAGACATGATGAGTTATTGAAGGCACAGTGGACAAGCATGAAGGAATCTATTGAGTCAAAACCACAATTCAGTTAATACAAAAGTAAAGTCCCCTGTACTTGTGCATGCTAGTAGACACATCATCAATACCCTCGGTGTAAAGTGCGATCTCCATATTAGTTAGCTGTCCACTATAATAGCCCAGTGTAACTCATAATAACACCCGACATATACAGAAAAACTAAATTGTTGCAGCCAAGATTCTCAAAATTTTTTTTTTTTTTACTATGCAATGTCCTGATCCATTAAGCTTTCTAATCAACCCATGTAACAAGCATTGGGCCAATGACTCCCAAACCGGACGATTTTAGGGCACTACGTGTGAAGACACCCCTACAGGCTTAATAACTCAAGTTGAAAAGGTTACGAATCCGAACAAGTCATTCTCCTTAGTTTTTTTCTTAACTATGCAATGTCTAGGTCCCTTTAACTTTCTAATTAACCCATGTATCAAGTATTGGGCCAATGACTCCCAAACTAGACGGTTTTAGGGCACTAGGTGTAAAGACACCCCTATGGGCTTAATAACTCGAGTTAAAAAGGTTACGAACCCGAACAAGTCAAGTGTTGTTGTTGTTGTTTTTTTTTTTTTTTTTTTTTTTTTTTTTTTTTTTTTTTTTTTTTTTTTTTTTTAAGAATCTTGGCTACTCGTTTATTCTTTTTTGCAACCTTAACCATTATCAATGATGTACACCAGAGATTATAATAAAGAGGTCACCGCTATGATAGTGTGTTCATGTGAATTAAGGTATACTTTTGACAAGTGTACTAATACCACAAACACAAACAACAATCCTAATGCAAACATCACATGTGAGTATTTACCCAATAAACCCTTTTCATACAAGGCCACTATGTTCCCCAATTAACATATGCTCATATCATTACCATACTGGCACAAAGTGAACATTAAGTGAAGTGGTGCAATCAAGTGCAACAAGTACAAACATGAATGGTAATTATAAATACCCTCACCCCCCAACTGGAATACAACATTGTCCTCAATGTAAGCAATTGTACATGAGATAGTAAAATGGGAGAGAGGATCTTACCAGATAGCATGGGCGCACATCCAGCGAGGCAAGGACACCCAAACGCACACACACTTTTTTATTTTTTACTGTACAGTATAAAAGGAAAAGAAAAATAAAATAAAATAAAATAAAGAAATAAAACAAAGAAAATATACAGATATCACTGATGTGGATCCGGCGGTGGTAGGAAATGCTGTTCAAATAGGGCATGCATCAGTGTACGAGTCCCGAACGCTTCATCATGAACCCTAGTGCCAAGCTGATCAAACCGCTACTCACTTGAGTCCCGATATACGTCGAAGTCAGTTTGCAGAGATGTAAATGACTGCTGATACCCATCAAATGCTGCCTATGAGTAATCCCGATAGGCTTGATAGTCGGCTCGGAGATCAACCACCGATTGCTGAATAGCGGCTTGATTATCCAAAAGAGCCTGATATTTCACCCTTGTCATACAGAATGGTGCTGGCGTTGGCGCTGGTGCGGCGGTTGGCTCTACTGGGGCATCATTAGGATTGGCCGGGGCATCGGGGAGGAGTAGTGGAGGCGGCAGGCGAGCAATGGTTTGGCGCCAGTGGGTTTTTCCACAAAGTGTGGGCGGCGGAAGCTAAACCTCATTAGACTTGAATGGGTATGTCCCTTGGGCTTTTATGAGTGCAGTGATGAGGTTGGCGAAAGGGAGGGCCCATGTAGAACTGTCCTGAGTGTTGTGCACTTTGACTTTATTAAGGATTCTGTTTATTTGGTTGTAGATCAAAGTAGGGATGTTAACCCAAAACCCGAAGTCAAATCAGTGCAAGGCACGGAGGAAGTCCCCTCACTGCTCTTCCTTGTGGCCAAGAGGGATGACATTTTTTTTTAGAACCACATCGAGGAAGAGAAGGTGGCGTGATAAGTTAGCTCGCCGAGTGCTAGTATGATTGTCATCATCTTGTCGCCCCTCATAAAATTCAATTACCAATGCCAGGATGGTGAGTTCCCGAGTGAATTCTGGGAACTGTTCTACATTGATAGTGTCCATGGAACAGTGGAGGACCTCGACAATGGAAGCTGGTGTGACGGCTAACTCCACCCTATCAACAGGGACAAAACAGCTTCCAAGGCCTCGTCACTGGTGTACATATTTTGATAAAAGACTCGCACAATGCGAGGATACGTCAGTTCAGTGATGGTGCAGACGCCCAAGAGGCCCTGGTCTTCAAGTTGCTGGACACTTCACGCAGTGGATTGATAGCATCGAAAGTATTCGATATCAAAGGATGTATCACAGGCAACTAGTTTGTTGGCCCAAGCGTCGGTTGGCACATCCCTAAATGCAATGTTGGCATTGTGAGGCCATTTGGGTGCTCGGCGGGATGATGAAGCCATTCCTGCACAACATAAGACAACCAGCACAACCAAAAACGTGGAAACATTATATTAGACCGCATCAACCAGCGCATGCATGCACAAATCATGCGAATCCTTATTGCCATCACACTCCTTGATTTCTTTTATTTCAATATATATATATATATATATTTGGTTATATATATATACTACAAAAATTAGCTTATACTAAGTTAGCATGAGATGAATAAATAAATAAGAAAATAAAATAAAATAATCTAAGTTAGTAGAAGAAAATAAAATAAAATAAAAATTCAAAAAATAAAAATAAAATAAAATAAAAACTAAACCATTAAACAATTAAACTAACAATTACATCACAAAATAAAAATAAAATAAAATAAAATCACTAACTAAACAAGTAAATTAAAAATAACAACAATATACTAACCAATTAAACTAACGAGAACCACTAACTAAACAATTAAACTAAACAACTACATTATAAAAAATAAAATAAATAAAAAAAGCTACAATAAGGTAAATGATTATTATTATTATTTTGTGATTTTTTTTTTTTTTTTTTTTGGTTTGGGCCGCACGTGCGCTGGAGAGGGCTATACGTGCGGTGGGTCTGTTGGTGCACACCCAGGTAGAGGTTTTTTTTTTTGAGATGTAAAGATCATGGACAATGGTAGAGATGATGGTAGGTACAAGGATGATGAACAAAGCCTCAACAACAACTATTAAATTACTATATTTTATGGAAAAATTAAGAAATCAAAACAAAAATAGGGTGATTACCTTAAAAAATAGGAAAAAAAGAAAAGATGAAGATGATGTAGATCCGCCGGAAAAAATGGTCGCCGGAAAGTCGCCGGTCAGAAAATATGGTAATGCTCCGATGGAAGGTGGTGTTGAGAAAAAGGTGGGGTGAAAGGTGAAGGAAGAAGGAAGAAGAAGTTGGTGATTGTGGGGTTGGATGGAGTTTGTGGGTGTGTGGGGTTGTGAGAGAGAGAGAGAGAGAGAGAGAGAGAGAGAGAAGAAGAAGAAGAAGAAGATGAGAGGTAGAGAGTGAGTATAGTTGGGAAAGTGAGGGGGTCAACAAGTGAGTCTAGGGTTTTTGGCAACAAAATTGAAATTTTTCTTCTTTTTTTTTTTTCAAAATAAACTAACATAACATAAATAAATATAAATAAATAAATAAATAAATAACCAAATAAAAATAAATAAAGAAATAAAATTGTACATTTTTTTTTTGAAGAAATATAAAATAAGTAAATTAAAATAAATATAATAAGAAAAAAATTCTGTAGGCAATTTTTTTTTTTTTTTTTCATTTTTGTTGGTCCGCTTGTGCCCACCATTTGGGCCACACGAGTGCCTATTTTTGAGCCGCTCAAGTGGTGGAAATTGGCCGCTCCTGCGATGTGAAAGCAGAATGGTTTTGGGCCTAGGCCGCTCGTGCGCCCTGGGCCTCCGCTCGTGCGGTACATTTTTTTTTTTGGACTGGACCGCTCGTGCGCCATTTGGGCCGCACAAGCACTAAAAGCAAAATGCTTTTGGGCTGGACCACTCGTGCGCCCATGCCCTTCCATTGGTGCGCTCTAATTGTGTCTTCCGCTCGTACACCTGTGTGGGCCACACATGCGGTCTGCTGCAACTTACTCTTTTTTTTTTAAGCCCAAGTACAGCCCAAATTTTTTTTTATTTTTTTTATTTTAAATAAAAACCCAATCACAATTCAAATAAAAATTTAAACCATTTCTACCTTTCAATACACATTTGAAAATTAAAAAATATATATATTTAACATCAAAAATATCAAAATGCGCAACGAAAGTATAATCTTCACACGAAAATCACGGGTATTACTTTTCTCCTTAACAATGTGTGTAACTTTCCCTATTCTCCAACAGGGTGACAGACTAGGTTGATTCTGTATCTAGAATCGAAGCGCATAAAGCTAACTCGACCTATGGGGCTACCATACACAATTCAAGCCGGGGTGGTTTTGAAGCAATCTCCACACCCCTGGGTATTTAAACCAGACTCTAGTTTCTGAAATTTCAAACCTTTGCGCTCTAGGCTTTGCCATTCGAACTCTAGTTTCTCCCATCTAAGTTGGTCTCCTAGGAACTCACTACAAACACAGTTAGGTGGCTATACCAGACCGTCAGATGTCGTTCGGACACGGCTAATACCAAAGGAATTACACCTTTAGAGAAATTAAAGTCTCCTAGACTCAAAGTAATCACTATAGAAGAGATATTGGGTCCGTCAAATGAACAACCTCAATCATCTCCCCTTTTTCAATACCATCCGCATAGTGTTTCAATCTTTGGCCATTGACCTTGAAGATTATACCATCTTGTGGATTTTTAATTTCAACCGCCCCATGCGGAAAGACTTCTATAACCTCATATGGGCCATCCCACCGAGACTGGAGTTTACCCGAGAACAACCGCAATTTAGCATTGAACAGCCACACTTTTTGATGAGAATCGAAGGACTTGCGAGAAATATGTTTATCATGAAATGCCTTAGTCCTAGCCTTGTAAATTTTTGAGCTCTCATACGCATCATTGTAGAGCTCCTTTAACTCATTAAGTTGGAGTTTCCAGTGGTCACCGGCTTTGGCCATATCAAAATTGAACTTCCTAATGGCCTATAAAGCTCAGTGTTCCAACTCAACAGGGAGATGGCATGGTTTCCCAAACACAATCCTATATGGAGACATCCTGATGGGTGTCTTATATGCAGTGCGATAAGCCCAAAGTGCATCAACCAACCTAGTGGACCAATCTTTCCTATCGGGCCTCACAGTTTTCTCGAGGATGTGTTTAACCTCCCTATTAGAAACCTCTACCTAACCACTAGTCTGGGGATGGTAGGGAGTGCCAACTCTGTGAGTGATCATGTATTTGTGCACTAATGCGTCAAAGAATCGGTTGCAAAAATGTTTGCCGCCGTCACTAATTATGGCACGTGGAAACCCAAAACGACAAAAAATAGTCTCATGGAGAAATTTAACCACAACCTTGTGGTCATTTGTTCTGGTTGCCACTACCTCCACCCAGTTGGAGACATAGTCCACAGCCACCAAAATGTATTCAAAGCCAAAAGATGGTGGAAAGGAACCCATAAAGTTGATGCCCCAAACATAAAAAATCTCAACAATTAAAATAGGGGTCATCGGCATCATATATTGCCGTGACATAGAGCCCATGCATTGACAATGCTCGCAAGTTCTACAGAAGTTATGGGCATCTTTGAAGATAGAGGGGCAGTAGAACCCACATTGTAAAACCTTGGCGGTCGTTTTCTGCCCACAGAAATGGCCGCCACATGCATGAAAGTGACAAAAGGTGAGAATGCTATGGGTTTCACTCTCAGGCACACAATGCCGAATCACTTGATCTGAACAATACTTGAACAATTCCGGGTTTTCCCAAAAATAGTGTTTGTCTTGTGAAAAAAATTGGTTTTTGTCTTGCTTAGACCAAGTTTTCGGAATTTGACCAACTACTAAGTAATTCACCATATGAGCAAACCACGGGAGGGTCACGTGTGAAACCGCAAGAAGTTGCTCGTCCGGAAACAAGTCATGCAAGGCTAAGGGATCACTCATGTGCTCAATAAAGATGTGGGATAAATGATCCGCAACTACATTCTTGGATCCCTTCTTGTCCCGGATTTCTAGGTCGAACTTTTGAAGGAGTAAAATCCACCTAATCAATCTAGGTTTGGTCTCTTTCTTTGATAGTAAATACGGCAAAGCGGCATGATTAGTGAAGACTATGACCTTGGAACCTAGGAGATAGGACCGGAATTTATCTAGGGCAAAGACCACAGCTAGCAACTCTTTTTCGATGGTAGTGTAATTCAATTGTGCATTCGAGAGAGTACAACTAGCATAGTATATAGCATAGAGTGCCCTATTGACCTTTTGACCCAGCACAGCCCCAACAGCATAATCTAAGGCATCACACATGATTTCAAAGGGAAACAACCAATCCGATGATTTCATGATTGGGGCAGTGGTAAGGGCCATTCTCAGTATTTCAAAAGCCTTCAAGCAAGCCTCATCAAAGATAAAAGGCACGTCCTTAGCAAATAAACTATACAAAGGACAAGAAATTTTACTAAAGTCTTTGACGAACCTACGGTAAAAACCTACGTGCCCTAAGAAAGACCTAACTTGACGCACGGAAGTGGATGGAGGAAGGCCTGCAATGAGGTCAACCTTAGCCTTGTCTACCTCTATTCCTCGAAGGGACACAATGTGTCCCAACACTATACCCTCATGAACCATAAAATGGCTCTTTTCCCAACTCAAAATCAGGTTTGCCTCAGTACATCGTTCCAACACTCTAGTTAAGTTCCTAAGGCATTTCTCAAAAGACGATCCAAACACCAAAAAATCATCCATGAAAACCTCTAAGAATTTCTTCACCATATCAGAGAAAATGGCTATCATACACCGTTGAAAAGTCGCCGATGCATTACATAGCCCAAAAGACATGCGCCTGTAAGCAAAAATGCCAAAAGGGCAAGTGAATGTGGTTTTTTCCTGATCAGCGGGGTACATCGGGACTTGATTATATCCCGAGTAGCCATTAAGAAAATAATAAAAACCCTACCCTCCTAATCGCTCTAGGATCTAATCAATAAAAGGTAAGGGAAAATGATCTTTCCTAGTCATGGAATTCAGTTTCCTATAATCAATGCACACTCGCCACCCAGCAGTGGTTCGTGTGGGGACTAACTCTCCTTTCTCATTCTTAACAACAATGATGCCTGATTTCTTGGGCACCACTTGCATGGGACTCAGTCACTTACTATCCGAGATGGGGTATATAATACCCACATCTAACAATTTTAATACCTCCTTTTTCACCACCTCTTTTATATTAGGATTAAGCCTCTGTTGCATTTTACGAGAAGGTTTGGTGTCCTCCTCTAAATGTATATAATGCATGCACACGAAGGGATCTATCCTTCGCAAATCGGCCATTGACCACCTTATAGCACTCCGATGTGCCACAAGAACACTCATTAAATGACTTTCCTGCTCTGCAGTTAAGTCAGATGCAATGATGACAAGTAAAGTATCCTGATGCCCTAAAAAAACATACTTAAGTGTAGCTCGGAGTGGTTTCAACTCAAGTGTAGGTGGTGTGACTAAGGATGGTATGGCAGGCTCTCTAGACAGAGGGGGAAGGGACTCAAACTAGGCTTTCCATAGAGGAAAATCCGATGTAGAAAAAGAATTAAGCAAGGCATTCACCTCCTTAACCGACTCGTCAATATCAAAATTTTCAAACCCAAAATGAGCTAGACAAGCCTCTATATAGGGTCCTCTACAAGAATGGAGGAAAAGGCCTCCTCCACAATCTCATCCACAACATTCACAAATAAGCACTCCTCTCTCTCATGGTGTTGTTGGGATGCTTGGAAAATATTGAGTTTCACTTGCATATTCCCAAATGAAACTTCTATAACCCCGGTACGACAATTTATGCATACATTGGCCATAGCTAAGAAAGGTCGACCTAAGATCACCAGGATTTGCTTCCTAGAGTTGGCTACCGGTTCCATATCTAAGACCAAAAAATCAATAGGAAAACAAAACCTATCAACCTTTACTAGCACATCCTCAATCGTGCCACGTGGCACTTTGAGGGACCGGTCAGCCAACAGGAGAGTAACAGTAGTGGGCTTCAACTCGCCAAGCCCAAATTCCTCGTACACAAACTACGACAACAAATTGACACTAGCCCCTAAATCTAACAAGGCCCTATCAATGAAATGGTCCCTTATAATGCATGCAATGGTTGGGGCACCCAGGTCTTTAAGCTTAGAGGGTGTGTCATTCAACAAGATGGAGCTTACTTGCTCCATGAGTACAACCTTTTGGGACACATGTGTCCTAGATTTACACTTTTGCGTACAAAGGTCCTTTAAAAATTTAGCATAGGAGAGTACTTGCTTAACCGCCTCCAACATGGGGAGGTTGATTTTAACTTGTTTAAAAACCTTCATCATTGCTTCCATGGATGTCACCTTCTTATTGAAAGGAGACAGTGCATCAAGGCATTGGGGAAAGGGGGCCTTAGGCTCATGTGAAGTGCTAGGGACTAAGTCATCTCCCCTAGGTGTCTCTCCCTCACCCTTGCTCTCTTTGGGTTGACCACTGTGATCACTTTTTTAGCCTTAGTTGCATCAGACGCAACCGACCGAGGCTCTAACTCTCTCCCACTTCTCAAAGTAATCACCGCTTGCACCTACTAATGGTGCTTTCCATTCCCACCCGACCCTCTGCCCGTATTGACCCTTAGGGTTGGCCACAATCTGACTCAGTAATTTTTCCTCCTCTCTTCTATTCATGTTGTTAGCCATTTGACCCAATTAGGCCTCTAGCTTGGCAATGGAGTGAGTATGGGAGTGAACTACTGGTGCCAACCCCTTAAGTTCTAAGAGAACTTCTAAAACTTGAGTCTTAAAGGCCGAGTTGCCTCGAGGAACAGGCGGGAGTTGTGGTTGTCGATAAGGTTGTGAGGGTCGATAAGGTTATGATGGCCGGTAGGAAGATTGGTTAGCAAAATTATTAAAATTCTGCCTTGGTGGTGGAAGATTGTAAGAAGTGCCTTGTGAAGAAGGTCTCCATGAAAAATTACGGTGATTTCTCCATCCCAGATTATATGTGTTGGAATATGGGTCATTACTCGAGTTGGAGAATCCTTTAGCCGCATTCACGTGCTCTTGGACTAACTCTGGAAATTGTGATGCCGAAGGGCACTCACTCAAGTCATGAGCAGGGCTCGCACAAATAGTACACGCCTCATGAAATTGAGGTTGATTTTGCTATGTAGGGGCATGTCCCACAGCTAATAATTGGTCTATTTTGTGGGATAATGCCTCTACTTGTTGGGCTAACTCTAGGTTTTGCCCGACCTCATAAATGCCCCCTCTGTTCGGGGCTCCAACTACTGGTTGCCGGACTTGTCGAGCTGTGGAGGCATTGTGAAGGGAATTATCACTTAAGTTCTTAAATAATTGCCATGCCTCAGTGTCATTTTTGGACATGAATGTCCCACCACAAGATGAATCCACCATTTGGCGTGAAGCTCAGTTAAGCCATAATGAAAGGTCTAAACAAGTTGCCAATCAGACAGTTGATGGTGGGGCCACTGTTGGAGAAGGTCATGAAGTTTCTCCCATGTCTCGTGAAATTGCTCGCCATCAATTTGAGCAAAATTGGTGATGGCTCGCCTAAGGTGGTTGGTCTTACCAATGGGAAAGTACTTCTCCAAAAACTTTTGTTGTAATTGGTGCCAAGTTGTGATAGAATTAGCAGGTAAGGAGTTTAGCCAGTGTTTGGCTTTGTCCTTTAATGAGAATGGGAATAATCGCAACATTAAGGCCTCATTTGTGAAATTCTGGATCCTTATTGTAGAGCAAATTTCCAGAAATTCATTCAAATGTTTATAAGGATCATCATGAACTAGTCCATGGAATGATGGGAGCATTTGTATAGTGCTGGACTTAATCTTATAATGAGCAGCAGTGGTGTCAGGTAATTGGATGCATGATGGTGATGTGTATGCAGTGGGTGTGAAGTAATCCTTAAGGGTCCGGTTGGGCCCATTTAGGCCATTCGGGTTTTTCATCTCTATTGGTTCAAAGTATGCATATGAATATTCAAGCCTAGGAACATGGGCAGAGGCTTTAAGTTTCCTAAGAGTCCTTTCTAGTTCAAGATCCAAACTCCACAATTCAAGACGACAAGAACAGCTCCCGTGCATACACTACTCACACACACACACTAAGTTCTGATTCTGTGCAGTAAGTTATGAAAATAGAATATCAAAGGAGAAAATACTCACAGCAATTAAACAAAAATGCTTTACTCGTCTTGCTGGTGCTTGACGGGTAGACCGTTGTCTCCAATCCACTTAAGCTTTTTTTTTCTTTTAAGCACTTTGGTGATGCGGTATTTTTATTTAAAACTTGGTTGTGCTTCGCTTGCACTTTAGTGATGGTTCCAATTGCAAATACTCTGCACACTTAACAACACTAAAATATAAAACCCTAAACTCCAAATTAAAATAAGAATGTAACTCTAAATTACTCAATTTCACCAGAAGTCCTCGGCAACGATGCCAAAATTTGATGTGTCGTTACACACACCAAAAATAAACACTAAATTATACCAAATTCTTTTATAATAATGGCAAGTCCAGGTATTAATGCACAGGGACAAATGTGAAATTAGACTAATTCAATTGCTAAATTCCTAAATTAATTTTGATTAAAAAGATTGAGAGATTTTATGACTAAATAGGAATTAAATGAAATTGAGAAATTAAATTGACAATTAAAATTAGGGTTTGAGATATTAATTTTTGAAAAAAATCTTAGGGTAAAGAATTCACCACCAACCACATAAATGAGAATTAACATTGATTATCAATTCCAATCCGGTTTGAAATACCCAATATTTCACAACTACAAGTTTGAAATATTGATCAAGAGGGTTGTCGCATTCAACGTACAGGCACGAATCATCCCGAGTAGCACGAGGCATTTGCTCTAAATTATGATAGCAATACGACCCATCTCTCGTAGCATGACTCATCTCATACTTTGAATATAAACACAAAGAAAACTAATGTATGGCAAGCATTAAACAATCACAGAGAGTAAAATACTTGAAGAGATGAAAAGAACAATAATTAAAAACTTCTAAATTATCCATACATTGATTCAAACCGATTCACAATCAAAGCTTATGAAAAATCCTATTACATGGCTAGGGTTTCATCAAAACCCTAGAAAAGAAGACTAGCCACTCATGAAGGAATGTGAAGAGGAAGAAGATGAGGAAGAAGCCCCCATGGAAGTTGTCCTTTAAGCTTGAGAAGAAATCACCTCTTTAAAACCCTGGTCTCCCTTTCATTCAAAATAATTTTCAAACCCTAGGTTAGCCTATTTTTTTCCCTTTTATTCTCAACAAAACACACCCAAAATTCTATGGACGCATCCCTAGGTGGGCCGCTCGAACAGTGGTGGGCCGCACGTGCGGTGAAGCTTGGCCGCACGTGAGGTGGTCTAACTGGCTCAAATTTTTTACTTCTCGCACGAAAGATCTGCTTTCGTGCCATTTTTTATTGAATTTACGTATTTCCTTCCAAATCTATGCAAGTGCACAAAACACATCATCTCCACCAAATAAACAAAATTGAAAGACTAAAAATGTAACTTAAGTGGCCTCAATGTGGTATCTTTCGGCCTACATCACTTGTAATTAGCATGGTTCAAATGAAAGATAATACATGTACTATATGTGAATTTATAATTTTTTTTCCTCATTTGTTAATAAATTTATGCATAATCTACATTTTAAATAAGAATTTTATAAATTTTTAAGAGTTAATCACAAATTTTAAATAAAAAAAAAATAGACATGATAAATTATAAATATGTACGAAATAACTTTATTAATAAACCATTTTTATTAAAAAAAAATTATATACTTAATCAAATAGCTCTTCTAGCATTTGAAAACTTAATATTTATGAATAAATTTAAAATTTTCAAATACTCCAAGCATTTTTCACATTTGAAATTTATGAATAAATTTATGCAATTTAAAAATTTTATACTTTATTAAAACCTTTAGCATTACAAAATCAATAATTAAGTTTTATCAAATATGCTTTAAATCTAATCATCAACCTATTTTTAAACAAAATTTTCTCATTCAAAATTTTGGCAAATATTTATTTAGGAAAACTATCCACATGTTAGTGCACCACGTTCACAGTCATTATTAAACTTATGTAACTTAGGCCCCAATCTAATTGTATCTTGTATTATTTAAATTTTGTTTAATGTTTGGCATGACCCATAAAATGGTTATAAATTATAAGTAAAATTTAAATTATTAACTTAAAATAAGTTGTAAATTTATTTGGCGCAATGTAACTTTTCATAATTTATATAACATTTTTATTGTGTAAATATATATAATGCCTCAAAAGTTAGTACTAAGACGAAAGATATGAGACTCTTATATTCATATGTATTTAAGGATTTCAAATAAGTTTTTTTTTTTTTTTTAAAAAAAAAAATAGAAAGTTACAAATTGTAGTTTAAAAAACTTCTATTTTTTAGCCAAATAAGCTATAAAAATGTCAAATAAATTATAATTTAAAATCACAACCAAATAAACTTAGTCACACAATAAAATATAATATAAAAATATAATAAGTATAACATTATTTAAGAAAAAGTGCACCAACTACAAAATGTGAAAATTCAAATCAAACCTTATAAAAATTTTGAAATATGAAATTATGGAAATTACAAAACATAAATGCATAAGTAATATTATGTACTTGATAAATATAGATTTTAAACCGTTGAATCTCGACCGAAGAGATTGGAGATTTATTTTATAAAATACATTTAGATTAAATAATTGTGTGAGTGAATTTCTGACCACACTGCCAACTCAGTATTCAACTAGAGAGCACTGGCGGAATAGATGGCACCTGAATGACCTGTAACAAAAAGAAAAGATTCCGGCGGTGGTTCGTCCACCCGGGGGCACTCCGACGATCAAATTAGTTATCTCTCAAAGATAATCAATAGAGCTTAACTCACTGTTTAGAATATAAATTGCGTACCTTAGACCCATGGGGGTGCCTCTCTTTTATAGCCAACTCAATCCTAGTCCCAATAGAAGCCTAGCTTCAATGGACTTCTGCTCAATGCTTATCCTGGACTCTCTCATAGATAAAGATAAACTCCCTAAGAGCTTTATCCTTATCCAGGCTGAAGTCCTTCCCCATTCTACGACTCTTGTCTCTTATCCGCTATCCCGGAATCCGATGTCTTTGGAGATATCCTCGACCTGGCCGAGATCATCTCGGCGTTACGACCAAGACACGTGGCACCCCGGCTGACACGTCGGTGTCACCTTGGCCACGTGTTGGTACTCAAAAAATATATCCCCACAATTGCCCCCTAGGTTCTATTACCTCGGCATCCTAAGGTGATGGAACCTATGTTGTGAACGTCGGCGATCCTGCTGTATCATCCAATACATCGACTTCACATAATCAGGCCCTGTAGTCTGCCTCATCAAGGTTTTTTAGAACCAATAACCTAGTTCATTTGAGTTTATTTAGCCGAGATCTTCCTATCAGCCGAGGTCATTGCTTCATTTAAACCAAGAACTCCAAGAGTTTTATCACGCGTATGAGCTGTTACGCAAAATAAATCAACCGTTTCTGCTACGCGTTCGTCCCCCACTGGACCGTGTCCGAAACGCGCTTGTAAATCATTTTGTGTCTAGGTGCGCCGTCTGACAAGCACGTTGTCCTAGACATATTGATGGTTTGCTGCTGCCATTCTTCACATTTTGATCAAAATCTACTTTCTCTCTCCGCCTTTTCACTTTTGTATCCTTCGTTCTCAAGCTCCCAACTCTTTCTCTCTCTAACTTTTTCTCCCAAATCTGCCATTATCGTTTTTGCAAAGCTTTCTGCAATTACTTCCGTTCACTTCCCTCCGGCAAGGATTTTCGCTGCACTTTTCCGGTTGCTGCCACCGTCTGATCTCGGCGACTCTAATTTTCCCTTGTAAGTCACTGTTCCTTCGTTTTGATTTTTACTCTTCCTCAAACTGCTACAACTATATACTGTAATTGCAATGTTTGTTCACATTTGTCTTTTTGAATCCAACCATCTATTCTGAGCATATTTTTCTCATGATTTTGCTTTTTGCCCAAACCATTCTTTAATAGACATAATACCCACATACTTGTTCGTTCTGCCACTGTTCTTGGCCTTGTACCCTGGCACACACTCTGTCACAGTGTTCTTGATGATTCACCCATTTTCTTCATTCTGAATCATTGCTCTGTTTCTATTTGCCATGTTTTTTCCAGATTCTTGCCTCCAATCTTCGTTTCCACAAATCTAGGTTTGGGATTTGTTTATAGAACCCACAAATTCTAAGAAGAACTGAAACGATCCCCACAAATTCTTACCCCAGCTTACATTTTAGGTTTTTGCCAAGGTCCCTATAACTCTTTACAAAACACCTTCTTTCTAAAATCCAACTCCTTCGAGTTAAGTTGACGTTATGGATATGTGGAAGCATAGGGTAGACACCCGACCAAGTTAGAACACTTTAGGCTGGAGTTTGACATCCCGGCCAACGTTCATCTGAGGTTGGCTGGGGAGGATGACTCCATCATGCCTACAACTGATTCTATGCCCTTCCCTGTTGTAGCTTTTATCGAGTGCAGAATTAGGCTCCCACTTAACATCCTCTTCCGTGAGATAATCCATTACTATAAGTTGAATCCAATGCAGCTTGCCATCAATTCCTACCGAGTCATAAATGGTATAATAGCCTTAGCCAAACAAGAAAACGCTAGGGTTACCTTAGCCGACATCCAATACTGCTACACCATGTGTGGCCTTAAAAATGAGAAAGGCTATATTTACTACCTCAAGCCGAGGTCCACAGAGTATAAAATCGTTGCCGACCTCCCAGACTCCAACAAGGGAGCCGGGGATGATTACTTCATTATCTCGGGGAACTGGGAGTTCGCTCCAGATGAGGACCTCCACCTCTACCCTCTTCCTCGAACAGTTTTTGTAGAGGGTAATGGTAAGAGCCCAGTGTTTATACTTACTCTGTCTTTAAAGTCTTCAATGCTTCGTTTGCTCTAATGTTTGTTTTTCTTGCAACTCTTCCCCAACCAAAAAAAAGGCTTCCACAAGTCCTTTTTCCCCAGCAAGGATTTAAAGAAGCTATTGGATTTGCCAGTCCACAAGCACAGAGCCCCTTTGGTACTCAATTTCATCCCAACCTACAAATCAGTACTCCCTGACGTCCCCAAGAGGAAGAAAAGCCAATCTCCCCCTTCTGCCACAACTCCTCCAACAGCGTCATCATCTCGGCCAGATCAAGGATCAACCTCAGATCCAGCAGAGCAGCCATCCACCTCAGCTCCACAACTGATCCCACCATCTCAACACCGACGACGTCGGCGAACTGTTTTTGCTGCTAAGATGGGCCGCTAGAAAGTAGTCGCTAAAGATCTCTTGGCCAACATTCCTGACTCAATTGATGCTCAACCAGCACAAACCCAGCCTCAGCCAAAGCCAAAGCCAAAACGTGTGAAGAAGACTCAGCCCAAGGCAACGGTGACTCAGATTGATACTGAGGACACCTTGCCAATTTCAAAATTCGCAGAGAGTGAGAAGACCTCTTCTGCTATCGAGAAGAGGCCTGCCGACGCCCAACCATTCGAGTCTACCAGATCAAAGAGGCCGAAGTCATCCTCTGCCACCACCTCGGGGTCTCTAAAGCATGATTCCCACTAGGCCCCCCAAATCACACTGGAGGACAGGCCGGTCAGAGCTGGTGATAGTGCCGATGACGTTAACGTCGGCGTTGCCCTTAGCACAGCTTTGCTCCTTCCTAGAGATCTCGACCGAAACGCCGAGATGAGGGAGTATGAAAACTTTGCACTGATGCTCCAACGTTATGTTCAAGTAAGTCTTCACACTTGGTATCTTTCTTTCTTTTTTTATACTTAGAAAATTTTCTAATAACTTTTGCTCTGTCCATTTTTCTTCAGGCAATCCAGTACGCCCACTCCTTCTCAGTGCAATCTTTTGAGACAAGGAAGGTGTTGGCTGACAAGACTAAGGAGGTTACTAGTCTGCAGAAGACCAATAAAAACCTACAATCAAAAATGAAGACTTTGGCAGACCAGGCCGAGACTGCTATCAAAGCTAAGGATGATGCCGAAGAAAAAATGGATGCCGCTGAGGCCATTAACAAAGTTCTTGAGGCCTAGAAGAAAGAGGTCGAAAAAAAGACGGCCGAGGCCCAGAAAGAGCTGTAGGATGCCTTGGCCACAAAAGACGCTGAGCTGAAGGCCGCCGATGAGAAGGGATATAATGAGGGGGTGGCCGATGTCACCGCGGACTATAAGAAACAGGTGAAGCAGGCATGCAACAAGGGTTTCACCCTTGGTTGGATGACTTTACTAAAACAGCTTGAAATCCCCGAGGACTCCCCCCTCAGGAACACCGACGTCCTCGCCTTGCCATTCCCCACAACTCCAAGCCAATCCGACGACGATTTTGAGTCTGAGGAGGAAGCTTTGGTGAGGAAGTCAAAGGAAGCTGCTGGGGCCAAGTCCCCTACTCAAAATGAGCAAGTCCTGGACTTGACTCAAGATGAGGAGGGTGAGGAGGTTCCCAAAGATGTTGCTCCTAAGAAGGCAACGTCGGACGCACCTGTTGCCGATAAGAGCCTTGACCAAACCGTTAAAGAAATAGACGCCGAGCTCGCGACTGAGAAGGCTGCCGAGATGTCTTCTCAACAGTCCTCCGAGCTCCAGACCAAACCTGCCAGTGGCGCCGAAGAATCTTAGTTTTATGCTTTTCTCTTCTTTCTGTACCTTGTATTTTTTCTTTCTTTGAAACAATGCAAGCTCTCGATGTGGCCGATGTGCCTTCTTTTGAATGTTAATACAACTTTCTATCCTGAATGTTTGTATCTTTGTCCTCCTCTTACTGTCTTGTATGACTCTCATACTTAGAATATTTCTGCATATCTTTAATGTATACCTTAACTGTGTAATCTTCTCAGGGTGAAATACCTCGATTATACCCACCAACGGTTTACATCGGCAAGTACATAAGTACTCATTTTAATACAACCTTGGCCTTTACTTGTAAATTTTTCTCAAATTTCAACAAGTGTTAAACATGATCTCGGTTTAACTTCAACTTGTGAATTTTTCACAAATTTCAACAAGTGTTAAACATGATCTCGGTTTAACTTCAACTTGTAAATTTTTCACAAATTTCAACAAGTGTTAAACATGATCTCGGTTTAACTTCAACTTGTAAATTTTTCTCAAATTTCAACAAGTGTTAAACATGATCTCCAGGAACCATTTTCCAACTCTCTACGCCCTAATGTGAACTTAAGTTTCACTTGGGTTCTCATTATGTATGTATCTCATAGACATCATCAATTATCTTATCAATCATAAGTGTATAAAAATCAAGCTAAAACTTTATTTATTACTTCGGCAAATAACAAAGAACAGGAAAGTCTAATGATAAAAAAATTTAAGATTGCAAGTATTCCAGGGCCTTGGCAACTCTTTGCCCTCATTATCTTCAAGCCGATATGCCCCATTGCCCAATACCGAGATGATTCTATAGGGTCCCTCCCAATTTGGGCCAAGCTTGCCCTCTCTGGGATCCTTCTTGTTGCCGCCAACTTTTCTCAAGACAAGGTCACCAATTTGAAACTCCCTTGGGTTGACCTTCTTATTATAAGCCCTGGCAAGCTGCTGCTGGTATGCCGCCAGCTGAATTGCAGCTCTCTCCCTTCTTTCTTCTAGCAAATCCAGATCTCGGGCTAATAATACATCATTAGTCCTGTTCTCTACTCCCTGGGTTCTGATCCCTGGGATACCAACTTCCAGAGGAATGACTGCTTCTGTGCCATAAGCCATGGCAAATGGGGATTCCCCAGTTGATCTTCTCAGTGTGGTCCAATATGCCCAGAGTACACTTGGCAGTTCATCCACCCATTTTCCTTTTGCTGCTTGCAGCCTCTTCTTAATCCCATCCAAGATGATTTTGTTGGATGCTTCTGCTTGTCCATTGCTTTGAGGAAAACTTGGGGTGGAATAATAATTCTTGATTTTGAACTTTGTACAGAAGCTCTTGGTTAGATTACTGTCAAACTGTGTTCCATTGTCTGCAACTAGTGCTCTTGGGATCCTAAACCTGGTGACGATGTTCTTCCATATGAAGCTCTTCACATCCACGTCTCGAATCTTGGCAAGGGGTTCAGCTTCTATCCACTTGGTGAAGTAATCTGTTGCTACCACCAGGTACTTCCTTTGCCCAGTTGCTTGGGGTAGTTGTTCAACGAGGTCCATGCCCCATTGGGCAAACAGCCAAGGACAGGATACTGGGTTTAGGTCTACTGCTGGTTGGTGTATCAGAGGTGCAAACCTTTGGCACTTTTCACACTTTTTGATATAGGCTTTTGCATCTTTCTGCATGTAGGGCCACCAATACCCCTGGGTGATGGCCCTATGGACAAGTGATCTGCCCCCAATGTGGCTTCCACATATTCCTTTATGTATTTCGTACAAAAAATCTTCAACTTGTGAAGGATGAACACACCTCAAAAGGGGTCCAGTGAAAGATCTTCTGTAGAGATGTCCCTCTGCTATCAGACTGAATCTTGCCGATTTCAATCTGATCTTGTGTACCTCTTTGTGATCATCTGGCAGTTTTTCTTCTTTCAGGAATGCTATTATTGCGTCCATCTAGCTTGGTCCCATGTCCACGCGCATTGCTTCACGCTCTGTGGTCAGTGGTTCGATGCTCGGGCCCGACAAGTAGTCAACCATTATCGTCCTTGCTTTTCCAGGTTGTATTGCACTAGCCAGGTTAGCCAGGGCATCAGCGTGACTGTTATCATCTCGGCTAATCTGCTGTAGCTTGAAATTCTGAAACAGGGCCATCAATCTGCCGACCTTTTTCGCATAGGCCGACATCTTTTCGTCTCAGGCTGCAAACTCGCCTGTTGTCTGGTTAACTATAAGCTGAGAGTCACAGAAGACTACCACCTCATCTGCTTCTACTGCTACTACCAGTTTCAGTCCTGCAATCAGTGCTTCATACTCTGCTTCATTGTTTAAGGCTTTGAACCCCAAACGAATGGATTGTTCTAGTATCTGTCCATCTGGAGATACCAGTACTACTCCTGCCCCCGCTCCTTGTCAGTTTGAACTCCCATCAACAAACAGTCGAAAAGAGTCGCCGATGTAAATGTTGTAGGGCCTGAGTTTTTCTTCTTTCCTTTGTTCTGTTGCCTTCGGCTGGGCACCTCTTTGCTCATTTGGACATCGTTCACCTCGGCTCAACGGAGCCCCATGTACGATGGCTCCTGGAGTGAATTCGGCCACAAAGTCGGCCAAGACTTGGCCTTTGATTGCCGTTTAGAGTCTGTATTCTAGGTCATACTGGCCCAAGGCTACTGCCCATCTGGCTATTCTACCTGTCAGATCTCCCTATTGCAACAGGGACTTCAAAGGATGTTCAGTTAGCACCACAATTTTGTGGGCTTGAAAGTAATGGTTCAGCTTCTTTAAAGCCATTACTAAGGCCAGCGTTGACTTCTCCAAGGGTAAATACTTGGTTTCTGCATTAGCCAGGGTTTTGCTTACATAGTAAACAGCGCTTTGTTCCCATTTTTCTTCTCGGATTACCACTGCGCTTACTGCATGTTCCGAAACTGCTAAGTATAGGAACAGCTCCTCTCCAGGTTGTGGATTTGAGAGAACTGGAGCCGTGGTCAAATATTTCTTCAAGTCGGCCAGGGCAACTTCGCATTCATCTGTCTACAAGAAGTCTATGGCCTTCTTCACTAAGCTGAAGAAGGGTTTGCATTTGTCAGAACTTCTACTTATGAACCTATTCAGGGCTGCAGCCCTTCTAGTTAACATCTGTACTTGTTTTGCTGATGTTGGGTTGGCCTCAATGCCCCTTCTGGTCACCAGGTACCCCAAGAACTTACTAGATCCCACTCCAAATGCGCACTTCAATGCATTGAGTTGGAGCAAATATGTTTTAAGGATATCAAAGACTACTTTTAGGTCGGCCAGATGACCCTCAGGTTCTTTGGTCTTCAGGGCCATGTCATGGATGTAGACTTCTACTGTTCTACCAATTAGATGTTTAAACATCTTGGTTACCATTCTTTGGTAAGTTGCTCCGGTGTTTTTCAACCCAAAAGGCATTACTCTGTAGCAATGTAGCCTTTTTAGGGTGATAAACGCAGTCTCCTCCTCATCTGGCGAGTACATAGCTATTTGATGGTACCCCCTGTAGGCATCCAAGAAGCTCATCCTTCTATGCCCTGAAGTGGCATCCACAAATTGGTCAATCTTGGGTAAAGGAAAACTGTCTTTGGGACAAGCCTTGTTTAGGCTAGTAAAGTCCACGCAGACCCTCCATTTACCATACTTTTTCTTCACCACCACTGTATTCGATAGCCATGTCGGGTAATTTACCTCTCAAATGGCTCTAGCTTCCAGAAGTCTGTCTACTTCCTCTTCCAATGCCTCAACATGCATCAACGTCGGTCTTCTTGCCCGTTGGATTACAGGTTTGGTCGACCTGTCTACGTTCAGTTTATGGCAAGTGACCTCGGGGTCAATGCCAGGCATCTCGTAAGGTGTCCAAGTAAACACTTCAATGTTTGCTCTTAAGAACGCCTCCAGTTCTTTTTCCTCTTCTTCGGCTAAGCCCGAGCTGAGAAGGAAGTAGCGTTCTTCATCCCCCTACTGGACGAGGATTTTCTTTAGGGCTTCTTCACTCTTCTCGGCTGGCTCCTTGCCAACGTCCTCTAGGACTTCTACATCCTCGTCTTCGATCTCCGCCCCTTCTGGTTCTCGTATGCTGTAGATGGATTTCATTGTTGCCATGGAGCAATTCTTTGCCTGCAGCTGATCCTCTCTGACCTCCTCTATCCCATGTTTTATTGGGAATCGCAATAGCTGGTGCAATGTTGAGGGAACAGCCCCCATTGCATGCAACCATGGCCTTCCCAAGATAGCATTGTAAGGGGAGGGTGTGTCAATTATGGTGAACTCTGTCTTTATCTTCTTGGTGCCAGTGTGACAACCCTCACCTCTGATTAGTGCTAAACTGTGATTGAGCATGATAAGTAATTGATTAAGCTAAAATTCTGAACTGATTATATGAACATGTTGCTTTAATTGCATTTCTATCTGTTTGTCATTAAATGATTTGTTCATGTTTTAATTTCGAATTGCAAATTGAAGGCCTTATTGACGACCGAATTAGAAACTGATTAGTGTTATATGCTAATTAGGATTTATGTGATTTTATGGTAGCTTTAATTAAAATTCAATTTGGAATGATTAAATTAAATTAAATAATACTAAATCACATTAGTGCAAGTAAATTACACTTTTCCCACTTAGTGGCCTAATTCTAGACCAACACTCCTTACACCTTACATATGTTGATGCACCACTTTTATTCATCTTCTCGACCCAAAAACCGTGAGAGAGAGGGAGATAGGAGAAGTTTGGTTTCAACAAGAAATTGGCTTGGCAAATTAGAGGAATTGAAGGAGCATTGCAAAATTAGGCTTCTACATTTGGGATTCTAGACCTAAGGTAGGGAATTCATCCTCTCAATTATGAATTTAAGTTGTATTTTGCATGGTTCATGGAAATATTGGAGATTAGAGTCAAGTTTTAGCTCAAAGTGTTAAATTATGAGGCATTGTGCACGTGCACGACCATATCATAGTGTTTTGAAGTCATTTTCATGAAATTCCCACATGCATGTTCCTATTTTAGTTTTGGTCCATGAATTCACCATGATTTTGAGCTCAATCTTGCATTTGATCTTATGTTGGCACACTAGAGTTCAAGGGAACTCATGCATGTATGATTTTGCATTGTTCTTCATGTTTACATTTAATTTGGTGTTCAATTGGCTTACTTTTGGGCTTGATTTCATAATTGATCTTTGAAACATGTTGTAGTATGAGTTTTCAAGTATTTTCCAGAAAATTAGCCCAAAAGAATCGAGTTTGAAGCTTTTAAGGTTAAGTTTTTGTGCTTGGGGATCAATCTGGAAATTCTAGATTTTTTATCTACGCTTAAGCGGAGGACTTTACGCACGAGCGTACACTCTGAGTACATGCACTTCTGCTCGAGCATATAAAGTAACGCTCGAGCATGAAATGCATATGCCCAGAAGTCCATGTGTTTTGCAGTCCGCTCGAGCGAGAGAATTCACGCTCGACCGAGGACCTGAGTCTCACGCTCGAGCGGAGGTCGAGCGTCGGTCGAATGTGAATATCATGTAACCAGTACTTTTCTTGAGTTTGCAGCCCGCTCGAGTGAAGGAAGTCATGCTCGAGTGGAGCTTCATTGTTTGCATGTCTGCCCGAGCGTAGGAAGCCACGCTCGAGCATGGACCCCTGTTTCAGCAAATTTTGAAAAGTGTTTTAAAGTACATATTTGCATCCTCATTTCATCCTAGGCATTCCTAAGTCAAGTTTAAGGCATCTTAATGAGGATAATGTTATAGAACCACACCAAGTCAAGTTTAGGAGCTAAGCTATTAATCGTAAGTGTGTAACTTAGTGTGTGTTCATTCTGTAACTTGGTAAGGTTGGCATCTGAGGGCGCTCATTACCTCGCCTATAGCCCAGTACTCTGTGAGTAACGATGTCGTAAAGATATGTTCAATTATGATTATTTTCTGAATGATCAACTATACTGCTTCCTGAAATGACATTGTTTATTGAATGAATGTTTGTCCTATTTGTAAACTGTACTCGTGGCATCCATAGCAACTTACTGTTACTGCTACTGTTACAGATATCTCTGTCGGCTCTAATGTTTGGAACCACTATTGTTCACTGTTTGATGGCCATCAACTGACTGTTCGGTCTGTCAAGACCTACTGTACTATTTTGCTATTGGATGTACCACATATGACTATTATGGTTTCTAAATAACTGTTATGGCATGAAATATGAGTCACTGATTGAACAACTGATTTACTGATACAATTGACTGTTTTAATTACTAAAAGGACATTCACTTTTAACCCCTTTACGTATATGTTATTCACTGGGCTTTAGCTCACTGTTTATATTTATATGTAGGTGTCCAGGCACCGGACCGAAGCTAGGAGCATCAAGTTAAGCTCCCGTTTTGTCAAGCCAACCTTTGTGCCTCACTTCGAGGTTCCAAGTCCATTCAAGCTAAGGCTGTTTTGGGGTGCTTCAGTTTCACCCTTTTGTCTCTGATCTGTAATAAATGTTTAGGACTTGACTGTACAGTTATGGTGTAGGGATTTGGTCCCTAACCTAGATGTTGTGTATGATGTAAATATACATGTTTTGATTATGAATGTGGCTTGTTCATAAAAGTCTTTTTGCATCCAGATCGTCACAGCTCATTGGACATCTCTTTTATTACTGTTTGGCTTCCGCCAACCCCTTACTCTGCATTACTGTCATTACTGTTAAGTAGGCCTTCAGTAATCTCAAATTACTGGCTGGTTGCGATCCTAAACCCATAGGGGCGGGTTTGGGTCGTGACAGAGTCGTATCAAAGCGATATTAAAGCACGAGTTATACCGCACACACGTGTCCAAATGAGCTATAAGATGTCCTAGAAAGTGATTAGGGCATTTGCATGAGCATGTGAAAGTGTGTGTGGCCATGATATGAATATATGTGCTAATGTGCTAATATGCTTAAGTCAGCAACTTCCTATGTTTATTATTACCATATTGCCTATAGTGAAATAGAGAATGCAAGAAATGCCGATGAATCTGAATCATCTGAGGCAAGAATGGCAAGGTTAGAAAGAATGGTTGAACTGTTGACCAAGGCCCTAAAGCAACAACAGAACCAACAGCCTCCACCTCCTCCAGTACAACCGGAACCGAATGTTCATGATGATGTAATTGCCTTGACACAGAAGTTCAACAAAATGAAACCACCATCATTCCAAGGAGGCCTTGAACCACTAAAGGCCGAAGCATGGGTTCTAGAAACTGAAAAGTTGTTTGAAGTGTTTCCGTGTTCTGAAGCACACAAGGTATTACTGGCTACCTTCACTTTACAAGAGGAGGCCAGACGGTGGTGGATGCTCGTTCGTGACACCAGTAATGCTATGACTTGGGCTCAATTTAAAGAAGCTTTCTTTAAAAAATACTTCCCTCAGTGTGTCAGGGATCGCAAGGTAACTGAATTTGAACAGCTGAAACAAGGTACCATGTCAGTAGCAGAGTATGAATCTAAATTCACTAAACTCGCCAGATATGCACCACACATGGTGGACATTGATTATAAAAAGGCCAGGAAATTTGAAGGCGGGCTCAATGTAGAAATACTTGATCGAATCAATGTCTTGAAACTGCTTAAATATGTGGATATTCTTGACCGAGCGATAATAGCCGAGTCGAATATCGAGGCATTAAAACAGACTGAAACACCAGTGACTGAGTGGCGCGGTAAGAGACGGGGCTTCAAGTTTAAGAAAGGCCGGAACAGTTCATTGAATAAAAAGCAAAACACAGGGTCAACAAACAGTTCTAATAAGGGAAGTGGTTCCATACCACCCTGCTCCGAATGTGGAAAAAAGCATAAGGGGGTTTGCTATAAAATTTATGGTGCTTGTTACAGGTGTGGCAAGGTGGGCCACATGGTCAAAGATTGCCCTTCCACTTCTCAAGGCAATAGTAAAGCTGCAGCTAGTGCCGCAGCATCAACTGCTACACCAAAACCCAATCCCAAAGCTACTAGAAAAGAGCCTTTAAGGCAAGGCCGAGTGTTTGCACTTGTACCGGGAGATGTGCAGAACACCGAGACAGTTGTGTCAGGTATACTCTCAATTTGTGCTCAAAATGCATATATTCTGATTGATTCGGGGTCTACACATTCGTTTGTCTCGCATGCTTTTTCATGAAAATTAAATAGACCACTGGAACCCATGAACTATTTGTTAGCTGTATCTTCACCCGCTGGGGGATCCATGACTTGTGCTTATGTGTATCCTGCATGTGAGATTATTGTCGAGGATGTACATTTGTATATTGATTTACTGCCTTTGAACATTGATCATTTCGATGTAATTTTGGGAATGGACTGGTTAACAAAATATCATGCTACCATAGACTGTGTAACGAAACAAGTTGTTTTCCGTCCACCTAGTTTACCTGAATTTGTGTTTAACGGAGTTGGTGTAGTACCTCCCCTATGTCTAATTTTGTCCATGAAAGCATTTAAATTAATCAAGAAGGGGTGTAAAGGGTATTTACGTTGCATATTGACTGTAACTACTGATACTAAAGCTAATGTGGACAGTATTCCTATAGTCAGAGAATTTCCAGATGTCTTTCCAGATGACTTGCCAGGAGATTTGATTGATAGGGAGATTGAGTTAACTATTGAAGTGTTACCGGGTACGCAGCCAGTTTCCAAAGCTCCGTACAGAATGGCACCTACTGAATTGAAAGAATTGAAAATTCAGCTGCAAGAATTGTTGGATAAGAAGTTCATCAGGCCTAGTACTTCACCGTGGGGCGCACCAGTTTTATTTGTGAAAAAGAAAGACGGGTCATTAAGACTATACATTGACTACCGTGAATTGAACAAGGTAACAGTGAAAAACAAATACCCACTGCCTCGTATTAATGATTTATTTGACCGGTTACAAGGTGGTCAAGTCTTCTCCAAGATTGACCTTAGATCCGGATATCACTAGCTGAAAGTCAAAATAGAGGACATTGGAAAGACTGCCTTTCGAATGAGGTACGGGCACTACAAGAATTTACACATTTGCCGACCACTTTTGTCGACCAAAAAATTTTTAGTCACAAAAAAATGACATTTGGCGACCAAATATTAATTAGTTGCGAATGATCAATATTTTTGGCGACCAAATATGAGTTGGTCGCAGAAGGTCACATTTTGGCGACCAAAAATGAGTTAGTCGCAGAAATTGGTATGCTTTTCGCGACCAACTACAAATTTGGTCGCGGAAGGTTACATTTTGGCGACCAAAAAAATTTAGTCGCCAAATTTGTACTTTTAGCGACTAATATTTCAGTCGTCGTTGATTGAGATTTAGCGACTAAAAAAATTTGTTGCCAAAGGTACCTTTTTTGCGACTAATATAGTGTTTTGGTCACCAAAAGTGTTTGGGAGGGAAATTTCAAACAGGGAGAGGGGAAATGAAATTTTTTGGCGACAAAAAAAATTTGGTCGCCAAAGTAAAAACGATGTCGTTTTGTACCTAGAAAACAAAAAAAAAATTAAAAAAAGGCCCTGATCTCCTCTTTGCCTCCAACTCTCCCTCTCTCTATGTTCTCTCTCTCAATCGGCTTGCAACTGCTCAAGAATTGCAGCCAATTCCAGTCCAGAATCCAACATTTCTTCCTCAATCTTCTCTCTCGTCTCCTGATCCTCGGCCCTGGCTAGACGAGTACAGTACACAATCTTCAATCGGTTCTGAAACAAACACTTAACAAGGCTGAAATTATCGAATTGGAGATGACCCAAAAGCTTGGTCTCAACTTTAAGATCATCACCATCAAGCTGATTCACAATTTCAAGCATAGTGCACTGATTGGTTTCACTAATATGATTGATATTTGTTCATTTGAACTACAATATATTTTTTTCATTTGTTGATAGCTGCGCATGGATAACAAATAGTTATGTTTCAAATTGTTATGCTAGATGGATGTGACTTGTGAATGAAAACTTAGAATAGTTGTATTGTGTCCAATGTTAATGATTTATGTATTGTGTCGAATGTTAATGATTCCGTTGATTTGAATGATGCTTTAAAATTATAGGTTTATTATGGATTGAATGAATTATTAGGAATTACAGGTGTATTGTTTTCCTGCTTTGGCGACCAATTTATTAGTCGCGACAAATAAATAAATTTTTTTCGCAAAAAATGACAATTGCCGACCAAGAGTTTTGGTCGCAAAAAATACATCTATTGCCGACCAAAAAATGAGTTGGTCGTGGAAACTCACTTTTGCCGACCAAAAGTTTTGGTCGCGAAAAGTAACAAATGGCGACCAAATTTTTTGGTCGTGGAATGTCACAATTGGCGACCAAACTTTTTGGTCGTTGAATGTGATAATTGGCGACCAAACTTTTTGGTCGCAAAATGTGTCAATTGGCGACTATGATATTTGGTCAGGAAAATATCACTTTTCGCGACCAAAGTGTTTTAGCGACAAAATGAATTAGTCGCGGTAATTAAATATTTAGCAACCAAAAATTTAGTCGGCAAATCCAACTTTTGCCGACCAACCAAAATTTTGGTCGCGAATTACTTTTGCCGACCCTCAATTGGCGACCAAAGTAGCGACCAAAAAAATTGGTTACAGATAACTTTTGTCGACCAAAAATAGACTTTTAGCGACCAATTTTTTTGTTGCCAAAACTGTTAATTCTTGTAGTGGGGCATTATGAATTTCTTGTTATGCCTTTCGGAGTTACTAATGCGCCTGCTGCATTTATGGACCTTACGAACAGAATTTTCAAACCATTCCTCGATGAATTTGTGGTTGCTTTTATAGATGGCATTTTGATTTATTCCAAGAGTAAGGAAGAATATGAACGTCATTTGAACATTGCCTTACAGACCTTAAGAGAACAGAAACTGTATACAAAACTAACAAAGTGTGAATTTTGGCTTCATAATGTGATGTTTTTGGGACATGTAATTGGTAAGGATAGCATCTCAGTTGACCCACAGAAGATTGAAGCAGTGGTGAATTGCCCCAGACCGACCAATGTTACTGAAGTTCGAAGTTTCTTAGGCTTAGTCAGGTACTACAGAAGTTTTGTGAAAGATTTCTCCAAAATCGCTCTACCATTGACTTAATTGACTCAAAAGGGGATATCATTTGACTGGACCGATCAGAGAGAATCAGCCTTCCAAGAGTTAAAGACTCGACTTGTGACTGCACCAATTCTTACCCTACCCTTAAGTACAGATGGATTTACTATTTTCAGTGATGCTTCTTGTAAGGGTTTGGGATGTGTATTAATGTAGAATGGTAAAGTGATCGCGTATGCTTCCCAACAACTGAGACCACATGAAAAGAATTACCCAACTCATGACTTAGAACTTGCCGCAGTGGTATTTGCATTGAAAATTTGGCGCCACTACCTATATGAGGCAACATGTGAGGTGTACACCGATCACAAGAGTTTAAAATACTTCTTCACACAGAAAGAGTTGAACATGAGGCAGCGGAGATGGTTAGAACTGATAAAAAACTATGACTTGCAAATCTTATACCATCCGAGGAAAGCTAACACCGTTGCCGATGCACTAAGTCAGAAATCAATTGGGAATTTGGCCTGTTTACTCACCGGACAGAAAGAACTGTTATGTGATCTTGAGAAATCTGAAGTTGAGATTGTTTTGCGTGAACAAGGTGGAACATTGGCTGCTATTTCTGCTCAGCCGGCTCTTATTGAAGGGATTAAAGAGAAACAACAACAAGATGACTTTCTAGGAAAGGTCATTGATGAACGGGAATCCAAACCGAGGCCAGACTTTAAATTTGAAAACAATGTATTGAAATTCCAGGGAAGGTTGTGTGTACCAAATGATTCTGAACTGAAAAGGTGAATTTTGCAGGAAGGCCACAATTCAAAACTCTCCATCCATCCAGGAAATACAAAAATGTACCAAGACTTGAAACTTAATTTCTGGTGGCCGGGAATGAAGAAAGAGATCACCGACTTTGTGTCGAAATGTCTACACTGCCAACAAGTCAAAGCTGAGCATCAATGACCTGCAGGCTTACTTCAACCCTTACCAATACCGGAGTGGAAATGGGAACATATTACTATGGATTTCATTGTTGGTTTACCTCGCTGCAGTAAAGGTATGGATTCAATTTGGGTTATTGTTGATCGATTGACTAAATCTGCTCACTTCTTACCTGTTAAAACAATTTACAATGGGGACAAATTGGCTACAATTTATATTGATGAGATTGTTAGACTGCATGGAGTGCTTGTGTCTATTGTTTCTGATAGGGACTCGAAGTTTACATCGAGATTCTGGCAAAGTCTGCAAACAGTGTTGGGTACCGAACTGAGGTTGAGTAGTGCATGCCATCCTCAGACAGATGGCCAGTCAGAAAGAACAATCCAGGCTCTGGAAGACTTACTGCGTATGTGTGTTCTTGATTTCCAAGGAAATTGGGAAAGTCATTTACCGTTAGCTGAATTTGCCTACAATAATAGTTTTCACTCGAGCATTGGTATGGCGCCTTACGAGGCTTTATATGGCAGAAAATGCCGTTCTCCTATTTACTGGGCAGAAGTTGGAGATGGGTCTTTGCTTGGGCCTGAGATTGTACATGAGACCACAGAAAAGGTGAAACTGATTCAACAAAGATTGAAAACCGCACAAAGCCAACAGAAAAGTTATGCGGATGTCCGAAGGCAAGACAGGGAATATAAAGTGGGTGATCATGTTTTTGTTACAGTGACACCAATGAAAGGGCAGACTCGTTTTGGGGCTAAGGGCAAGCTAGCGCCGAGATATGTTGGGCCGTATGAAATCATTGAAAAGATTAATCCGGTGGCGTATCAAGTAGCGCTTCCTCCTGAAATAGAGCATATACGTAATGTCTTCCACATTTCAATGTTGAGGGATTACCTTCGGGATCCCTTCCATGTTATTGAGCCTATCCGTGTAGTGCTAAGTGATGACAACACTTATGAAGAACGGCCTATTCAGGTTGTAAACCGACGAATCAAGAAGTTGAGAAATAAAGAAATTCCGCTAGTGAAAGTGGACTAGCAAAACCATGGTGGCGTTTATGCCACTTGGGAAAGGGAAGACGATAGGATGAAAAGATATCCTAAATTGTTCCCCCTGAATCCAGTGCTCTTCCAGAATGAAGGTAATTCAAGTTTGGAGGACCAAACTCTTTTTAAGGAGGGAAGACTATGACAACCCTCACCTCTGATTAGTGCTAAACTGTGATTGATCATGATAAATAATTGATTAAGCTGAAATTCTGAACTGATTATATGAACATGTTGCTTTAATTGCATTTGTATCTGTCTGTCATTAAATGTTCTGTTCATGTTTTAATTTCGAATTGCAAATTGAAGGCCTTATTGGCGACCGAATCAGAAACTGATTAGTGTTATATGCTAATTAGGATTTATGTGATTTTATGGTAGCTTTAATTAAAATTCAATTTGGAATGATTAAATTAGATTAAATAATGTTAAATCACATTAGTGCAAGTAAATTACACTTTTCCCACTTAGTGGCCTAATTCTAGGCCAACACTCCTTACACCTTACATATGTTGATGCACCACTTTTATTCATCTTCTTGACCCAAAAACCGTGAGAGAGAGGGAGATAGGAGAAGTTTGGTTTCAACAAGAAATTGGCTTGGAAAATTAGAGGAATTGAAGGAGCATTGCAAAATTAGGCTTCTACATTTGGGATTCTAGACCTAAGGTAGGGAATTCATCCTCTCAATTATGAATTTAAGTTGTATTTTGCATGGTTCATGGAAATATTGGAGATTAGAGTCAAGTTTTAGCTCAAAGTGTTAAATTATGAGGCATTGTGCACGTGCACGACCATATCATAGTGTTTTGAAGTCATTTTCATGAAATTCCCACATGCATGTTCCTATTTTAGTTTCGGTCCATGAATTCACCATGATTTTGAGCTCAATCTTGCATTTGATCTTGTGTTGGCACACTAGAGTTCAAGGGAACTCATGCATGTATGATTTTGCATTGTTCTTCATGTTTACATTTAATTTGGTGTTCAATTGGCTTACTTTTGGGCTTGATTTCATAATTGATCTTTGAAACATGTTGTAGTATGAGTTTTCAAGTATTTTCCAGAAAATTAGCCCAAAAGAATCGAGTTTGAAGCTTTTAAGGTTGAGTTTTTGTGCTTGGGGATCAATCTGGAAATTCCAGATTTTTTATCCACGCTCAAGCGGAGGACTTTACGCTCGAGCGTACACTCTGAGTACATGCACTTCCGCTCGAGCGTATAAAGTAACGCTCGAGCATGAAATGCATATGCCTAGAAGTCCATGTGTTTTGCAGTCCGCTCGAGCGAGAGAATTCACGCTCGACCGAGGACCTGAGTCTCACGCTCGAGTGGAGGTCGAGCATCGGTCGAACGTGAATCATGTAACCAGTACTTTTCTTGAGTTTGCAGCCCGCTCGAGTGAAGGAAGTCATGCTCGAGCGGAGCTTCATTGTTTGCATGTCCGCCCGAGCGTAGGAAGCCACGCTCGAGCGTGGTCCCCTGTTTCAACAAATTTTGAAAAGTGTTTTAAAGAACATCTTTGCATTCTCATTTCATCCTAGGCATTCCTAGGTCAAGTTTAAGGCATCTTAATGAGGATAATGTTATAGAACCACACCAAGTCAAGTTTAGGGGCTAAGCTATTAATCCCAAGTGTGTAACTTAGTATGTGTTCATTCTGCAACTGTGTAGGGTTGGCATCCGAGGATGCTCATTAGCTCGCCTATAGCCCAGTACTCTGTGAGTAACGATGTCGTAAAGATATGTTCAATTATGATTATTTTCTGAATGATCGATTGTACTGCTTCCTAAAATGACATTATTTACTGAATGAATGAATGTTTGTCCTATTTATAAACTGTACTCGTGGCATCCATAGCAACTTACTGTTACTGTTACTGCTACTGTTACTGTTACTGTTACTGCTACTGTTGCAGAGATCTCTATCAGCTCCAATGTTTGGAACCACTACTGTTTATTGTTTGATGGCCATCAACTAACTGTTCGGTCTGTCAAGACCTACTATACTATTTTGCTATTGGATGTACCACATATGACTATTATGGTTTCTAAATAACTGTTATGGCATGAAATATGAGCCACTGATTGAACAACTGATTTACTGATACAATTGACTGTTTTAATTACTGAAAGGACATTCATTCTTAGCCCCTTTACGCATATGTTATTCACTGGGCTTTAGCTCACTGTTTATATTTATATGTAGGTGTCCAGGCACCAGACCAAAGCTAGGAGCGTCAAGTTAAGCTTCCGTTTTGTCAAGACAACCTTTGTGCCTCACTTCGAGGTTTCAAGTCCATTCAAGCTAAGGCTATTTTGGGGTGCTTTAGTTTCACCCTTTTGTCTCTGATCTGTAATAAATGTTTAGGACTTGACTGTACAGTTATGGTTTAGGGATTTGGTCCCTAACCTAGATGTTGTGTATGATGTAAATATACATGTTTTGATTATGAATGTGGCTTGTTCATAAAAGTCTTTTTGCATCCAGATCGTCACAGCTCATTGGACATCTCTTTTATTACTGTTTGGCTTCCGCCAGCCCCTTACTCTACATTACTGTCATTACTGTTAAGTAGGCCTTCGGTAATCTCGGATTACTGGCCAGTTGCGATGCTAAACCCATAGGGGCGGGTTTGGGTCATGACAGCCAACCAATACATCCAAGCTTACTGCTCCCAGTGGTCATGTCGGCGTTCCATTGAACCCGACCATTGGGCCATTAGATTGCTCCATATCGTCTGGGTGAAGGCCAAGCTCCTTGTAACATCTGACATACATGATGTCACAAGAGCTGCCTTGGTCAATGAGGATGCGCTTCACTGGGCACTCCCCAACCTGGAGGGATACTACTAAGGTGTAGACACCCCATTTTTGACCGTCCTCAAGACTTGGTTGTGCTTGCAGGTACATCCAGCCACAAGTTCGATTGCTCGTCCAGTACTTTACTTTCGCGACGGAACGCCACAGGTTTGAGCTTTCCAAACCCTGTATCATTTCTGCCCCATTCTTGGACCATATGTTGGTCCTTTCAGCATGTTTCTCATGGTTCATTGCCGGCCACTCTCTGCCTCAGCCGGCCATGCATTTGTCCCTGCCTGCCATTGATGAAGCCTACCGGCCATCAATAAGGCACTGCCGACCACCACTGATGGCCGACAGAACACTTTGTCTAAGTAGATTTCACTCCAAATCTTTTGAGCCAGCTGGTTTTCACTCATCCCTCCTCCATACACGTGTATGGAGGGATGAAGCCCTTTTCAAGCTTGTTTAACAAGCTTTGCTTTGCATTCCTCTATATAAGGAGAGGCTCCTCCTCCCTTACAGAGGTTCAGCATTTTTTGAGAAGATATATCTCTCTGTATTTCTCACTCTCTCTCTCTCTCTCTATATTGTATTGAATAGTGTCCCAAAGTGTGTTTTCTCTTCACTTTTGCAAAAGAACACTTAGTGATACACCACTATCTTTGAGCTGAGGTTCTTGGGAGTGTTACTTGAGCTCTGAAAGTTGGTTTTTGGCCTCAGAGGTTACTGGTTTCGAAGTTGTGCTTCAAGGGTGAGTATATCCCCCTTTTAAGCTTTTGTTTGTATCCCATTTTGGCCATCCTTGTATATTTTTTTAGGCCTTGCTTTCAACTAAAAAAAGTTCTGTATTTAAGTGTTTTTGATGTTTGTTTAAGGCCTCTTTGGTGTTAAGGGTGTTCTACCCTCTTGTGTGCCTTGTTTGGCCTTGCTTTGTGCCATGTCTTAAGGCCTTTGAGTTGGTCTTTGTTTGTCCTTTTAGCCACTGAAATTTAGTGGATTTTCAGTGGTAGGCATGTGGTTTTGAGGCCTCAAATCAGAGGGGGGTGATCCCCTCTCTTTTTGTTTTGTTTGCTTGTGTTATTGGCCTATCAAATGAGCATGTATCTCTTTACTCTTGAGGCATATTGTGAGCTTGTTTTTGTGAGTTTTTAGGTCTACCACGACTCTATTTTGGGCTGATTTGGTTGTCTCTTGAGTGGCTCATATACTTGTAGTGCAAATCTTACTTACTAGCCTTGTATGTATGATGTTTTGGCTCATTATTCTAGCATATTTTGGCTATGCTCCAGCATGATTTTATTCATATTTTGGGCTTTTCTAGCTCTTTTTTGAGGCCTTTTGGTCAAATGATGCTTGTCACGCATACTTGTAGTGCAAAAGCTTTGACTGGCCTTGAGTTTTGAGGAATCTTGCATGCTTAACCTGAGGTATTTGCATGTTTTGGCATCATTTAGAATGATATTTTAGAGCATATAGTGTTGTTGCACTTCCATATTTTCACTCTTTAAGCGCTCTTGAGAGTTGAGCATTATGCCTTATTTGTGAGCCATTGCATGAGCCTCATTTTCTTGCCTTTCAAGATATCATCTCAGCCCACTTTTGCTACTGTTTTGGCCTGCATAGGGTCTGTTTGGGGTTAGTTTGGCCATTTGAGCATTGTCTTGCATGCCCCCAGTGTAGTACACTTCACTAACTTTGATATTTGAGCCTTTCAACATGCATTACATGGGTTGTTTGAATGATTCCAAGTCATTTTGCATGACATTTCAGTGCTGAAACATATGCCACTATACTCCATGTTTCACTATTTCAATGCCTTTGGAGAGTTGTGTTTTGTGCCTTAAGCTCGGGCTAATATGCATGCATGTTTGTATAGTCCTTTGAGCTTCTATCTCAGCATGTTTTGCCATTGTTTTGGGCATGGTGTAACTCTGTTTTAAGCTGGTTTGGATATTTGAGCATTGTGGTGCATGCTTATAATGTTATCTTCCTCACTAGCATTGGTACTCTTGGCCCCTTAACATGTTGTGCATGAAGGCTTGCATGTTAGAGTAGTGCATTTCATACCATGATTAGCATGTTGTTTGCATGTCATGTTGTTTGCATGTTTTGCATTGCGTTCGATCGGATGTCGTATTGAACGCGAGGAAAGATTGGTTCATTTCATACTTGAAGTGATGAAATGAGCCAATCTCTCTTAGTCTCCATTTCCTTTGATTCCTCATGATAAGGAGATGGTCTTGGTGTCTTATTTGTCATGCATTTATTGAAAATTACACATGTTGGATCTTTGGCCATCATGCATCGAGATGCGTGATTGATGGTCTTGGATCTGATTATGCCTCTCCCTTGATGTTTTGAAGTGATATGGAGTGGCATAGTGCATACATACCCTTGGGAGACCCTCCATTTTCTCTATTTTGTGCTCTACTACAGCTTGGTGTCACAGCACACCAGTAGCCGGCACCCTCTTGTTGTTGGCCGGCAGCTCTTCATTTGTGGCCGGCAGTGTGCATTCTTGGCCTGCAGGGTGGTCGGCAGTAGCTCTTCATGGCCGGCAGGCCACTAGTGCACTCCTCAGCACTGTTTTGGTAAGATCCAGCAGCTAGTTCTCAAAGACACCCTGCAGACAGAGCCTCTAAAGAGTATTTGGAGAGCTTTTTGGGACCGGAATCAAGAGCATGCATCCTTCTTTGTTCAAGGGAAAGCTGGAGCAGCTTAGTTTAATGCTTACTTGTTAGTTAGCTTCAATTTGTAATTTAATTAGTTAATTTGTTAATTAATTAAGTGTTGTAATAATTAGTAAGTAGATTGCTTATTATTCAATTTGGTTTGTAATAGTCTGATTAGTTTAATTAAATTAGTTGAGTAGCTTAGCTTAGTATAGCTTAGCTTTCATTCGGACCCTCCGTCGAGAGGGCGCATTGTTGTAATAAGTGTGCGTGCGTGTGTGAATGTCTTCCAACCCCACGTCTTTCTCCCTTTTACTTACCCGCTTTTAATGGTTAGTTTTAGGGCATGTTTCAGTTAGCATCCTTATGCTATGCATGTTTGCATCATTCATCTGTATTGCATGCACCGGGCCCGGCGCATCATACTAACCGCATTGTATTTCAATTCCAACTGGAATACATGTTTATCGAGTTGTATCTCATATGCCATCTTAGAATAGCCGAGCCCATTTTAGCTGCATTTTGCATGTGTTGCATTAAGCATTGTTGACATAGCTAGGATCATGCATTGATTACTAACTAGCTTTTGTTTTGGCTCGGAGTACACTGTAAGTGTTTATGTTTTAGCATACTGCAAGTGTGTTATTGATTGCCATAAAAACATGCTTGCCATGAGGCTAACTACTTATGTGATATAACTGCCTGAATGCTTGTGGGTAAGGGTTGGATTGCTTGAATTTGACCAATTCATTGAAATCCCTGATTTAGCCTACTTGCGAGTAGCACTTTCAAACCATTTTCAAACAAACATGCAATGTTTTGTTCCAACTTAGGTGATCTAGTCTATACTTGTATGTTGTACGCATCATGTAGTAAGCTAGCTAATAAACCGGAATAAGAATGCATGTGTTTTCAAAAACAAGATATCATGTTAGTAAAGGCCGATCCTTTGATCGGGCGAGCGGGGTGCTCATTGCATGACCTTCCCCTCTCGTACCCAAGTTCCCGAGCTGAGGCAACTTTGGTGATGACGGACACGTGGCCTTAGGCACGAGTCAGGGTTTCCTAAATTTCCCAAAATAAAACATTTAGGTGGTGACTCTGTATCTGGCAAAGCAGTCCATGTTTGGCACTTCTTTATAAAAATCAGTTTTCTAAAACGATTTGCCGGATTTGGAATCTTTGGTGATTTATCGGTCTTGCATTGCACTCTGTGAGATTAGATTCAAAACCATGACATTGAGTCCGAACTGTAGTAGCTTAAGAACGAAACGAATTTCGCGCCTTCGCGCGCGGAGCCGGAGAGTTCTCGGGCACGTCTACAGTTTCTGGTGACTCTGCTAGGGATTTAGAGAACTTGACTCAAACTCATGATATCTTGTTTTGACTACACTTATGTGTCTCTTTGCATTGCATTTGCATTGGTGTGCCTAGGACACCGTGTTTACCATATGTTGTTCCTGAACGGTTTGCCGGAGGCATGCTTTGAGAAACGTGCCATAAGGCTGACCGGTTGCGGACTCTGCCACGACGGGAACACGAACCTCGATTTTTACCGAGGCACCCTTTTTGACCATTCGACCTAATGCATATCGAAAACTATAGTGACTATTCCAAGCTAGGACAAGTTGCTTACCCGATTGTAGGTTATTTGAAACCGCTGCATGCATAGTGAAACCCTAGCTCCTGACAAAATAGGACAGGGAAACCCTACCCCTCCATAGAGGGTTTTGGCTCTCATTTACTTGCTATATGCTTTTAGAGTGTGCCTCTATAGGAATGCATGTATCAGTTTGCAAGTCTGGGTATCAAGCCTGAGGGCATCAGTATTTTGGGGGAATCAGTTTTACCTGAGGGTATCAGTTTACAGGCAGAATTTTTGGCAGAATTTTTGGCAGAATTCAGTAAAGAGTACAGTTATTCAGCTATGCTTATATCTGTTCTGGTGAAATCGGGCTGAGACGTTGCCTGTTTTCTCTTTTGCTAGGTTGGTCTTGGAACCATAGCTTCAGAAGGCTCCAATATCCCCCCAGTACACCGAACTTGTGTTGATAGACTTTGTCAGGTCAGAGATTCAATTCAAGGACAACCAGTGTTTCCTTCGCCAATAGTAAGGCAAAGAAAGGCCAGTCAAGCACAGGTCACCAGTTCAACAGTCCTCAGATGAGTGGTCATTATCCATCTCACTTGTGCGCAATTGGGTTGAGATATCTGCTTTTACCTCAGGGAGATATACCGGTTGTTCAGTTAGATCAGCACAATATGGCATCTATGGAGGATATGATGCGTCAACTCTAGGAGAGTATGCAAGCCATGCAGCAGGATGCAGCCCGTCAAGCAGAGTTTGCCGCACGCCAAGCCGAGGTTATAGCCCAACAGGCAAAAATGATTACTAGACTTCAACAACAGCAACAACCACAGCAAGCCGGAGCATCTGCTTCGCACCCACCTCCTCCCCCACCTAGAGTTCCAATACTCAGGGAGACTGCAAATGTCCAGGAAAATACAGACATTCCAACGGGGCCAGCTCCGCCCCCAATCCTACCCCAGCTATCCAAAGCGCCCACCAATCTAGTGGATTCACCGCTTGAGTTTGAGGTGGATCCAACAGCGCTAAAAGTGAGCAAGCTATAACAGCTTTTCAAGAAGGCTCAAGGCATAAAATCCATTCCGGACATAAAGGATGGATACACCAATTCGGCCGTGACTCTGCCGAACCGGTTTAAGATGCCACATATCGACTGCTTCGATGATTCTGGAGACCAAATGGTGCACCTCCACCTGTTTTCTGATATCCTGAGGCCAATGGGCTTGACCACAGCCCAGAAGCTATCACTATTCGGCTGAACCATGTCTGGCATAGCCGCAATCTGGTATGCAAAATTGGAGAACTCTGTGAAACAAAACTGGGAAGAGATGGCTGAGGCCTTCATTGCTCAATACTCCTATAACACACAGATCGAGGTCACAACTCGTGATCTTGAAGTCACCAGCCAAGAGCCAAATGAGGGTTTTTCAGAGTTTGTGACGAGATGGAGAGCAAAGGCCTCGATGGTGGCTACAAGGCCTTCTGACAAAGACCAGATAAGGATGGCTGTGCGCAACCTCCAACCCAAATTAATGCAAAAAATGATAGTCTTACCCCTCCTAACCTTTGCCAACTTGCATGAGCTTGGGGTACAGATCGAGGACGCTATAAAGCAGGGCCTCATTGACCAGGAGAAGGAGCAGCCCAGGAGGGCGTTTTCCCGCAGTTCAAATGTGACCACCAGTGGTGATGTAGCTGTAAGATCTTATAAGGTGGGCATGGTCACCACCACCACATCAAAAACAGCCACCCCATTCACCGGTGCGTCTGGAAGTAGCTCACAGACGGCCAAATATCCACCCTGAGTCAAGAGGGTTTGCACCCCACTTTATATGCCTTTGTCAAAGGCTCTAGGGGTCTTACTCAGGAAAGGACATCTGAAACCATTGGAACAACGGCCTTTACCCGATCCTATCCCTCCAAAGCATGACCAGACTAAGTACTGTACCTACCATCAACAAACTGGTTATGACACTGACAGTTGCTTTCGTCTTCGCCACGATGTACAAGATCTGTTTGACAACAAGGTCATCGCCGCACCAGCTCAGCAAAGTCTAGCGTCACTGGATCAGTGAACTTGGGAGATAATGTGATTATGTGATCGGGAGATGAACCACCTGCGGATGGCACCCAGTTTACTCCGGATGTGGCGGATGGCCCGCATTGCTTTGAGCATTGTGCAAATGCTAGTTTTTGTACTTTCTGACTTGGATATTAAGTCAGTTTTGTTATGTTGATTAGAGTCTGTCTTCTTGTTTTGAGTCAGTCTTTTTGTACTGAGTCAGTCGGGTATGTCTTGTTGTATCGAGTTAGTCCTGTTTTGTTAGAGTCGGGTGATTCCCAGGGCGTTACCTCAGATATCACTTGCTTGTCTTGTGTTTGTCTTTTCGCTTTCTTTTGAGTCTGTTTCTGCCATGGAGCCAGTTGTGCCAACATATTTTGAATGAAACAGCAGTGGTTTTTATGCTTTTGAGTCTGTTTCTGCCATGGAGCCAGTTGTGCCAACAGATCTGAATGAAATAGTAGTAAATTTCACACTCTTGTGTTTGCTTCTGCCTTGCGCCAGTTGTGCCAGAAGTTTTGAATGAAACGGCAGTGCTTTTCACCTGCTTTTCTGCACCTTTAAATCATTGCATTGACTGAAGTTTTTAAAGCTTTTTGAGCAATGTGTTGAAAACAAAGAGGAAGGAATTCCTCGAGATTTGCAAAAATTTGATCAATTGAGAGAAAGAGAGGCATGCTAAGCCCTTAATGAATGAGATCATGTTTGTCAATGTGAGTACTGAGAAGGATCCTGGCTTGATCCAGATTGGTTGTACATTGTCTTCCGCGAGAGCGATTAGTCGCTTTCCTAAAAGATTTTAAAAAATGTTTTGCGTGGTCCCGTGAAGACCTGTGTGGAATCGTTCTTGAGATTGTGCAGCCTAGGATCGCTCTCAGCCTCGAGACTCAACCCCTTCTGCTTTCAAACCTTGAACTTGGATTCAAAATGTTCAACGGTCAATCACAATACAAGGCATGTGTGGCCAGATTCAAAGCAGCCCACAAACTAGGGGCAAGAAAGTCAGATCAAGAAGGTCAGACGTCGTCAAAAGAAGCTTGAAAAGTTAGATAAGAAGTAGCTCTTGAACTAAGGGCACAAAAAAATGTCAAATGTGCTCGAAGAGTCAAAAATTGGGACATTTCTCAAGCCAGCGAAGAGCGGCAATAATGCTAAATCCCAGAAGGGAGGAAAGAAGGAAGTATTGCTGAAGGACAATTGAGCTCCTATCCACAACACTAGGGGCAATTCAGCCCCCCATTAGATGGACTCCTACATCATCAGTGAACAATAGCCACTCTCCTGGATTCAGATGGCTTCCAGATCTTAAAACCATTTGACATGGACAAAGCTACACTTTTACCCTTGAGAGGCTCCCTGGGCCGAAAACCTAGAAGGGCGACTTAGGCAAAAGTTAGAGCAAGAAAAAGAAGAAAAAAATGAAAAGAAAAAAAAAAGAAAAGAAAAGAACAAAAAGAAATGAAGAAAAAGAATTGAAAAGAAAAGAAAAGAAAAACTGAGCTCGCAAGGTTGAAAACCCAGAAAGGGCAGCCTTGGCAAAAGTTAGAGCATAAAATGAGAAGTTAATACCCGAGTGTACCTTAACCCCCCGAACTACGTAAGGCTTGATTCCCATGTTTGGGATACGTAGGCAACTTCATTCTGAAGTCCAGCCATAAACACTTCCAAATCGATTGTGTCCATGTAATGGTTCTGATCATCTTTGTCTTCTCTGTATCCGAGAGTTCGGTTGTGATCGTCACTTTGAAGACCGATTACAGTGTGCTATGATGCCATTCAGACAAGGGGCAACTTTTCGTTACCGTACAGTGTACTGCGGTGCTATTCAAACAAGGGGCAACTTTCCGTTGCCATGCAGTGTCCTTTAGACAAGGGGCAATTTTCCATTGTTTTTGGATCTGAGGTTGTGCATCTCAAGAGTAAACTCCGTGTTGGTCAAGCAGTGGCCATTTGCAAAAACAGTTTTTCAGAATTTTTACTGAGGTTGATTTGCTCTCGAAAACTATTCCATTTTTTCAAAACTGGACCATATCTTGGACCCAAAAAAGGAAAATTTTCAGTGCTCATAGCCTGACTTGCATGATTTTAAATCAGAAAATCGAACATGTATGTTAATCTAACTCTCATATTGATCAAAATTGTTTTAGTAGAAAACCAAAACAAAAAAATGGTCAAAATGATGAACTAGGGGCACAGTTGAGTCAGGTGTTCTGTCTTTTCCCCATTGTCAACATACTTGCCAGAACAAGGCATAACTGAAGTTAACAGCAAAGGGCTCTCATCCTCCAAGCAGCGAGGTATCAAGCCGAGTGCGAAGCACAAATTGGAACAGATCAGGATATTCTACTCCCTCATCTGGACAGATTTGATCACGTCCAAACTCCTAAGTAGAGTATCGTCAATCGATGTTAGCTACAGATTGGCTACACACCCAGTTGTAGCGCAACCCCTCTGTGGGAAAGTTCACTGTTGTGAGCAGAAGAAGAAGAATCTAGCAGAATGCTAGGGGCAAGAGCCCACGACTTCCTGTTTATCTATCAACCACCCAGGGAAGGGATAAAAAAATAAGAGAGATTGAAGAATAGAGAGATGTGCGTTGAGAGAAAAAGTGAGAAAAGGGCTTTTTTTTTTTCAGAAAAACAGAGTCTGAGGGCCGAGTGATGTGAGAATCACAAATGAGAAAAGGGTGGGAACAATACTCGAAGAAACTGGCTTCTCGCAAACTGAGAGGTCTCTTACCATTGGAACACATCTGAGTGGTGTATGTGTGTCTTTGGTTATCTCGATTCTTTTTTTGAGTCGTTTTAGGTGTCTGTGTTTGTGTTTAGGTTGTTTTTCCGTTTTTTGAGTCATTTTGACTGTAGTCAGTCGTAGGCTCAATACCCAGTTAAGGATTTATTTTTCCATTTCAAAAATAAATCGTTTTGTGCTCAGAGTGTTGTGCCATTCTCCACATTTGTGCAAAACAGGATTTGTTCTTTCGTAAAACCGCAGGGTTTAACCCAGGTCATGTGAGAACAGTAAAACCAGGACCTATCTGAAGCTACATAGGTTCCAGACTGCAAAGCAAAAGAAAAGAGAGAAAATTGAAGCATCTGAGTTTGTTTTAACTTCAGAAAATTCCGTGACTATACTCCAGATGTATCTCCTCGGGCCTTGTCAATGCTCCGAAGTATGAGTGTACCTCTATCTCAAGCTCAAGCTCGAGTTTGCTTCAAGCCAGAATGGCAATCAGAAAGGCTCTCCCTGAGTATCATTCCTTGCCAAGGGCATCTCGGCCGTGTTTGCAATGAGTTCCTAGGAGACCAACTGCGACGGTGGAAACTAGAGTTCGAATGGCTGTTGCCCAGAACGCAAAGGTTTGGGATTTTCGGGACTAAAGTCTGTTTTAAATACCCAGGGGTGTATCCCCGGCTTGAAATCTGTATGAAAGCCCCATAGGTTGAGATAGCATGTGTATGCACCTCAATTCTAGATACTGAACCAACCTAGTCTGTCACCCCGTTGGGGAATAGGGAAAGTTGCGAATATGGTCAGGAAGAAAAATGGCGTCCAAAGTGTTCTACGTGAAGAATCCTTATCAGTATTTCAGAACCTTTGTATTGTGGATTCAAGGTAAGAGTTCGAAGAACACACAAGGTGAGATCCCCGTCAGAGTAGAGCGGTTTATCGCCACTCACCCCATGAGGTGCTTTCTAAAGCGCCGCTTTGTTTGTTTATTGCATTCTCTAGACATCATGCTCTACATTGCTTGTAACGTGTATCATATCATCACACATATTGCATAAATGCATCATGTACTATACTTATTCTTGTTGTCGCATAGAATATACACATTACATTGGACGTACATCGTTGATCTTTTTGCATAGAGTATGTACATTGCATGGAGCACGTTTTAACCTTGCTTGCATAGAATGTGCACTTCTCACCCTGGCATGAAATGCGCATCTTAGTGTCGCATGGAGAATACATTTCTTGCACTTGCCTCGCTATGCATGTCTCACGTGCATTGTACTCCACCTGCATTGTTATGCACCGTTCCACCTGCATTGTTATGCACCCTCTTCATTTGCATTGTTATGCACACTTTACTTGCGTTGTCACGCACCTTACTTGCATTGCTATGCACACTTTACTTGCATTGTCACGCACCTTCATTTGCATTGTTATACACGTTACACTTGCATTGTTATGCACGTTTCAGTTGCATTGTTATGCACACTCTAGTTGCATTGTTATGCAGGCTCCAGTTGCATTGTTATGCACACTTCACCCGCATTTTTATGCACTTTTCACCTGCATTGTTATGTACACTTCACTTGCGTTGTCACGCACGTTTCACCCGCATTGTTACGCACGTTACTTGCATTGTTTTGCCCATCTATCTTGTGCTGTCACGCACGTTACTTGCATTGTTTTGCACACTCTTTACTTGCGTTGTCACGCACGTTTACATGCATTGTTATGCATCCACCTGCATTGTTATGTACGTTTTACTTGCATTGTTGTGCGCTCTCCACTTGCATTGTTATGCACACTTCACTTGCGCTGTCACGCACGTTATTTGCATTGTATTGCATTGTACCTATCAAGTTTCTTTCTCATTCATGCATGATATTGTATGTACAGTTCATTAAAAGAAGTTCCGTTTAAGATCATTCACTTAGTGTATCAATCACACTTCATTCGCTTAGTGTATCAATCACACTTCATTCACTTAGTGCATCTATCACACTTTGTGTTCACCTTTTGTGTATCTATCATACTTTGTTCACTTAGTGCATCTATCACACTTTGTGTTCACCTTTAGCGTATCTGTCATACTTTGTTCACTTAGTGCATCTATCACACTTTGTGTTCACCTTTTGGGTATCTATCATACTTTGTTCACTTAGTGCATCTATCACACTTTGTGTTCACCTTTATCGTATCTATCATACTTTGTTCACTTAGTGCATCTATCACACTTTGTGTTTACCTTTAGCGTATCTATCATACTTTGTTCACTTAGTGCATCTATCACACTTTGTGTTCACCTTTAGCGTATCTATCATACTTTGTTCACTTAGTGCATCTATCACACTTTGTGTTCACCTTTAACGTATCTATCATACTTTGTTCACTTAGTGCATCTATCACACTTTGTGTTCACCTTTAGTGTATCTATCATACTTTGTTCACTTTGTGTATCTATCACACGCTCGCTTTGTGTATCTATCACACTTTCATTTTGTGTATCTATCACACACGTTCGCTTGGTGTATCTATCACATGTTTGCTTAGTGTATCCATCACACTCTTTTCGCTTTGTGTATCTATCACACTTTGCTTCACTTAGTGTATCTATCACACTTTATTCGTATAGTGTATCCATCACACTCTCTTCATTTTTGTGTATCTATCGCACATGCTTACTCGCTTTGTGTATCCATCACACTCGTTTCACTTTGTGTATCTATCACACATGTTTGCTAAGATGGCATAAATTTTTTTTTTTTTTACATCCTTTTTGCATGAGTTGAAGTTTGGTTTGTATTCGCATGCTTAAACCGTTGCATTTATTGAGTATAATTGCTTCATTACAGCCCTCTTTGCATTATCATAAGTTATGTTTGGCATTGTGCATGTCATTTGCATCTTGCCCCTACCTGCGAGGGCATCTCGTTGTTATCTTGCCTGTTTGTCTAAGTCTTCGGCCTTGTCAAAATTGGGTCGTCTCTGGGCTTTGACATTCACTCCCGTCACTTTGTGACTTTCGCGTTCTGTCAAAGAGGGATAACTGTAGATATCCCATTTTTGACCATCCTCAAGACTTGGTTGTGCTTGCAGGTACATCCAGCCACAAGTTCGATTGCTCGTCCAGTATTATACTTTCGCGGTGGAACGCCACAGGTTTAATCTTTCCAAACCCTGTATCATTTCTGCCCCATTCTTGGACCATATGTTTGTCCTTTCAGCATATTTCTCATGGTTCATTGCCAGCCACTCTCTGCCTCTGCCGACCATGCATTTGTCCCTGCCTGCCATTGATGAAGCCTGCCGACCATCAATGAGACACTGCCGGCCATCAATGAGACACTGTCGGCCACCATTGATGGCCGGCAAAACACTTTGTCTCAGCAGATTTCACTCCAGATCTTTTGAGCAGCTGGTTTTCACTTATCCCTCCTCCATACACATGTGTGGAGGGATGAAGCCCTTTTCAAGCTTGTTTAACAAGCTTTGCTTTGCATTCCTCTATATAAGGAGAGGCTCCTCCTCCCTTACAAAGGTTCAGCATTTTTTGAGAAGATATATCTCTCTCTGTATTTCTCACTCTCTCTCTCTCTATATTGTATTGAATAGTGTCCCAAAGTGTGTTTTCTCTTCACTTTTGCAAAGGAACACTTAGTGATACACCACCATCTTTGAGCTGAGGTTCTTGGGAGTGTTACTTGAGCTCTAAAAGTTGGTTTTTGGCCTCAGAGGTTGCTGGTTTCAAAGTTGTGCTTCAAGGGTGAGTATATCCCCGTTTTAAGCCTTTGTTTGTATCCCATTTTGGTCATCCTTGCATATTGTTTTAGGCCTTTCTTTCAACTGAAAAAGTTTTGTATTTAAGTGTTTTTGATGTTTGTTTAAAGCCTCTTTGGTGTTAAGGGTGTTCTACCCTCTTGTGTGCCTTGTTTGGCCTTGTTTTGTGCCATGTCTTAAGGCCTTTGAGTTAGTCTTTGTTTGGCCTTTTAGCCACTGAAATAGAGTGGATTTTCAATGGTAGGCATGTGGTTTTGAGGCCTCAAATCAGAGGGAGGTGATCCCCTCTCTTTTTGCTTTGTTTGCTTGTGTTATTGGCCTATCAAATGAGCATGTATATCTTTACTCTTGAGGCATATTATGAGCTTGTTTTTGTGAGTTTTTAGGTCTTCCATGACTCTGTTTTGGGCTGGTTTGATTGTCTCTTGAGTGGCTCATATGCTTGTAATGCAAATCTTGCTTACTAGCCTTGTATGCATGATGTTTTGGCTCATTATTCTAGTATATTTTGGCTATGCTCCAGCATGATTTTATTCATATTTTGGGCTGTTCTAGCTTTGTTTTAAGGCCTCTTGGTCGAATGATGCTTGTCATGCATACTTGTAGTGCAAAAGCTTTGACTAGCCTTGAGTTTTGAGGAATCTTGCATGCTTAACCTGAGGTATTTGCATGTTTTGGTATCATTTAGAATGATATTTTAGAGCATATAGTGTTGTTGCACTTCCATATTTTCCACTCTTTAAGTGCTCTTGAGGGTTGAGCATTATGCCTTATTTGTGAGCCATTACATGAGCCTCATTTTCTTGCTTTTCAAGCCATCATCTCAGCCCACTTTTGCTACTGTTTTGGCTTACATAGGGTCTGTTTGGGGTTGGTTTGGCCATTTGAGCATTGTCTTGCATGCCCCCAGTGTAGTACACTTCACTAACTTTGATGTTTGAGCCTTTCAACATGCATTACATGGGTTGTTTGAATGATTCCAAGTCATTTTGCATGACATTTCAGTGCTGGAACATATGCCACTATACTCCATGTTTCACTATTTCAATGCCTTTGGAGAGTTGTGTTTTGTGCCTTAAGCTCGGGCTAATATGCATGCATGTTTGTATAGTCCTTTGAGCTTCTATCTCAGCATGTTTTGCCACTGTTTTGGGCATGGTGTAACTCTGTTTTAAGCTGGTTTGGATGTTTGAGCATTGTGGTGCATGCTTATAATGTTATCTTCCTCACTAGCATTGGTACTCTTGGCCCCTTAACATGTTGTGCATGAAGGCTTGCATGTTAGAGTAGTGCATTTCTTACCATGATTAGCATGTTGTTTACATGTTTTGCATTGCGTTCGATCGGATGTCGTATTGAACGCGAGGAAAGATTGGTTCATTTCATACTTGAAGTGATGAAATGAGCCAATCTCTCTTAGTCTCCATTTCCTTTGATTCCTCATGATAAGGAGATGGTCATGGTGTCTTATTTGTCATGCATTTATTGAAAATTGCACATGTTAGATCTTTGGTCATCATGCATCGAGATGCGTGATTGATGGTCTTGGATCTGATTATGCCTCTCTCTTGATGTTTTGAAGTGATATGGAGTGGCATAGTGCGTATATACCCTTGGGAGACCCTCCATTTTCTCTATTTTGTGCTCTGCTGTAGCTTTGTGTCACAGCACACCAGTGGCCGGCACCCTCTTGTTGTTGGCCGGCAGCTCTTCATTTGTGGCCGGCAGTGTACATTCTTGGCCGGCAGGGTGGTCGGCAGTAGCTCTTCATGGCCAGCAGGCCACTGGTGCACTCCTCAGCACTGTTTTGGTAAGATCCAGCAGCTAGTTCTCAAAGACACCCTGCAGACAGAGCCTCTAAAGAGTATTTGGAGAGCTTTTTGGGACCGGAATCAAGAGCATGCATCCTTCTTTGTTCAAGGGAAAGCTGGAGCAGCTTAGTTTAATGCTTACTTGTTAGTTAGCTTCAATTTGTAATTTAATTAGTTAATTTGTTAATTAATTAAGTGTTGTAATAATTAGTAAGTAGATTGCTTATTATTCAATTTGGTTTGTAATAGTCTCATTAGTTTAATTAGATTAGTTGAGTAGCTTAGCTTAGTATAGCTTAGCTTTCATTCGGACCCTCCGTCGAGAGGGCGCATTGTTGTAATAAGTGTGCGTGCGTGTGTGAATGTCTTCCAACCTCACATCTTTCTCCCTTTTACTTACCCGCTTTTGATGGTTAGTTTTAGGGCATGTTTCAGTTAGCATCCTTATGCTATGCATGTTTGCATCATTCATCTGTATTGCATGCACCGGGCTCGACGCATCATACTAACCGCATTGTATTTCAATTCCTACTTGAATACATGTTTATCGAGTTGCATCTCATATGCCATCTTAGAATAGCCGAGCCCATTTTAGCTGCATTTTGCATGTGTTGCATTAAGCATTGTTGACATAGCTAGGATCATGCATTGATTACTAACTAGCTTTTGTTTTGGCTCGGAGTACACTGTAAGTGTTTATGTTTTAGCATACTGCATGTGTGTTATTGATTGCCATAAAAGCATGCTTGGCTAACTGCTTATGCAATATAACTGCCTGAATGCTTATGGGTGAGGGTTGGATTGCTTGAATTGGAACAATTCACTGAAATCCCTGATTTAGCCTACTTGCGAGTAGCACTTTCAAACAATTTTCAAACAAACATGCAATGTTTTGTTCCAACTTAGGCGATCTAGTCTATACTTGTATGTTGTGCAGATCACGTAGTAAGCTAGCTAATAAACCGGAATAAGAATGCATGTGTTTTCAAAAATAAGATATCATGTTAGTAAAGGCCGATCCTTTGATCGGGCGAGCGAGGGTGCTCATTGCATGACTTTCCCCTCTCGTACCCAAGTTCCCGAGCCGAGGCAACTTTGGTGATGACGAACACGTGGCCTTAGGCACGAGTCAGGGTTTTCTAAATTTCCCAAAATAAAACATTTAAGTGGCGACTCTATATCTGGCAAAGCAGTCCATGTTTGGCACTTCTTTATAACAATTAGTTTTCCAAAACGATTTGTCGGATTTGGACTCTTTAGTGATTTATCGGTCTTGCATTGCACTCTACGAGATTATATTCAGAACTGTGACATTAAGTCCAAACTATAGTAGCTTAAGAACGAAACGGATTTTGCGCCTTCACGCGCGGAGCTGGAGAGTTCTCGGGCACGTCTAAACAAGGCATCGTTGTGCAGATGTTGGACCATCTCCAGGTCGGCTTCAGTAAAGGACACCATTGGTCCATGGCACTCCTCAGCCCGAGGTCTTTTCTGTCGGACCTGGTATACATGCTGCAAGTGCTTTACCATCTAGGTCTCTCCCCGAATTTCGTTTTCGTCGACCTTCGAGTGAATTACATTAATTACTCGCGGTCCGCTTATCTGCGGTTGCTATGCTGGGGGAGGTGGAGCCATTGGTGCCTGAGGCAGTCTTGCCTGCTCTTCCCTCGTCCTAGCCTCATCTACAAGGTCCTTCAAATGGCCTTGCCTTACTAGGTCTTCTAGGTGTGACTTCAGGGCTCTGTAACCCTGAGTCAGATGCCCATCCTCATTATGGTAAGCACAATGATTACCAAGGCTTCTTCCCATAAACTCTCTTGGTACCCTAGCTAGTGTTCTGAAATAGGGCTGGGATCGGATTTTATCCAGGACTTTGTGAATTGGGATTCGGAACACAGTTGTGACTGCCTGTACAACCCTCAGTCCTATCTCTTGCTTGTTGGATCCGTTGTTACCTCGGCCTCGCTTCGGCGAGCCGTTTCCTTTCTCTTGCTTTGTCTCCTTAGTTCCTAACGTGTCTTCCTCGGCTCTGGCATATTTCTCAATTCTGGCCATGAGCTCTTCCATGCTTTTTGGCAATGTCTTTGCCAAAGACTTTCGTAGTGGACAGTCATCTTTTAGGCCGTTCTTGAAAGGTACGACCGCCACCTCTTGGTTGCACTCGGGTATTCGGTTGAACACTTCATAGTACCTTTTAGCATAGGCCCTACGGCCTTCATCCTTACTGATTCTCAAAGCCATCAAGGCGTCTACCCTTAATGGCTGTAGTTTGTTTGTCACGAACCTGGCCACGAACATCTCGGCTAGGCCTTCCCAGGTCTTCACATTTTCCTTTGGCAATTTGTGAAACCAATATGATACAATCTCCCCGAAGGATGAGGGGAACACCTTGCAGAGCAACGGCTCGTTCCTAGTGTACAATGCCATCAAGTTCAAGTATAATCCGACGTGAAAGTTGGGTCCAACTTTCCATCGTATATCTGGAACCTCGGCATACTGAATCTTTTTGGGGCCTCAAATGTGTCCAACTCTGCCGAGAATGGTGTTCTCGGCTTAACAAGGGAAATTACCTTGGCATCTTGTTGCTTCCTCTTGAGGTAATCTCTTAAGCCCTCCTTGGTCCGCCCAGGAGCTTGGCTATCTCCTGATTTCAATCTTTTCGATGCACTACTCTCAACTTCGTTGTGAGCCCTTTTCGACCTTTCTCCATTAGTTGTATCGAAGCACAGCTCCTGCCTTTGAACATGTCGATGTTCTTTGGGGTCTGCCTCCTTGGTGCGATGTGTCCTTCGAGATTCTTCCCTCCTCGACTCTCCTCACCCGACCTCCCTTGAAGGCCGGTGAGAGTGCTTTTCACTCCTGGTGTGCTAGGGAGCTATAGGGATTGTTTTTGCCCCTCCCATCTGGGCATTGGCCGCTGGAATTGGCGTGTCCTGCAGCGGGAACGGTGGCTGCATGACGTTGTTTTGCATCATGAAATTGATGACCGATTGCAAGTCAGCCAATTTGTTTGCCATCTCTTTTACCTCTTCGTCCCTTCGCAGGCATCTATCTTTCCATACCTGGAGGTTGTCCTCATTGTAATACCCGCTTCGGTCCAACTTCTTTGGTACGTCGCCCTCCTGGCTAACGTCTTCCTTACCGTGATTCTGGTCCTGAGTCTCCTCGTTGCAACCATCTTCCTCCATGTTAAGGTCAACGTGTTTACCGTTCCCAGCAGGGATTTCGCCCCCAACCTTATCCTTCTGTCCGTTGCTGGCCATCTATCCTCCTTTCTTTCCCACAAACGGCGCCAAATTGTGTGAGTGAATTTCTGACCACACTGCCAACTCAGTATTCAACTGGAGAGCACTGGCGGAATAGATGGCACCTGAATGACCTGTAACAGAAAGAAGAGATTCCGGCGGTGGTTCGTCCACCCGGGGGCACTCCGACGATCAAGTCAGTTATCTCTCAAAGATAATCAATAGAGCTTAACTCACTGTTCAGAATATAAATTGCGTACCTTAGACCCATGGGGGTGCCTCTCTTTTATAGCCAACTCAATCCTAGTCCCAATAGAAGCCTAGCTTCAATGGACTTCTGCTCAATGCTTATCCCGGACTCTCTCATAGATAAAGATAAACTCCCTAAGAGCTTTATCCTTATCCAGGCTGAAGTCCTTCCTCATTCTAGGACTCTTGTCTCATATCCGCTTATCCCGGAATCTGATGTCTTCGGAGATATCCTCGGCCTGGCCGAAATCATCTCGGCATTACAACCAGGACACGTAGCACCCCGGCTGACACGTCGGCGTCACCTTGGCCATGTGTTGGTACTCAGAAAATATATCCCCACAATAATCATGTAATAAATTTTTAAGAAATTAACATAATTGTTAGATGCATAATAGAAATAAGGATGTAGGAGGCTAAAGATTAGAAATTGATTTTTATAAAATGAGCTGTGATACAAAGCTCTAGGTGTAAAGCTATAAATTGAGCTTTACACTGCTGGCAGGAGATAAAGACACACACACACACACCAAAAAAAAAAAAAAAAAAAAGAACAAATCATAATGGGAAAAGAGACAAATTAGAGCTCTTTTAGAGATCCAAAACACTTTTGTCATAAAAAAGCATAAACTTACAATGAAAAAATTTATTAGTTGAATTCTTCACAATTGCTTCATCACTAATAGTTACAACACTTGATGAACACCGACTCTAATTAGACTCGAATCCAATAAGTGCAAGAGAGAAGATTTATAGGAGATGTGAATTGTTTCTCATAACTTATGATACACAATTTCAAATTTTTAAAATTGATTTAGTCTTCTTTCTTTTTAAAAGTCATAAATTATGAGAAAAATTAGATTTTTTTTAATAGTTATATGGCACACTTTTGAATTTTGAAATTGGTTAGTATACTTTCCTTTTAAATTTCATAAATCATTAGATAGTTATATTTTTATTGTTAAGAAAGTGTTACCCAATAGATTTTTTTTAATTGTTTTTAATAATAAATAAAAATTAATCAAGAAACTTAGTATGTGAGTTTGGAAATAAATAAATAAAATTTAATTTTCAAAGCTTACTATATTGAATTTTGAAATGAGCATTATTATAAATTTTGAAAAAGATTTCTATATTAAATTATAAATTTTAGATTTTACTGAATTGCTTCCATATTAGTGGCACACAAATTTAAATTTTAAAATAATTGATCATACTTTCCTTTTAGAAGTCGTAATTTATGGAATAATTAGAGTTTAATTGTTATTGTTAAATTAGAGTCAGCCAATATAGGGAAAATTAGTCTAAGGTCCCTCTCCCAATTTTAGTAATAAAAGAGATCCACAATATTATTTTATGATGTCTAAGGTCTCTCAACCACACGCCCCATGTATTATAGAGAAACTCGAAGTCGAATTCGAATTTGATTTCGAATGTGACAGAGTTCAATCTCTCGGGACTCAAAGTGATCGTGAAGCTCAAGAACGGGAATGAAAACGGAGATCTCGAATTCAAAGGGTGAATCGAACTGTAGAGATTGCAGCGCTATTCGAATTGCAGTGCGGTTCGAAAATTTGTTGGCGTCGGTGCTCGATGGTTTGTGAACCCGATGAAAGTGATTTAAATATATACATACCTACTGTCATACTCCCACAAGATGCTGGCACAAGCTTAGAGAAAATGCTGATAAACAGTTCATCAGGTAATTTTCCATATTATCCATAGTCTGAAGCAAAACCTAAAATTCCTTCTCAAAGACTAATTTCATTTTTGCTGCAATAAGTATTATTGTTTAATTTGCTTCTGTTGGAACTGTATGTGAGGGTTCAAGTGAATTTTCTCTAGGAATGAGTAAATTTCTCTGGAGTGAAGAGGAAAATTTCTCTAGGTTGAATCCAGAGAAATTCTCTGGGGAGATTTTCTCTGTGATGTGTCTAGAGAAATTTGAAATTTTCTCTCTGATGTGTCCAGAGAAATTTGAATTTTCTCTGTGATTTGTCCAGAAAAATTCTCTGGATCGAATTTTCTCTAGATTGATGTTGAGGGACCTTAGACATCATGAAAATATTGAGTGTCCTTTATGTTATAAAATCTTAATACCAGGGACCTTAAAAAAATTCCCCACCAATATACTTTTTTTAAAATAAAAAATAATTAGATTTTAATGAGTTGCTTCCATATATAATAAAGTTTTATTGTTATGATGAAATAAGAGTTTAACCAATAGAATGTTTTTTATTATTTAAATATCAAAAAATCATAAAATTTAGTTTGAGGGTTTAGAGCTCCCACAAGCCTTATAATTAGAAAGACCATTTTCCTTATATATAGATTGACAGAGTAACATGTTACTGTTACTGTTTACATCAATTTCATTGGTAATAATTTTTATTTTATTTTTTTAAATTTCATAGTCAACATGGATCTTATTTCATAGATTTTGATGAGACAATTCTAAGAATACTAATTTTATTAAAAATCGACATTTACATCAAAATTTATATTTTTTTAAAATTTAATATTTTGATAATAGTAGTATATATTGGACTTTTCAAGAAAAATCTTTTGTACTTATCTTTAATGTTTTAAAGTTTTATTATGAGAGAGTTTTGACCAAATCCCCCTTCTTTATGACTAAAATAGATTTAAATACGTTTACGTTTTCAGTTTATATGTACAAAAATTTTATAAACTGATTTTTGCTTATTTTTAGAAAAACATAAACTATAAACGCGTTTGGTAATTGACAAAATATTCAAAAAATTTTAAAAATATAAAAAAGAGTGAGAAATGGCAAGTGGCGGCGGAAGACGGTGGTGGAAAGTGGTGTCGGTGGGTGGTGGGTAACGGGTGGCAGCGGGTGGGTGGGTGACGGTGGCGGGTGGTAGCGAGTGGGTGGTGGTGGTGGTGGTGGTGGCGGGTGGTGGGTGGTGGTGGCGGGTGGGTGACGGATGGCTGGTGGTGGTGGTAGTGGGTAGGTGGCTGGTGGTGGTGGTGGTGGTGGTGGTGGTGGTGGGTGGGTGGGTGACGGTGGCGGGTGGTTGGTGGTAACGAGTGGGTGGTGGTGGTGGTGGTGGTGGTGGTGGTGGTGGTGGTGGCGGATGGTGGGTGGTGGCGAGTGGCTGGTGGTGGCGGGTGGTAATGGTGGGTGGGTGGGTGACGGTAGCAGGTGGTAGGTGGTAGCGAGTAGGTGGTGGTGGTGGCGGGCGGGTGGCGGATGGCGGATGGTGGTGGGTAGGTGGCGGCTGGTAGTAGTGGTGGGTGACGGTGGCAGCTGGTGGGTGGTAGCGAGTGCGTGGTGGTGGTGGTAGTAGGTAGGTGGTGGGTGATGGGTGATGGTGGTAGTGGTGGTGGTGGGTGGTGTTGGTGGCGATGGCGGCGGATGGGTGGCAGGTGGGTGGTGAGTGGTGGTGCCGGGTAGGTGGCGGGTGGTGGGCGGTGGCAGGTGGATGGCAAGTGGGTGGTGGGTATTGGCGGTGGTGACGAGCGGTGGGTGGTGGTGGCGGCGGCGAGTGGGTGGCAGGTGGCTGGTGGTTGATGGGTGACAGGTGGCTGGTGGCTGGTGGGTGGCAGGTGGCTGGTGGTGGCTGGTGGTGGTAGGTGGGTGGTGAGTTGTGGTGGCAGGTGGTGGTAGGGGGTGGGTGGTGGGTGGTGGTGGCCGAAGACGGTGGTGGAAAATGGTGGCGGGTGGTAGCTAGTGTTGGGTTGTAAAAAAAAAAAAAAAAACTGAAAACTCAAAACAGATACACATTTTTTGAGTTTACATTTTTTGGCCAAATTTATAAACAGAGACCACTGATTTATAAATCAAAAATTTACCAAACAAGTTTTTATTTGAGTTTTTTAAATTTTTGTAAATATAAATAGAAAACTGAAAACGTAAATATTACCAAACGGCACCTAACGAACTATTTCTTTTCAGTTATTATTCATTAATCACTTAATTTTTTATTTTAAAATTATATGTGTTTTTTTTTTTTTTTTTTCCTCTCTTATCATTACAGGTAATTTTATTGAGAGTTTCAATTTCAAAAGCCTTGTAACGTTTTTATCTGTATAGTAATACAAATGACTTAAAAATAATAAAAAAAAGAAGTTTAGATGTAATTTCATTATAGTATATATTGAAAAACCCAAACTCAAGTGTTTGGGGTTTGTTTTTTTTGGTGGCTTTGTTTTTGGTTTATTTTCGTTTTCAATGATCTTTTTTGAAAAAAAATAAAAAATTTTAAGCTTTCAAATTTTAATCGACGAATCAAAAAAATTTAAAATATAAAAAAAGAAGTTCAAAAAAGACAAAAAGCAAAAAAATAGGCAAAAAAAATAGTAGATTTTTTGGACTTATTTTGGTTTTTTCATTTTTTTTTTTTAGATTTTTTTATAAAAAAAATTACTTTTTAGATTTGAGACGGACCGAAAAAAATTTTTAAAAAAATGACATAATTTTATAAAAATCACTAATTTTTTTTTTTAAAAAATTAAAAAAACAGATCACTTTTTTATTTGTTCCCAAACTACCACGACTTAGAGTTCCAAACCCCTAGCGGGGCCTAGACTAAGTTGGGCGTCAATTAAGGCCTAAACTTGGTAGAACAAGTCTTGTAGTGGGCTGACTGATCCATATAGAAGTGTCATCGATCATGGATCAATCTTGGTTCTGGCCTTTATTACTATTAGCAGCCTCGGTACGACCAGAGTCCATTTTAAAATTAATACTCAAATGTGATAATTATGTTCTGTTTATCTATTTTGCTAAACGGATCGGATATCTGTGCAAATTGAATATAACCCGATTAGAACATTTGTGAATCTCACCATATTAGTTGTAATTTGAATCCGATATTTCTCGGATATTAATTTGATATGTTTAGGATACCACAATATCTATCCTAACCAAATTTAGTTTTTATTCAAAAAAATTAAAATTTTAAAATTACTCTAAAAATTATTTCAGTCAAGGAACACAAAATATTCAAAACAATAAATTGGATTGTATTCAATATTGTTTAATTAGATCCGATTATATATAAGATTTATTATATTTATGTCTATTAGATTATTAGACCAGATTTCACCTTATTAATTTTGAATTTTATAGAACAGAATTACCTTAAAGTGCACATGGATTAATGTAATTTAGTAAAGATTAACTCATGTTTCATGTGACTTCAACAATGACGGGTTGGTGTGTGGTTGTAGATCGGGTTTTTCTTTTGTGTTACGGATACATTGCATCTAAATCAAAAAACTTTTTTTTAATACTTAATTTTAAAATATTTAAGTTAATAACAAAGCCTATCATTTTATTTTATTTATTTTTTGTTGCAAGCTCTGTTTTTGAAGTACTGGAAAATAATAATATTTTATTGATTTTTATAAGGAATAATAATATGGCACTCTCTTTCAAAAAATATTGACAACAATTTTCATTTTCTGATTATAAACTAAAATAATGAATTTTTCATTTTAAAATCATGAAATATTATTTTGTAAAATTATCTTCTTTCCATCAAATTATGATTATAATCATCTCTAAAAATATATAAAATTAATAATTTAAGAATGAAACACAAAAATTAGTGATAATTGGGGAGATAAAATTGAAATTAACAATTTCGAATATGTCAGAAACAACCTAACTTCAACCAATCCATCTAAACTAGAGTGAGAGTTGTAAGCAAGCCCGGTGGACTCACTCAGGAGCAGCCAAACTGGACTAGCAACTGGGCCAAGACTTTGATCTGTATGAAGCCCAACATTGGTAGCCCAAGACATATGGTGGGCTGATCCACGTGGAAAAGCTGGTCTTCATTTACTGATCATTCTTCATGAGTGATGCTAACAGCATCCTTGTACTTACATCCAAGGGTGAGGTGGAAGCTTATCAAGGCTCCACCTAAGTTAGAATGATGATGTATAACGCCCACATAGAATCTGTGTATGGAAAATGTTTGGGAGCTCTAGATGAAGAGCTTTAAAGAGTTTTAATAGTGGGTCTCATATGGTGATGTGATGTTTTAGTTTGTGTTTTTATTTTTGTTTTTGTTTTATTTTTATTTTTTTGCTTTATCACATTACTAGAACTCATATTAGAACGATCCCGCTACGTAGCTCAAAATCAGCATGGCTCGCTTGGCCCGAAAATCAAAACGATGTCATTTTGATTTTTTTTTTTTTTCCTTTCTCTGTTCTAATCTGTGTCTTCTCTTCTTCAACAAAGAAGAAGAAGAAAGAAAGAAGAAAAAAAGAAAAGGAAAGAGAGAAGAGGAAGAGGAAAGAGAGAATCAAATCAAAATCAAATCGTCGTCGCCATCAACACCAGATCTATATATATATATATATATGAGAGAGATCTATACAACCAAATCATCATCATCATCAACATCATAAATGAGCCAAATCATCATCATCATCAACACCAGATCATTATCTATATACATACATATCTATATATCATCATCATCGTCATCAACATCAAACACCAGATCATCATCATCATCAACATCAAAAATGAGAGAAGAATAAAGGAAGTTACTCACCGTCACAAGGTCACCGTCACCGTCACCATCGCAAAACCCTCGCCATCATCGATGATGGCGCCAGTGGGTGGAGCTCTCTCTCTCTCTCTCTCTCTGTTTCCCTCTCTCTTCTCTCGCCCTCCCTTTGTTTTAGAAATAAACGAGAGAGAAAAAACAAAATTTAAAAAAAAAAAAAAAAAAAAACACTGCCCAAAACGACGTCGTTTTGGGCAGTAGGACCATTCTAGCCGAAATATTTTCGAGCTACGAATCATTTTTCCATATTAGAATTCTAATTTTAGAGCTCTCTATCACTTCCCAGCTGTATATATAAGTAAGTCAAAAAAAAAAAAAAAATTTCTTAGGTTTCGTTTGGCAAAAGCTAAAAAGTTATTAGAAAAATCAAAAAATCAACAACTTATACCAAAAAGTCAAAAATTATCTTTTCTTTTTACTTTTTACACATCTTTTCATAAAAAATAAAAAATTCATCCTAAACATACTAATTTTTTTTATATCATATCTTAGCCAAAAAGTTAAAAAGTTACAAAAAAAGATTATTCCCAAACGAGGGCTTAGTCTGTATTTAATTGGAGAATTTAATGAGGGAAAGAAAAATATAAAGAAAATGAGAAAGAATTGATAAAATTCGAACAAAATAGATAAAACAAAGAGCCTAAGAGGTCATTTGGTTTTTGAGTTGGGCTAAAAAATCATAAAAGAACAAAAAAATCACCAAATGACAAAAATCACAAAAAGACAAAAAAAAAATAATAATTTCCATTCCAAAGCCAAAAAGTCAAAAAAGCTAAATAAGAATACCAAAGGATCAACAAAGTTTCAGGCTAAAAAAGTCAAAAAAATCAAAAAACTAACTAAAAAAATCATTTCCAAACGAGCACTAATGTTTCATTTGGCATGCAACATTTTTAGTGTAAAAGTCAAAAAGTTACTAATAAAAAAATAAAAAGCTTATAACATATATTAAAAAGTCAATTTTTTTTTCTCTCTATTTTTTGCACATTTTTTTCGTAAAAGATAAAAAATTCTTTCTAAACCAAGCCTAAGTGAACTCAAAAATCAAAAAGTGAAATTACATTATTCTCTCACTCTCTTTTCTTTTATATTTTTCATTATAATTAAAAAAAAATATATGTGATTATATTTTTCTTCTTCAATATTTCTCTATCAAATCAAATCACCACTCAAATCCAAAATATTAGAGCATCTCCAGAAGCCTATCTATTCCTCCATTTTTGTTACTATAGCTAGCTTGGAAGGGTAAAAGATGGCTCCAGCAGACTTGCTCAAGCATCGCTAAGATGGTTGTGAGCTACAGTACCTCGCCAGAACAAACGAGGTACTATTCATGCACCTTTTAATTTTTTATTTTGTATTTGGCTCTTGAATTTTGTTTTTGGCGGTAAAATTTTTCCCTTATTTTGGCGCTAAAAGTTGTATCAGTACCTCTCCAACAAATCCATAGAGAAAGCATTTCAAATCTCACAAACTCTCTCATCCTCTCTGTCTTTTTCTCAAACTTTTTGCTCAAGGGAGGTAATAAATTTTGTCATTTCTGTTTATTTGTCTATGTATTTGTATTGCACACCATATGTTTGTTGTAATTTTTGTTAGAATATAGATTGTAAATTGTACCCAATTATGCTTTCTGTTTGTTCGTTTCATATGCTTTCATATAGATTGTCATTTCTGTTTGTTTCATATGCTTTCTGTTGACATAAATTCCATAGACAGAACACTTTAAACATAAATTCTCTTATGTTTGGTGCAAACAAGACAAAGGTGTGGAAATTTAAGTGAACACAGAAATTTGCTTCCAGAAATCCCACATTTACTAATTGTCATTGTGCAGTGTTGTATTTTAATCGTTCATTAAAGCCAAAACAACATCTATCAAAATAAAAATGTGCGAGGGGTAAAGACCGAGATATTTGCAGCAAGTTTTTCACTAATCACAATGGAACTAAGACATTATACAAATCTATAACATGGGCATCCTTGTAGAATACTGGTGGTCATTGTAGAACAAAGTACTAGTCTCACCTGCATCATAACATGTTGCCTCTTGCAATCAAAGAACTAGGTCAAATTTTATTAAGATGAGAACATCTCAAGGAGCATTCTCGTATATTCCTTGAACATCCATGCAAAATACAGTCCTTTGAGAGGACCAATTCATAGTTCAACAATTTGGACTACAAAACCAGGAACTTCAAAACTAACATGTATTTGAGAAGTCTCATGCATAAGAGGTCATTCTATGATTTGATGATGATAAACTTGGATGAAGCACCAAAAGCAAAGAACATAAAACAACAGACTATTAGAAACTACGCATGCAACAATCCAATGTCAAGTATGCCAGACCATCATAAAATCCCAAAAAGTTTTTTTAACCATAATCATTATTTTCTCATGATAGGGTTCTCAATAACAAGAGTATTTCTTGCAGTAAGTGCAATAAGTTGTACCAGATAGTAACTGTTTCAACATGTTGAAGACCCGCTAGGTGCACTACATACACAGAGTATATTATTACAAAAATAGCAATCAAATTAAACTGCACCTATCCCAAAAAATATCCTCCGTCAAGAAAAAAGCATCATGTTATGAAAGAAGGCCCATCTAAAGGAATGAAGATTTTCCAGAGTAACTAGTGCATCAGCTGCAGTTTCTTCTGAACTGCAGCTTATGCCATTACTTAAATTTGAAAAAATTGTCAGCTTATTTTCATCACAGAATTTCCTTATAGAGGGTATGATCACTTTGATTACTTCTTTTTAGATTTAACTCTAGAACTCAAGTATGATATAGAGTATCAAATTGTCCAATCGGTCATAGAAAGAGAAAAGGGGAAAATTCTAACTAGCTTAGGCAACCCACTCTTAAATAACACATGGTTAATAATAATAATAATAATAACAAAAAACAATTTCTAATTTCTATATTTCCATCAGCATCATCATCACCAACTCTTAGCCACAAACTTTAGGCAAAACCCAAAAGCAAGCAATTACCAAATTAGTACTACCACCTTAGGAAAGAGTGTTAGATAATGAAAACAGGGTACAAAATAGAAATGGAGATGAAACTTCAAACAGAGGTGGTGATTAGCCACAGGATTAGTGATGACACGTTTTCTTATCATTTCTACTTTATCAGAATTTCTGTTAAGTTTAAGATTTTTTTTCCCTCAATCTATTTATAAATAAAATGGGAAATAGAGATAACTTTTGTTTGATACTCCTAGCACATGTTGTAACTTGTAATGACTTAGCATGTTTCATTGTGTTTTGGTGTGCTAATAGGTTTTTGGTCAATTCGATGGAAACATAAATAAATAAATAAATTCTTCTTTGCTCTACACTGCTTGCTTAATTCTTATTTATTATTCAATCATAGGTATGGATTCACAACAAGATGGTTACTTTACCAATCCTTTACAAGAAAGGCCCAACATTGATGAACATCATCTGATAGAATCTCTATATTTGAATCAAAATACTCAAGTATTTGCCCAAGAGTCTCAATTTACTGCTGAAATTGAATCTTTGTCGAAGAAACCTCAACGTGGAGGAAACTTCACAATAGAAGAAGACAAACTCCTTGTATCGGCTTGGCTAAATATTAGTTTAGATGCGGTATATGGGAATGAGCAAAAACGCTCTACCTATTGGAAAAGAGTATGAGATTTTTTCCATGAGCACAAGAAATTTGAGTTTAATCAAAATGAAAATTCTCTTATGAATCGATGGTCAACCATTTAGCTTGCCATGAATAAGTTTTGTGGGTGCTATGCCCAAATTGAATCATTGCATCAAAGTGGCATAAATGAGGATGACAAGGTATTGAATATTGTACATCTACAATTATTATTATTTGTGAAGTTGCTAAATATTATTTATTTATTTAATTTTCAGATTTGCAAGGCGAAAATTATGTACAAGGAACTCAAGAAATCTACATTCCAATTCGAACACTGTTGGATTATGTTAAGGTATCAACCAAAATGGGTGGTAGAGTCTGAGAAGAAAAAACAACCAAAAAGACCAAGAACAGGGACAACCTCTTCTCTTTGTACTCCGGATTCGATAAATCTAGAGGAAGACGATGTCTCACCTAATGATTTTGTAGACTTGGAGAGACCAACCGCTAGGAATGCTAAAAAGGAGCGATTGAATAAACGAAAGAACAAAGAAAGCGTACATTCGAGTATTACAAAAACTTTGAAGGACATCAAGCAAGACAAAAAGAAAATGATTGACAAGAAAATTGAAATGATTGACAAAGTGTACGTTCAAAAAGAAATGGAACTTTGTATCATGCAAGAAAAGCATGAGATGGAACTTGAAAAGCATGAAATGGAACTTTTCAAAAAGGACGAAAGAGTTATTTTGATGGATCTCAGTGGCTTGTCGAAAATCCAACAAGAATTTTATCGTGCTCTGCAGATGGAAATCATTAAGAAAAGAAGAATGAATTAGTATTCATTCTTTCTTTGCTCTTTATGATATTTTGGCTTTTGTCTAGTAGGCTAGAAACTTGGTATATGATATTTCGGCTTTTGCTTTTGGTTCTGCTTTTGTCTAGGATAGATGTTGAACTCATCAATGTTTTGGTACACAATGTTAGCTGTCTAATCTGATGCTTTTTGTGTTGTGTTGTTCTGCTGCTCTTTGTGTTGTGTTGCTGCCTTTTTTGGCCTGTTTTCTAATCTGTTTTTGTTGCTATTTTGCTGGTGTTTTTGGGCTGTCTTGATTGCATTTTTGGGTTGTTTTGCTGCTGTTTGATGTAAGTACTAATATTTACTTGTTCTTAGATTTTGAATCCAAAAATAGGTTGTGGTTGAGACGGGGCAACAGCTAGTACTAATTGATTAATTGTGGTTTAGCTTTGAGCATTGATGAATGATCATCAAAGATGATATTGGGGAGGAGTGATGTGTTTAAGCTTGAGGTGTAGTTTGGTGGTTGGGCAGAATCATAATGAAATGGATTGATGTATATATGTAAAAGATTTATAGTTTTAGGATGCCAATGCAGGTTGATGGTTGTTATTTTATTTTTTTTGGTTTACATGCCATGGTACTAAATCTATGCAACAGAATGGGATTGTATAAATCTATCCTGTCTTATAGTCCTGCTGCTTGGATCTCCAAACCATTACTTATGTTCTTGAGAAAGTTTCAAAGGAACTTATCAGATAATACATCTTCAGCTCATCAAATTCAACTTGCCTTCAATTTTTTGAGTACCAAGTTTTACTAATGAGGTTCTAAATTTTCAAAAGTTCTATTATCTCTCAGAAATTTTTCTTTATAAAAAAATAATATAGTATTAGTGTACGTAAGTTTTAACGAATTACTTTTTTTTAATTGTATAGATAATCTCCTACTTCAATCCTCACTTTTTTTCTTTTTTATTCAGAATCTCTAAGATATCAGAAAAAAAAAATATTTTAATATTTTAAAATTCTAAGAAATCAGAATTTTACTATAAATATTGATATGTGATTTAGATTTAATGTTATATAATAATGAATCTCAATCACTCAATATATTTTTTTTTTTAGATAAAATTTTTAAGAGCTTAGGTTTTTTTTTTTTTTTTAAGTACAACTCTCCCTTAATAAGCTACCATGATAACTATATAATTAAAAGGCATATAGAATTATAAAATTACACATAAATTAAAAGCATATACTGATTACATTCAAAACTAATAGCATACTACATAAAATGAAACTTCAAATTCAAAACTTTTACAACTCGTTGTGTAATTGTCACAAGTGTTTGACAAGGTCCGATTGGAGATGAAAATGTGTTTGCCTGCCTCTAATGTTATGATGACATTGAATGAATTCCATAAGTTTAATAGTTCTCTCCTGTAACACTGTTACATGGGGACTATCATCGATTTGATCATAATTGAAATCTTTTACTCCATTGTCATCCCGCTCATCCTCAATGATCATATTATGTAGAATTATGCACGCCTTCATAATATATTTAAGCATTTTAGTATTCCAAAAATGTGCCGGTCGACGCACAATTGTAAATTGTGCTTGAAGCACTCCAAATGCACGTTCTACATCTTTTCTTGTCGCCTCTTGAGCTGCAGCAAAAAGTTTTTTTTTATTTCCTTGAGGAGAAGGAATTGTTTTCACAAATGTTGACCATTGTGGATATATACCATCGGCGAGATAGTATCCCATTGTATATTCATTACCATTGATAGTGTAATTGACTGCAGGAGCACGCCCTTGAGCAAGTTCGGTAAATACAAAAGACATTTCGAGCACGTTGATATCATTATGAGACCTAGATAATCCAAAAAACGCATGCCAAATCCAAAGATCATATGATGCAACAGCTTCCAAAATAATTGTTGGTTCATGAATGTGACAGTATACATACCTTTCAACACAGTTAGGCAATTTTTCCATTTCCAATGCATACAATCAATGCTCCCCAGCATTCTAGGAAATCCACAACTTTCACCAACCGCTAGTAGTTTAGCGATGTCATTGCTATTTGGTAATCTCAAATACTCATTAGAAAAAATATCAACAACTGCTTTAACAAAATATTTGAAGCTTTCTATTGCAGTGCTTTCTCCAATTCTCACATATTTGTCCATAAAATCAGCGGCTACTCCATAAGCAAGCATCCTAAGTGCAACAGTTATCTTCTGAAGAGAAGACAAACCAAGCTTTCCAGCACAATTTCTTTTTTGGAGAAAGTATAGATCGTGCTCTTCTACTGCAGCTTGAATTCGAAGAAAAAGTGAACGCTTCATCTGAAACCTCATTCGAAATAGCTCAGGAGGATATACAGGCAATTCAGCAAAATAGTCGAGAAAAAGCCTTTCATGACCTTGAATATGATCACGATGAATGACTTTACGACCTCGAACAGAACCACGACGTGAGCTTGATCCTATCTCACTATCTAGTAGTTCTTCATTCATAGTAACAGCTTTGAGCATCTCCAAATCATCATCAGATTCAGAGAAGTCAGAGTCATTTACAAGCATATCATAAAGAGAATTGGAAGCCATAGAGAGAGATATGGAAGTTTGGATGAAGTAGAAAATTGAGTTGATGGTAAGATCAAATGATAGGGAATGTCTTATTTATAATGAAAAAGTATAAAAATATGACCGTTATAAAAATATGACCGTTGTAAAAATTTGTGAAAATATGACCGTTGTGAAAATATGACCGTTGAAAAAATTTGAAAAAATATGACCGTTGTAAAAATTTGAAAAAATATGACATTTGTACAAATATGACCGTTACAAAAATATAACCGTTGAAAAAATATGACCATTTGAAAAATACGACAATAGAAAAATGTAACTTTCACAAAAATATAATTATATTTAGAAGAATGAAAAAAATAATAATTTGAAAGAAGTTAGTTTTTTTTTTTTTTTTAGATTAGAAAGAAGGTAGTTAAAGTATAAGAATATTTTAATAGAAGATAGCTAAAGTAGATAGCCTTGTTGGAGTGTATATTGAAAAAATGACTAGCTAAAATAGTAAAGTAAAATTTTCAATAGCTATTTTAACTATCCTTGCTGGAGATGTTCTTACAACGGCGGCTAGAAGTGACAATGGTTGAAAAAAAATACTAAGGAGTTGTTTGGGGTGTCCTAGATAAGTGTACTTTTGTCTTTTTAGACTAAAAAATTGAGGAAAAAAATATGGATATTTGGGTTAACTTTTTAACTTTTTATGAAAAAATGTGTATTAAAAAATTGTATAAATTAATGTGTAGGGGAAAATTAAGATTAAGAGTTGTGCAGCCGTAAGTTTTGACTTTTGGTAAATAGTGATAACTTTTTAACTTTTTAAATAATTTTTTGACTTTTAATTGTTTTTCAACTTACCAAACTTAACCTAACACATACGCTAGTAAAGGCCTGACAAAGTGTCCAATCACGAACAGATTTTTGAAAAAAAATATTAAAAAATTAAAAAAAAATATCTAGCCCCAATTGCTTTTCTTAAGTTAAAACAATAAAAAAATATTTGACAAACAAATCCTAAAGACGCGCAGCTAATTTTGACGAGACTTTTTTTCTTTTGAACCAATTGCTTTTCTTCCACGGCTTCGTCTCACAATTCGGTTTGTCTATTAATTAATGGATACAAAATCTTGTACTAAAATAAAGCAAAAAAGATTTTCAAAAAAAAAAAAAAAATTAGCGTGGGCACTGCTTGGCAAATATCAGGGCGGATTCAGATTGGGTCGGTGTATAATAAAAGATTTTATGATTATTTAAATTCGATCTAATTTTAATATTGAATCTTTATATCTATCCAAACCTAATTTAAAAAATAACTATAAATCTCAAACTTATTCATCCAGTTATATATTTTTTTTAAAAAAATTAAATATTTTATAATTAAATTTAATAACACATTATATTTCTTAAATAAATATATTGCTATCATTATAAATTAAAAGATTTTGTATATAAATTAATAATTTGTTAAATAAATTCAATCACACATCACCATAAATATGAGTTTTAATAAAATCAATAAACATCAGGAAAAATTATCCAGAAATCTCATTTGGAGAAAAGTTATTACATTTAGTCCTAGAAGTTTTCTTCCAAACCAATTAATCTTTTTTATTTTGGATATGTTATATTTCCTTGATTTTAGAGTTTGAAAGTTTACTTATTTGCCCTTGTGTGTGATTTTGTTTGTATTTTTTTTTCTAATGTTAGGTGTGCGTGAGTAAGATAAGTTTTTACGTTTCTTTTTTTTTTTTTTTTTTTTGTGGGAATTTAGTATAGTGATTTGTAGGTGGATGATGTTACCCTATTTATGGTATTATCGTTGTGGTGTTGGTTTGTTTTTGTGGTGTTGTCACTATTGTAACATTGACATTATAACATTGATAATAATTAACATCCAAACATAAACTAATGTAATACATAAAAAACTCCTTACTATATTTTTCTAAACGTAACACTTCAAAAAAACTCCTTAGTGTAACACTCTAAAGTAACACACAAAAAAAAATTCATATTGTAACACTCTAATGTAACACAAAAAAACTCCTTAATGTATTTTTTCCAAACGTAATACTCTAATATAATACACAAAAAAAACTCTTTAATGTAACATTCTAATGTAACACACAAAAGCTCTTTAATGTAACACTCTAATGTAACATACAAAAAAGCTTCTTCATGTAGTTTTTCCAAATGTAATACTCTAAAAAAATTTCTTAATGTAACATTCTAATGTAACACACAAAAACTCCTTAATGTAACATTCTAATGTAACACACAAAATAAAATTTTAGTGTACTTTTTCCAAACGTAACATTTCAGTATAACACTCTAAAAAAATTCCTTAGTGTAACACTTTAGTGTACTTATCCCAAAAATTCCTTAGCATTTCGTAATGTGTGATTTGTTCTAGAATGAGGGAAAATCCAAAACTTTTATAGTGCAAATTGCCCAAATGTGTAATTTTACATTTTGAGAAAATCACTTTTATTCTTAAAAAATTAAACTCAAACATGTAAGTGACTATCCTTTTATGTAATTTCCACTTTAATGAGACTTTTGGGTTTATAAGAAAAAAGAGGGGACTAAATCGTTCACAAGATTATATTTTGAAATTTATTGGTGTTTCATCTTAAAGATTAAGTTTGGATCCTAACAAAAAATATATTTTTTAATATATTATAAATAAATAAATAATTTAATAATGGGCTGGGTTGGGTTGAAAGTATAAATCTCAAACCTAGCCTATTATGTTATGTTTGGTTGGAAGATTCGGGAAGTGATTTGAAAATAAAAAGAAAAAAAAAATGTAAAAATAGATGAAATGTAAGTATATTTTATTAATATTTTACTTATCTTTTTTTTTTTTTCTTTTTAAATAACTTTCCAAATTCCCTAACCAAATATATCGTTAATATTTTGGACTAAAATATTGACCCAACTTAATGTTTTGAACTAAAATAATCTTCCTAAATTCTAAAAAAATAGGGCAAATTACAAACACCTCCCTCGAGATTTGGTGAAAATACAGATTCTCCCTCTGAGGTTTGAGAAATTACATCCCGCCCCCTGATGTTTATATTTTCATAACAAATTACCCGCTGAGGTTTTTATTTTCATACAAATTCCTCCCTAATTTTCCCTAATTTGTTATGAAAATTTGACCTTCAAGTGGCAATTTGTAATTTCTCAAACCTCAGGAAGAAATCTATATTTTCACAAAATCTCAAAGGAGGTGTTTGTAATTTGCCCAAAAAAATAAGACTTTAAATAGATTGAATTGATCAACTCGCCGATGTCCAGCCTTACTACCCGCCTTATTCTGAAGTAGTAGTTTATTTTGCCATAATTCTCATTCTCTCAATTTGTACACGTTTTTAATGCCAACCACGCATAAAGAAACGAGAAAGAAGCACGTTAAACTAACATTCAATGAGATGTTTTTGTTCCATTTGATTATGTGCTCTTCTGAAAAGTTGGTAAAAAGTCAGTTATTAATTTTTTACTTATTTTAGATTACATCACATCTCACATAATTTATCTGTAAAAAGATAAAATAAATTAAAAAAAGTTAAAAAGTCAATTTTTTATCAACTTTTCAAAACACCCCTATATATAGTGATGTTTTGAAAAGTTGATAAAAAATTAGTTATTTGGCTTTTTTTAATTTATTTTATCTTTTTATGGATAGAAAATGTAAGAAGTGATGTGACTCAAAATGAATAAAAAATTAAAAGTTAGTTTTTTGTTTTGTTCCCGAAACATCTCATAATATATATTATTATATTAAGCGAAACTTAAATTTAAGGTTAATTTGACATAAATTAAAAAAAATTAAAAAGTCAAAAAATTATTACAAGAGTCAAAAAAATTCACACTATCTAAAAAAAGCTGTGGGGCAAGTCTTATTTTGGAAGGGGGAAGTTAGAGGTCAAAATTATTTTGTCCTTTATATTTAACGGGCTTTGATTTGTGGTACTAATTTGTTGAGCACTAATGGCACTAATTTCTATATCAGGTAAAGAAAAAAAAAAAAAACAAAGTTACCAAAATAGGAAATTAGTGCCATTAGTGCCAACAGTTTTAGTGTCACAAATCATTTTTCATATTTAACAATCCAAAAGTTAAAAGTGAAAGGTCAAAAAATTAATAAAAATAGAATAGTCATTTTAGTTTTACTATAATATTTTATTACATATCTTTTCATAAAAAATTAAAAAATTATTCTAGATATATATATATATATTTCTATTTTTTAATTAAAAAATTAAAAAATATATTTATTTACAACATCCTAAACACACGCATAATATAATAAAGCTCTGTCGTGTATAAATTGGATAGTAATAATAATAATGACTTATTTGAAATGACCTAAATAAGTGTATTTTTTATCTTTTTATAAAAAAAAATGTGTAAAAAAATAGAAAAATAATATAATAAAATAAAGAGATGGGTTATTTTGTAATTGTCAGCCTAAATCTTTACATTACGTGTCGTTCACGTCATTTTAACTGTCACAGCCGTTATTTTTGAAAATCAACTTTGCAGCTCTACAAACTTTTGGCAGCTTTTCTTTCCATCAAACCATTGACAGGTTTGATTATTTCTATTGTCTTTTTCTTTAATTTTCCTAACTCACTTTAATCTTGTTAATCAAATTATTGTAACTTTTTTTTTCAACCTCAATTATTTTGTTAATTCTGAAAGTGATTGTTTCTTAAATAAAAATACAAAGATCAACATTGTCAGATATATTTTCTTTATACAATTTACTTATTGGTATGTAGAGCATGGATCGAGTGCTATAAAAAAAAAAAAAAAAATTCCTTCCAGCTCTTTCTCAATATTTTTTTTGTAACTGAAGCTTTTTTTTTCAATTTTTTCTTATTTTTTTAAAATTTTATTACTTTATTATGATGTATCAATTGATATCTCAAATGCTTTTTAATTTGAACTTTTTTCTCCTGTTCTCTTTTTGGTGATGAACCAATTCTGGGCCATTTTGGGAACCAATAAAAACGCATGGTTTGCGTTTTTATCCAAAAAGCAGATTTTTCCTTTTTGTTCATTTGGCAATAGTAGATAAAGTTGATGGTAAAATTACATAATTACCCTTAATGTTTATATTTTGTGAGTTTGGGTTAAAAGTAATTTTTTAAGTTGGATGAGGCTATTTTAGTCATTTTAGTGTAGTAAAAATCAACTTTTTACCAACTTCCCAAATCACTCTAAAAAATCTTGATTAAAATCAAAAAAGCTGATTTTTACCATCTTCCCAAAATAGGCCTCTATTTTCCTTCTTTTAAAATCTTTATTTATTTATGTTTGATATATAGAACACTAGTGCATAAACTGTATAGGTTTTTTTTTTCCCGCCACTCGATGAAGCAATACAATGACCACCAAGGATCTTCTAGAGTATTTTTTTCTTAAAATTTCTTAAAGTGGTGTATTGTGTGGTTGAGATTTAATGCTAAAAAATTAATGTGACTTGTCATTAAATTTCAACCACACAATGCACCACTCTAAGAAACTTTAGAAAAAAAAATACTCTAGAGGATCCTTGCTCTACAATGATGCCGGTGGATAAACAGTTTAGTACGGAATGTTTTCCACCCACTTTTCTCTCTCAACTTCTATCTTAATCCAATTCATTTTTTTTTTTCCCCAAAAAAATTGGTCCAACTTATTTCATTTAAGGATGAAGCATAAAAAACAATTAGAACAATAAATTGGATCAAATTTGATTTTGATCAATTATTCGATTACATATCAAATTTATTAGATTCATGTATATTGGATTATTAGATTGTATCTCAAAATTTTCAAATCAAATCCAGATTAAATTTAAATTGTTAATTGAATCAAATAAAAAAAAATTGAATTGTTAACAAGTCGAATTCATAATATCAACCGATGTAATACAATATAAAGAGAACTTCTATATCAAATAATATGGTCGTGATCTTTTCATCTCCAGACTAAACACCAACCAAGTCAACCAGTTATACACATAATATTGAAAATGATAGTGCTAAATTACTGTAATAAAAATTCATTTTATATAATATTTCTCACCAACAGTTCTTCAAGAAAGAAATTACACAATATTTTGGAACTAGTAATAATAGAAAAAGAAAGCAACCTCTCTCCGGTCCACAAACAATTCATTGTAGATTCTATTTCGATAATTTAATCCTTTCATTTTATAGTCATACATATAGATCATTCACATTAAAAAAAAAAAAAAAAAAAAACTAAATTAATCTGATAATCATATTTAGATAATTTTATTAAACTTTTAGTTTAAAAAAATAGACAAGTATGAGTTTAAAATAGGTGGTCCATTTATTTGAAAGCAAATTTAATAAAATAATATAATTACGATTATCGAATTAACTTAATCTTTTTATATGAATACTCTACGAATAGAAAATTTCAAAATGAATTAATCGTTTTACTTAATTGTATTGCTTGTTTCTAGTTTATCTATGAATGGATCTTAATTGGTTTTTCGATCAAAAAATAAAAATTAAAAATTAATCGTACCAAAATAAAATCAGTGGTGAGCTATACGGTCGTCGAATTCACTTTGTGAATTAGAGAGAATCTAAAACAAAAGAAAAATGATATATATAAATGAAATGCTCATAAGATTTTTTAATCATTAGATACAAAATAAGACACGATCTCACATGTAGACCCAGATATCTTTGTATCCATTGATAAGAAAATCGGACAAGAAATTCATTTTTTGCATAACACTTATTGACTTTTAGCAATGGCCGTTGCCACCAGGGGTGAAAGTGCATCCGGAAGGGCTCGGCGGTGCTTCGGGTTCTTTGCGAGGCGGAGCATCGAAAGGCCTTGTAGCTTCAACTGTTTGAGTGGCAATGAAAATGAAGAACATAACTAGAACCATCAACTGAACAATCTTCAAGAAAGCTTTCCAGAACAAGTATTCCATTTGCTCAATTTGAAGATAAACGATGAAGGTGAAGATCTCGTTGACAAGATGTGGTATTTATATAGAGAGCTTGAAAACGATTTGAGGAATAGTGAATGAAAATGGGACACATGGATGACTTTTATTGGGTACCCAAAAATAGAGAGAAGGAAATTTTATTGCTCCGTAAAGAATTCTTGTTTGGCATTGACTTTTTTAGCTGACTTTTCTGTGTGGAGGTTTTTAAGCCTTTTTTTAAGTCTCGCTTGATTTAATTTTTTTAGTTTTTTTGATTTTTATGAGAGAAAAAGTATAATAATTATAGTTTAGATGTAATATTTTGTAAGTGTTTGGGAAGTTGCTATTTTAATAGGCTATTTTAATTTTTGACTATTTTAAGAGGCTAAAATTTTTGTGTAGTTGGATGTGATATTTATAAGAGAAAAAGTGAAATGATTATGAATTTAATGTGACATTTTATTTTATTGACTATTTTAACCTATTTTTTCTTTTAGTGCTATTTTAGTCCAAAAAAAAGCTAAAAAAACCACTTCCCAAAGACTTATGTAATAAATTTTGCCTTTTTATATTTTTTTAGTCAAAAATCTAAAATCAGACAAAACTTAAATGGATGAATTATTTTTGGGCACCCAAAAATGTGTGGTGCTCGGTTGAGTGGAATAAGTAATTCTATTTCTGCGATGGAATTTTTTTTTTAATGTGATATTTTATGATTGATCATGATATCACAAGTTAAGAATGATATTTTTAAAACATGTTAATAATATGAAATTAAGGGTTCATTTGAGAATTATTTTTTATAATGAATTTTAATTTTTTTTATGAAAAAAACTGTGTAAAAAATTGAGAATGATTGACAAATTTTTAATTTTTAACTAAAATATTTTTAGTTCCCAAACATAGCCTAAAAGAGACTTGGCGGGCAAGTTTGCCACCGTGACTGAACAAAATGTCAATTGGTTTGTGTTGTGTTCCAATAAAAAATTGCCGCGTGGAGGCAGTACGAGACACCAACTATGTACAACGGAGGTCGGCAGCGTCGCTGAAAGTACGTAATGAAGATCTCTAATTATTTTAGGGCAAATTACAAACACCTCCTCGAGATTTGGTAAAAATACAGATTTTTTCTGAGGTTTGAGAAATTGCATCTCATTCCCTGAGGTTTATATGTCCATAATAAATGGCCCTCAGAGGTTTTTATTTTCGTACAAATTCTTTTTAATTTATTCTAATTTATTATGAAAATTTGACCCTCAAGAAATAATTTAAAATTTTTTAAATCTCTAAGAGAAATCTATATTTTTATCAAACCTGAAGGGTTGTTTGTAATTTATCCCTAATTTTAAAAGTAATGAAGATCTCTATACCTTCTAAAAGTAATGAAGATCTCTAATTTTGGGGTCCCAGTATTTTTGAAAAGAATTCCATGTGTCGGAGCAGTTATCTCGGAGACTCCCCCATATTTTCACATTTACTGACATATTTATTAGTATTTTAATTTACTAATTAAAAACAAATAAATAAATAAATCTTTCATTATTCGGAGTATTAAGCAATGGTGTGATAAAATAAACAACAATGATTCATTTCCTTTTTTTCCATCACCCCCTTTGACCTCCTCTCTCTCTCTCATTGGTTGCTTTTTTTTTTCTTTTTCTTTTTCTTTTTTTTCCTGCTCCTCCAATCACTCCCTGACACATGGCAAAGGGAGGTGAGGGGGTGACCCCCTAAAGGGGGTCTCAAGTATTATTCTAAAATAAATATTAGATATACTAGTGATATTACTAATCAAAGGTTGTTTGGGATGTACTATATAGGTATATTTTTTGAATTTTTGACGGAAAAAACATGGAAAAAAAATATGTATGTTTGAAATAAATTTTTGATTTTTAACGAAAATGTTTGTAATAAAATATTGTAGTAAAATCAAAATGATTATTCTATCCTTATTGACTTTTTGACTTTTTAACTTTTTGACTTTTGGATAATTGAATTCAAAGGGTAAAAGACTTCCCCCACAAGTTTCTCCTAAATAGTATGGACATTTTGATTTTCTTTTTTTAATAATTTTTTGACTTTTGTATGTTATCCCAAACCAAACCTAATAAAAATTGAAGAAATTACCCATCAGTGGGTAATTTTAGAAAATTATTAAATATTCATGAAAAAATTTATATTTTTAATTATTAATATTTACAAATTTTATCATTTATTTGTAATTATTTTTTCATTTGTACACTGACTTAAAATATTCCCTAAAAAATATCACATTGCAATAGTAAACTATATACCGCTTTGGGAAGATTAGGCAAAAGTAGCATTTTGTTGGATGTGAAAAAACGCAGAGGCAGCTGAAAACGCAAAATTATCATTTGGGAAGTGATAAAAACACTACCCTGTGAAATTACATAACTACCCTCCATCTTAAGAAATTGGGGCTTAGGGAAAAAAATTATATCGTTCTCTCCCCATCCTCGCTGCTATGCTTTCCTCCTTTCGCCGTTATCCTACTCTGCAACTCCCTCCAACAACGCACTACGTAGCCCTCGTCGGTCGACGTTGCCTTTGGAATCGTCGTCCACATACTCATCGTCGCCAGATCTACAAGATCAGGTAAGCCTAGAAACCCTCTTCCGTTGTAGCCTGTTTGCAAGAATGTGTTGAACAATTTGCATGGAAAATTAGTTAAAAAAAACAAGGGATATATATATACAACCCTCTAGGATCAGGTAAGCCTAGAAATCCTCAGCGTTTTGTTTGCAACCCTCTGTGATGTCGTCTTTCCGATGTTTGGGCGTCAGTATTCTGTAAACATAGACAAACGACACCAATGTATGTTCCGCTACAGAATTCACCCGGCGCTGCTACTGTCGACTTTGTATCGACCACTATACAAATAATTTTAACAAAAAAAAGGTTGTACAGAGGCTGGATGCTTCTGTTCAAAAAATCCTTCTGTTATAATTTTTTTTTTTTAAATGACAAAATCAAGACTTGTCATATATATTTCTACTGGTTTCATATACAATTTATCTGTTTATAATGTATATTGTCCATTGGTTACTACGCAAATATGTGCGACTACAGATTTTTTTATGCACGATTCTCATGTCCTTCTAGTTAAAAACAAACACAATAATTGACGCATATAGAATTTGCAACATTGAATTTTATAACTGAATATTTGAAGAGAGCAAAATAATTTGGCTAAAAACTCCTGTGCGACGATATATATATATATATATCTATATTATGCATGCATAAAACATAGGAAATGAGGGTGGCAAAATTGGAGTTACCAATAGAATATGGGGCATATTTTTTAGCAAAGACATTTTGCAACAGTGAGGCATTGATCAACCCATGGTTGGTAGACAAAGAGCTTTGCAGCTTGAAATGGAGCTGACTAATACAATAACTATGTAGAAAATACATTCAGCCTCTTTTGTAGCTCAACATTAGGTTGACAAAAAGCCAACAAAAAAAAAAAAACACACACCCTACTCATGAACTAATGAAGCCAAACACGAATCTAATTTGATCAACCTATATTACATTTTTGTCATTAAAAAAACATATATGTCCAATACATGAGATTCAGGGATTTGTATTGACATTGTTCATATAGTTTTAATTCTTTCAGTTATACTCTTTCATTTTTCAAATTACATCATATTAGTTCAATTTATAACATGTCCAAAAAAATAAAAAGATTATAGAGATAGCGTCCACCATGTCAACTACCACTTCATCATGGCCACTAAGGATGTGTGCATGTGGCTTTGGACATTGCGTTGTCAAGATATCCAGATCTGCCAAAAACCTTGGTCGTGCGTACTACATTTGCCCTAGTCATACAGTGCATTTGTGTTGCCCCTCTCTTATGTAGTTAGTCATGTCGTTGTTCATTTGTCGTTTTGTCGCATAGCATGCATGCTAACTATCTATTTCACTTTTGTATGGCAGCGATGTGTTGCGTAGATTGGTTGGTGTGACAAGTTTCGCAACGACAGATTTGCTACTGACCACCCACATAATGTTGTCGATATGGGTTTACGGGCGGACGTTGTTCACATAGATCAGAGCCTACGTATGCTTAGGACTGTCGTCAGTGTTTTGTGCATCGTTATTTTGGTGTTGTTGTTTCATATGTGATGCATTGTCATGAATGTTGTTACACCCATAGTTTCTTTTTGTATCACCTATGTACTTGTTGTCAGTTATGTGTTTGTCCTTTTTTACATAATGTTTCCCCAACGTGTTATAGAAACCGTCTGTGTGCTTTGGCGTTTTGTACTATGAGTTGTTGTATAACTTCAGTAATTGTCTATCGACTTCGATTTCATGTTAGGACATGAAAAAAATATGTACTCTACTTTCTTTAAAACTGATAATTCATTAAATTTACAAGAAGGATTGCATTTCTCCGAACTCCTACTATACCAAGCGTACTGCTCGTGGCAAGCTATTGTTCATCACCCCGTACCCCTTCCAAGACTCGAGGTAAGGCTGTCACAGTAACCCAATAACAACCAGTCTACAAATGCCAATTCAACAGTGACAATACAAAGCTGTTTCTTCAACTCATCATTACTGAAATGGAAGTTGGTAATCGACAACTGTGCGGATTGTTAATGACTGGGTATAAGAACGTTGTGAACCAATTTTTGGACAAAACTGGACTGCTACATTCGGCCAAACAAATGAAAAACAAATTTGATTACTTGAAGAAAGATTGGGTAGCATGGAAGAAGTTGGAGAATGCCAACCACGGCTTGACAGGGCTTGGGTACGACCATGAGACGGACTTGTTCACTGCACCTAACCATTGGTGGGCCAAAGTGCAAACGGTATGTAGTGCAACCATTTATTTTTCCCATTACTCTTGTACCAGTATTTGTGATTTGTGGTGCCATATGTTGTTTACGGTACTACTTTTACAAATCAAAGCACTTCTTTAATATACTAATGTTATCCAACAAGCTAATTGTGGCACGTTTACAAATATTGTTTGTAACGTTTTCATTAGTTGTTGCGATATTTTTTTCTTATTATATTTTGGGCACTGCACAACTTGTCATGTGTACACTTAATTTTATGCTTACATTTATTATTTTATAATTATAACATTTAATCTGTTAAAGTAAAACGGTATAATTGGTTGGTGCACATTCTCAATTACGTAATTAAGTGTTATTTGCTTTTACTGTCATTGGTGGTACACTTTCAGGCCAGCAAATACATTTTTGCCTTTACTTACATATGTGTTTTCTTTTATCTTAGATGAACAATCGATGTGCTAAGTTCAAGACCAAGCCTCTCGAGCATTTGGACCTTATGGAGTGGGTGTACTCTGATGCAGCTACGGTTGGGAAACATGCATGGACTCCAACTAAAGTGCGCGATGATGTTGCTGTCATGGCCAATGCCAACGAGGACAACAGAATGAGACCTCTCAGCGTTGGCACACCACCACAGCCGAGCCATGACACTATCGAGGAGAACGTTGTGGATAATTCCCTTTTCGACGATGCTCCCCTGCAGTTAGCTACCGACGAATCAGCCAATGCAAAACATCACAAACGGTCAGCACCTGGTACTGTCGCTAGTAGCATGGACAACCTCGTGGCAGCAGTTAGCAAACAAAGCCGGGAGCTAAAAATTACGCAATATGTTGTCATTGGAAAGGGTGAGAACACTGTGGGGGACTGTCTTGCAAGGCTTATGCGCATGCCTGGATTGGAGCCTGGTGGTAAGTTATTCTCATTCGCATGCAACATAATGGATTCATCCGATAATCGGGACATCATCATGGCCCTCCTTGTGGATTACATTGTGAACTGGTTGACAGAGAAGCGTGCCTGCACGCTGGCCAATGTTACAGGGATTGTGAATGGGGGACACAGCTGTTCGGTAGTGATGGTGTTGTTGACTTGGACTAAGCGTCTGTGCTTGGATTGTCATTTAGTATTTATTGCCATGGGACTGTAGTTTATTTTCAATTGTTGTTTTCGTCGATTGTTTTGTATAACAAATTTTTTTTTTGGGTGTTTATTTATAATTGTTGAGTGCAGTAGTTAGGTTTTCACCCATTGTTCAGGACTTGGGTACTATCTGGGAGTGTACAAACCACAAGATGACACTGTTGAATCATATGGGTGTTATGCAAAATTGTCATGGCCATGGAATCTATATTTGCTGCATCATGTACGTTTTGTTTTTTGTTCAGGCCCTATGTAGTGAAAACATAGGTTCAACTTTGTTTTTGTTTTTGTTTGCAGGTAATTTTTTTTTTTTTTTTTTGTATAATTATTTATTTTTCGTGCTCCGTAAAAGGTTTATTTATTGAAAATTTTGTACAAATTGATTGGTTAGTGGTTCTATTTACTTCGTAAATAGTATCTCTGTATTTATTTATTTATGTTGTAATTTTGTGGTCGATTTATGTATGGCATATATATTTCGTTGTAATTTATTAAGGCTTATAAATTCTAAAATGTGGCAATAAAAATTACAATAAGGCTTAATTTCCAAAAAGATAATGTAACAATAAAAATTCTAGAACATAGCAGACTTCCATATCTCTCTTTTCGTAAGTTTTTTTTTCCTTTAAAGGTTGTGTATAAAGAGTTGCAGTAAACCACTGCAGTGCTTAAGATGTGCAAGCATAGTGGTACAATAACAATTAATTCTATATAAATGACAATTTTTTTATGACAATATTAAATTTAAAGATGTGCAAGCATACTTCTCCAGCAGGTACAAAAATAATATGTGGAGTAAAACCTTGCCCCGCATTACCTGCATCACCCATGTAGATGTAGATGCATCGAAAAAGTATTTACATATGTATCTCTCAACCACAACAGATTGATATGAACTTAGACATTATTGTAAAACAATAAAAAGTTCCATAACACAAGGGATGATATTGTGCATAAAATTGTGTATTGAAAATATAATTCTTTCAAATGAGAAAGAGAAAACTAGGTATGGAAAACTACTTTTAATCAACCAAATGCACAAACAGGTTTAGAAATATAAAGCACTTCAGAAAAGCAGCTATAGAAGATATGCCTGCATCTTACAAGAATGAGATGAGTAGATTTAATCATCAAATCATATTTATAAAAAGTTATCTGCAGATGTTCATTTCTATAAGCAGTGAAAGACATCAATGAAGAAATAAGATATCCACATTTCTTTGTAAAAATCAGATTGCGTGTAACACCTCTAACAATTTTAACAGAGCGTGTCTACACCATGTAATAAGTCAATTTTATGCAATGTTCACTGGAATGTATTTATTTGTAAAAATCACATTGTTATTTTTTTTTTCCAGTTCTGTATTTATTTGTACTTTAGTAATTTTTGGTGGTAGTTTTTTAGTTACTTATATTTCCATTTTGAGTTATTAATTCCAAATTTTTGTTCAACTTATTTATTTATTTAGATGTCTTTACTTAATAATTTTAAGTATGTGCCTCACGTGAATCAGAATCAAATGAAACTTGGTTGCTCAGTTATATGGAAGCAGTCAGACTAGAAATTGTACAAACTTGGGGAATGTACTACCATTCACATGGTATTGTCACCTATTTCATCTTTGGGTAATCACATGGCCACAGTATGATATGTGGTACTTGAAGATATAAAAAAGTGCTATATATGATAGAGTTAATCAACCCATGTTGGGAATGCGAACTACAACTTGTAATTTTTTTTTCTTCTATATTTTGGAACGTCTATGGATCCACAAGAGGGTACTAGCTTTGGAGTCGTACGCAACGGCCAAATAAATGCGTGGATACGAGAGACGATCGGAGAAATGGAATCGACAACATCAATGATTTGGGTGGAAATTGAACGCTTTGTCAATGAGTACACGTATGTTGACAGGACTCCGTTTCACACATCATTATTGACTGGTCGCATGTGGATGGAGGAGATGCTTCGAGGTCGGAATTAAGCATTTCAGCAAAATTTTCGGATGTCATAGGATGTGTTCTTATTGTTGTGCAATACAGTAGTTGAGGATTTCGGCCTCCCACTACCACAGCGTCCCCATGGTGTGGACGTAGTTGAGAGTGTCGGCACGTTCATATTCGTGTTGCGGGGCTTCCCGAGTTGGGATATTGAAAACCGTTTCCAACACTCAGGGGAAACAGTATGGCGTCATGTAATGCGAGTTCTTAAAGTGATGAAGTTGTTCACGATTGCACACTGTCGATCGACAAGGTCACAACACAGCAGACATCCGTACTTAGAGTCCTGACGAAAATATTTGCCATTTAGAGTAAGTGTAATCATTTTTCGAACATTTCATGAATAGTAACCACATTCAGAAAACATGGGATAACAATTTTTGGGTTAAAGCATTTCGCCATTACATTAATGCAATTCCTTTGTGTGCTTGTACAGGACTATATTGGTGCGCTTGACGGCACACACGTGGGGGCCCATCTCCTGTTGCGGGAGGCAGCGCCATATTTTGGTCTTAAAAGACAACACACGCAAAACATACTAGCAGTGTGTGATTTCGACTTGTGTTTTACTTTTATATTTTGCAGATGGGAGGGTAATATACACGACGGCAGAGTTTTTAACGAAGTAACACAAGACCCAGCTAAACAATTTCCCAACCCAAATGAAGGTTAGCTGAATAAGGGCTGGTCAATTTTTGTATTAGTTGTGTGCGTTTCATATTTCTAATGATGTTACTAATGCAAAATTATCAAATTACAACCAGGAAAATATTACCTTGTTGATGTGGGGTACAAGAACCAAAAAGGCTTTGGGGCATTGTTTAAAGGATGCTGCTGCCACCAGGAAGAGTTTCACGCTACTAGATGGCCAAGAAATGCAAACGAAATTTTTAACACGGTGCTCTCCTCTTCACGGAGTACAATTGAACATACGTTCGGAGTATGGAAAGCGCGATGGGAATTCCTACATAACATCCCTTGATATGATTTTGGGAAAGTATAGGTGCCATTGGTCGGGGTTTCAATGACATTACATAATTTTATACGTCGAAACTCCAACGACGATGAAGAGTTCAATAAGATTGCGACTGTAGAGAATTTTACTTTCAACGACATGCTAAATGTTGGGGGTGTTTGTGATGACAATGATGGTGAACCAGAGAGAGATGATGACGTACATATGAACAAAGTGAGGAAATCAATTCGGAATGAACTGGTGCGACATCGGCATCAACTTGGGCTGTAGTGCAACATTTGAATTTTTTTTAATTTTTGTAATTTTCATGTGATGTGTAGTGCAACATTGAATTTTTAAATATTTTTAAAAATTTTATAATTTGAACTGCGTAACATTGAAAAATTTTAATATTACATTCACAAAAAATTGTCAAAACACACACATGGGTAAAAAAGTAAAATTCCAAAGTTAGGTAAGGGTATTTTGGTCATTTTATTGTGATTTGACACCATAAACAAATATTAACCCAAAAAGCCAAAAGCCAATTTTTTATCAACTTCTCAAATCATTTTTCAAAAAACTCAAAAAGCTTGGTAAAAAGCCAAAAGTCAGTTTTTTACCAACTTCCCAAAATACCTCATATAGTTGAGTTATTGGAAAACAAAAATTAGTTAGTAATAATATAATAACACTACATAGTATGATATCGAAATTTGAGTAAGTTGATTTGGATACCCAGTTATTAAAATAAAAAATATTAATTTGATGTTGCTATTACACTTAATTTCTATTCACATACTAGAGGTAGCACGAGTATAGAAGTAAAAACAACAAACACAAACATCTTTTAGGTTATTTGGATAATGAAAATGTTTGGGACCCCTTTTTGGGGAGATCTCCACCACCCCTACGGTGATGTGGACCAATAATGTGTTTGTATTGTTTTCTTTTTCTTTTTCTTTCTTACTTGGACCAATCACAAGTGGGTGGGGGTGATGTTTTGTGGAGGTCTGAATCATTATTGTTTGGATAATGGTATCTTCATCTTTTTGCAACAAATTTTGTAGAGAAATATTAATGTGTACTTGTACATCATAAGAAAAGTTATGATTTTTGTGCTTCTCCTGGAAGATTTGATAAGGGATTTTAAAAATGAAAGGAAAAAAGTGTGTGAAATTAGATAAATGTAAGTATATTTTATTTATATTTTACCTTTTTTTTATTTAAAAAATCTCTTCCCAAATCATCTAATCAAACACAACTTAAAGGATCCCGGTATAAGTTATTACAAAAATGAGCGAGGCCACTAAAAAGAGGAACACTAATAGCTCTAAAGTAATGTGGGTCCCACATGATGGGATGTTTTGCTCTTGTGTTTTGTTTTGTTTTTTGTTTTTTTTTTCGAATTTTCACCTCATTAGTGGTCCATTAGTGCTCCCAAATTAGTGGGATGAATCATTGTTGAAGTTATTATGGATAACATAATAGCATTGCAGGTACGTTGGAGTAAGTATATCATGTTGATTGAGATAGGCTCAAATAAGAGTTATGTTAGGGATTTCAAATATTCTATCAAACCTTTTACATGGGTGTAGGACCCACACACCAATGTTTTCAAATCCGGACCGGACCGGCCGGTCGAATCTGTTGGATCGGGAACCGGGCCTTGTTTCGGTCCGGTCAACCCCCTAAACCCGGAGTGGGGCCAAAACCGGGAAAAACCGGTGACCCAGTGGTCGAACTGGCAAAACCGGTGACCCGGACCGGGTCGGGAGGGTCAAACCGGCCTTTTTTTTTTTTCCCTTTCTTTTCTTTCTTTCTTTCTTATATATTTATATGTATATATATATATATTTTTTAAAATTTTGACTAAAAATTCTTATTTCAAGAGTCTCCTCTCATAAGGAAGAGTCTCATTGAAAGCTTGAGAAGATTATGAAAATCTATTCCTATTTATAGGAAAAGATTTTTCAAAGAGAACCTACAAAATTCTATGTGTGATTCAATCAAATTATTTGAAACTTATTGATTGGAGGGAGAGTTGAAAATTTCATTTCCCTCCAAAATTAAATCTAGCATTCAATCAATTTATTTGGAGGGAATGTTTAAAAATTTTAATTTCTTTAAAATAAGTGACTTTTTTTTATCAATTATGACTTTATTAAAATATTATTAATAAATACTACGCAACAATTTTTATTTTTATTTGATTATTTATATATATATTTATTTATTTATAATTTATAATTATATTTTTAATTATATAATATTAATTATGACGTCACGGTTTGACCGCTTTGACCCGACTGTTGAACCGATGACCCGTCCACCCGGTCCTTTTTTCGGTTCACTCAGCGGTCTGGTTTTGAAAATATTGCCACACACATATAGATTTGTGTGAGATTTGGTAAAATATTTGATAAATTATTTGGAATACATAGTATTTCTCCTCAAATAAATTTGAGCATTTAATAAGTAAAGGAATTTGTGATTGGACTAGACAAGTCTAGATAAATTTGAGCATTTAATAAGTCCGCGATGATACATACCACTAAAAGTGGTGTTCTAAAGTACCACTAATAAGTTGGCACACACTTTAAAAAAATAAAAATAAAATAAGGCATACCAATACTGTGGCAGTGGGTAGAGCCCACTGTCACATCATTAGTGCCATTACTAATTAGTAGTCTCAATTATTTTCCTTAATAAGTAAAGGAATTTGCGAGTGTCTTAGAAGAGTCTAGATAAATTTGAGCATTTAGGCCTCATTTGGGAACCCTCATTTTTAGCCAAAAAGTCAAAAAGTTACTGGCCTTGTTTGGCAAGAGGCTAAAATAGCCAATTAGCCAAAAAGTTACCTTTTTAGCCAAAAAGCCAACAACCCATACCAAAAAGTCAAAGATTCCCTTTTCTCTCTACTTTTTGCACATCTTTTCGTAATTAGCCAAAAAGTTGGCCCAAACATACAGGTTTTTCTCACCAACCTTTTTAGCCAATTAGCCAAAAAGTTACTAAATTAGCCTGTTCCCAAACGAGGCCTAAATTAGCCAAAAAGCCAACAACCCATACCAAAAAGTCAAAGATTCTCTTTTCTCTCTACTTTTTGCACATCTTTTTGTAAAAAGCCAAAAAGTCATCCCAAACATACAAGTTTTTTTTAGCTCATATTTTAGCCAAATAGCCAAAAAGTTACTAAATTATCCTGTTCCCAAACGAGGCCTTAATAAGGAATTTGTGATTGTACTAGAAGGGTGTGTTTGTTTGGACGGACTAGATAAGGGGGATTGTAATCCATTGGACTGTTTGTCCCGGGATATATTATCCCTAGACTATTTGATTGAATTGGATTTGTATCCTATGTTTGTTTAGTCATGGGATTAAATGTCTGGATTGGATTATTTTTAGTGAATCCAATATTTGGTTAGACGAATTGGATAAGGATAAATGTTCAAAAGACTATTTTACCCTTGTAATTTATAATTTTTATTTAATATATAATTTTAAATTTGTAATCTATAATTTATAATTTATAATTTAACAACAATAAAAAAATTTAATTTATAAGGCCATAATTTTTAATTTATTATTTTCAATTAAATTAAATTTATAATTTATAATTTATGTTTTTTATTTAATATATAATTTTAAATTATCGACAATAAAAAATAATTTTATTTAATATATAAATTAAATTTTCAACAACATTAAAAAAAATTAATTTATAAGGCCATAATTTATAATTTATTATTTTTAAATAAATTTAATTTATAATTTATATTTTTTATTTAATATAAATTTTAAATTAACAACACTAAAAAAATCATTTTATTTAATATGTAAATTTAATTTTTTAATAACACTAAAAAATTTAATTTATAAGGCCGTAATTTTTAATTTATTATTGTTAATTAAATTTAATTTATAATTTATAAGTTAAATTTTTTATTTAATATATAATTTTAAATTAACAACACTAAAAAAATAATTTATAAATGTTCAAAATACTATTTTACTCTTTTCTAATTGTTTGCTAAGTAATAGCATGGGGTAAAATGGATATTTCAGAGCCTAATCCCATGGGATACCAATCCCATAGAAATAATCCCCCCGCCCCCCCCCCCAATGGGATAGGATAGTCCCACAAATATGAGACTAATAGTTCGGGGAGACTGTTAGTCCGGAGCAAAAAAAATTAAAACAAACAATGGACTATTAGTCCGGTGGGACTAATAATCCAATCTCACACCCTAATCCTTCAAAACAAACACACCCGAAGAGTCTAGCTCTCTCAACAGAATCAAAGTTTATTTGAAAAAGTATGAATAAAGATGAAGGGTTTTAATTTTAAAATTTTAAAGAGAGTTTTAGGTAAGGAGTGAGATTTATATGTGATGTGATATGTGTGTTTATATTTTTATTTTTGCTTTTTTTTTCTCTTTCCACATCACTAAAGGTCTTTTAGAGTTTCAAAATTATAAGGGTTGGTTTGGGATGTTCTAAAAAAGTGCACTTTTTGACTTATTGGCTTATATGGGTTGGGTTTGGGTTGGGTTTGATGTGATGTGTTAGAGAGGTGATGTGATTTAAATAAGATGATGTGACTTAAATAGGATAGTGACTTTTTGACTTTTTGTATTATTTAGTGTACCCCAAACCAAGCCCTCTCTATTATTATTGTAAAGAGTATATTCCTTTTTGTAATATAATTTTAAAACAATTATTAACACATCATTGTAATTTTTCCATGAACAAAAGCATATAAATTAGATTAGTGCTATATTTTAAAAAAAAAACAAAAAAAAAACGAAATGGCATACATATACTTGTATGCCTGTGGTATATTCTGTAATGTAAACACTCATGGAAACTCATGTTCGGCTTTCCAGCCCAACAACCCTGCACTTTCTAATGCTCATAACTAAGCAATTAAAATTTATATATATAACAGAATCGTGAGCAATTACAACTCCAAGAACAGAGCCCCTAAGGAGAGAAAATAGGCCACTATGAGTTTCCAGGCAACATCATATAAATACAATCTAATAGAAAATTTTTAGACAAATTAGTTCTTAGAATTAATATATATACACATAATTAATAAACTACAGATTCAAAATGAAATAAATATTGTATAAATTAAAATTTTAAAGGGTTTAGTTTAATTATATCGGAGGTCTCCGAAAGGACAGTGTAATTATACAACACTGGATGGAATAAAGGTATGTAATAGGTAAATAATAAACCTATTGTGATATAATTATTTACAATATATATATAATAATTGTAAGCTTTGATAGAGAGAATAAATCGCTTTGGTTTCATTCAAGAGATACCAACCTGCATGTATGCATGCTATTTGCCTAACAGTGTTTGTTGTTAATTCTTTGGGAGTATTCATAAGCAAGCACTCAACTGTAGATACAATATTTATTTATTTATTTATTTATTATTATTATTTTATGAACTAGTAGATACAATGTTTGATCCCAACAAATGTTCAATTCATAGTCACCCATAATGTAATTAGATGAGAACTACAACCTCAATTTTCATGATAATGTTTGGGATAATGAAGAAATTTAGATATAACAAAATCAGTTGTGATTTGTGGCACTAAATTCAGGGGCACTAATGCCCCGAATTTCTATATCAGGTATAAAAAAAAAAAAAAAAAAACAAAGTTACCAAAACAGGAAATTAGTGCCATTAGTGCTCAACAAATTAGTGCCACAAATCATTTTTCATAACAAAATATTGAAAAATATTATGTGAATCAAATACTAAGTGTGTAATGGTCCCACCATTTGAATAATTGAATTTAGACCACATAATATTTTTTTTAAAACATTTTTTTATCTAAATTTTTAATTCCTAATATTGCAATGGAGTATGGATTCTTCTCTTTTTGCTATTGGGGTGCATGGAAACCACCATGAGTCTTACTCTGACGATTTGAGTAGTTCATATTATAAGATTTGTGCAAATTATTTATGAAAAAATTTGAATTGATCTAATATTCATAATTATATGATTTTATTATATTTGTTTGAAAAAAAATGATGATAAATATATAGTTTTAAAAATAAATCATTCATTTTTAAATACAAATACAACAAAACTATATCTATAAAAATCAGGTAATTTAATTAATTTATTTTTGTATAAATGATCTACCCACAACATTTGACAAAATAAATGAATGGAATCCATTTTTCCACTGCAATTTTCATCCAAAGGTGTCGCTACAAGTGCCAAACACGTCTTCATGCACGTGCAACATTGATCATAGATGTCAAATGTTTTTTCTTTGATTAAATCTTTTGGATAAGGAAAATGTTAGACACTTGAAAATTTCTATCAAAATTTCAATTAAATATTAATAAAGGTATGGGTCCTATACAGATGTTAGTGTGGTGGTAAAAAATTTGTTATAATTTTTTGTATCCTTAATATTGCTGCTCTGATAATATCTATTTTATTTATATATATAATAGTAATTATTTTGAGAAAAGTTATAAACACATAAATTATACAAAAAGAAGAAAAAAAGTAAGTGTATAATATGAATTCAAAACTGACTTGATGCATCTAAAATAAATTTGGATCATAAATTTCATTTTTCGTCCTGCTAATTAGTTTTTCTTATGGATGAACACCTAGATGCAGAATGAAATAGAAAGTGAAAATGGGAATGACACTTCAACACTCCCAAGTGTTACAGAAGAGCTAGAGTAGACAAAGGAAAGCCTCCAAAAAGCAAAGGAAGAAACTATGGTAATGGCAACTTGCCTCTCCTCCTTAGGAGAAGAGCTCGAACGGACTAAACACGAGCTTCAACAGCTGAAAGTAAGGGAGGAATTTGAAAAACAAGCAATGGAGGCCGAGATCAAAGACGTGGACTTAATCGATGGTTTTTCGAAAGAATTCGGTGTCAAAACAAGAAAATTAAGCAATGAAGTTGGAGAAGTACTCGAGTTTCAAAAGAAGAGGTACGTGACGTTTGCGAATTCTCCATCGTTAGCTCAAGTCATGGTACCACCAAAAGGTGATGCAGTGGTGCTAGAAAGACATCCTTCTCCCAAGAAGAAGAAGAAGAAGCCATTGATACCACTAATCAGTGGCATTTTTACAATGAAGAAGAAAGGAAGCTCTGAAATTGCTTCACCACGAAGAGCTTGATTGATATAATTATGCTAATGAAAATACTAAACCCAAAATTTTAACTTTTTTTTAATGGAAATTTTCAACTTTTAATTCAATAATCAATATCTATGTATGTCACTGTACTTTCTTTTTCAATGGAACCCAATTTCAGTTTGATTGCTTCTAATTTCAATAATCTATTTCTTGGTTTTGAAATTCTATCAAGGCAGTGCCAAGGCTGGTAAAAATATCAAACCTTATGGTCTCCCTCTCCATTAATCACTTTTAAATTTAAAAATATAGATGTGCCTTTTTTACAAATAAATATTTGTATATTGGATATAAGGATCATATCAAATCGTAATAATAACTTACCAATGAAAATTTTCAAATTTCAATGTTGATCCGGTTCTTAGTTTTAAGACTTTGGTTATAGCTCTAAAAATAGTTATATATTTGTTTGTTATTTTAAACTTTTTTTAGGGGAATTAAAAAGAACAATGTAGGAACACCAGTTTCTTGGCAAAGGAAATTGACAAACAACCAACCCAGACCTTGTCTGGCAATCAGTTAAAAAAGTCACTTTTTTTATTTTTCTTTCTTTCTTTTGTGTTTAGTGATTTTTTTTTAAAAAAAAATTGTGTCAATTTTTTTTTTTTTTTAAATTTTTCAGTTCATCTAGTATAAAAGAATCTAAAAAATAAAACCAAAAAAAATTATAAATAAAAAAAAAAGTTGACAAAAGACAAAACAAAATCAAAAAAGCCAACTTTGTATTTATTAGACTTTTTTTCAGTTTTTTTAATTTTTATTTATTTTTATGGTTCGTCTACTCCAGTAAAACCTAAAGTCTAATTTTTCTTTTTTTTTTTAAAAAAAATACTAAACAAAAAAATATATATTAACAAAAAGTCACTAAAAAAGTCAATTTCAAATACTTAGTTATGTTTCTTGATGCTATTTTATTTATTATTATAAAATATATATTATTCCTCCTGTTATAAAAATTCTAAACCAAATTGATTTTTATGATTCAATTATGATCTCATTAAATAAGCTCAATAGTTCAACTGCAATTCTAATTTTTTGTAAAAAGGTCGAGACCGTTTTAGTTCTCAAATAACTCTAAAATCAAACTGATAAGATCCATGAACACCCCCATTAAATAGTGAGATTCACCTTTGGCTGTGGTGATTTTTTTTTTTTTTGTTTTACCCAGCAGGACACAACTTTAGCTAAATTTTGTGGCAGTGGACCAAAATTTCATACATTGCAAGATTAGTCTTGGGTCCAAACACTTTGCAGATTTGACGTGGAACGCACTTAAGTTGGGCTAGTAGATAAAAATATTTTGCAGTTACTAGCCGGTCTCGTTTTGTAGATTTGATGTGGAACGCACTTAAGTTGGGCTAGTAGACCAAAATATTTTGCAATTACTGACTGGTTCTATGGACTTAGGATACAGTGAACAGTATTTAACGGAATTTACAAAACTCAACATCTAGCAAGCACTTGAAGGATTTAGAGGTTCTTGAAACTTTCTAGAGTTCTCTAGGGTCACGTGGAGTAATGTAGAGACTTGTATTCTAAACATGTAGATATTATTTTTGTACATCCTATAATAGTTTATTTAAAAAGATGGAATAAATATTTAAAATTCCCTTCGTTGTTAAAGTTTTAAAATATTCATTGTAAGTCTATAAAAGAGGGTGAATCTCATTTGCTCAAACCATCAATCAATACAAACTCTCTTATAATCTATTACAAACTAATCTAAATATTTTCAATAACTCTTTCATTTTACTATTGTTATCCCCATAAATTTTGACAAATTTCATGATTCTAGACAAATAATCTTTAAATAACTCCATTTCTTTCATTTTTATATTTAAACTAAAAAATTCAAGAATTGAAATTTGATGGTTCTTATCTTCAAATTATGTCTATGAAACCTTCAAAAATGAATGTTGTTGTGAACTCATGTCTTTCATTTTCATATTCGATGGTTTTCAGTAACTACTTTTTTTTTTCTTGTTGATTCTAAGTTTCTAATCATTTTTACTTTTATATATATATACATATATTTTTTACATGTTTTTTTGTTGGAGCCACTGATGTGTCAGAAAGTGCCAATCATATATATAGACAAGGAAATTGGTTGAGCTTACTCCACAAGAACTACTTAATTATAAATAAACTACAAATTATATTTGTTATGCTTAGTTGTCTGTAATTCTTATAGTTTCGTATTTGAAAAAATTTTTATTGACTGACATAGTGGGATTCTTGTTAGAATTGATGATGAAATGTTAGGAATTCTATGATATTACTCAATTCTAGTTAAAATTTTCTACCATAAGACTTTAAATTAAGTCCAAAATTATCATAATTGAATCCTTATGATAAATTGTGTTGCACTTGAATCTTGATAAATAGAACTTATTTATTGATCTACATTTTTGTAAGGTTTTCTGAGGGAGTAGTTGATATGATCAAGTAGGCAATGTTAAGAGCCAAACTGATATTATGCATTTTTTTTTTTTTAAGTACTTTGTATAAACATTTTATAGGTACGGTTGATGGATATTTGTTTTGTATATATGAAAGTTTATACTTGTATATATATATATGCATGAACATTATAATTTTTGTATATATCTCTTTACATTTTTTTTTTGTTGGCAAAAGAAGGATTTTATTGATAATAATCAAATAAAAGGATTACACATCAATAAAAACTAGGGGGAAAATTGCATCATAGTAGAAATAAATATCACTTCACATTTTTTTTTTTATCAGTAAATATCTCTTTACATTTATTACTTTATTATTATGTAATTATTGTATATAATATTTGAATATAAGTTGATATTTCTATTACACATTTAAATTAATTTGTAAACTTAATATTATTTTTATTTTTTAAAAAATTGTTAGGTGTTGGTGCTTGTAATTGATATTTTTGTTATAAGAAAACTATTTAATTTCCGAATCTCTCTCGATAGATGTCATTTTCCTATACCTCTAATTTTATGTTCTAATGAAATTTTTTCTTTGCTAATCAAAAAATAATAATTAATTATTTGCAACAGCAAAATATTTGTCATTGAAAAGCTATTATTGTACAATTTATAAAATGTCACTGAAAACTATTTGTGACGGTAACAAGATGGTCGCCAAAAAATATTTTTTGGCTTTTTTTTCTTTGTTTTTTGCGACAGCAAAATAGTGGCCGCTATAAGTAGTTACACTGTTGCAAATAATTTGTGACGGAAAATGTCTCGTAACTCAAATTTTGTGGCTCAAATGGCCAAAACGACGTCGTTTTGGCCATTTTTATGTTGTTCTGTACTCAAAACGATGTCGTTTTAGCCATTTGAGCCACTTTTGAGCCACAAAATTTGAGCTACGTAGCATTGTCGAATTTGTGACCATTGGTTTGCCGTCGCAAAAAGTATTTGTCACTCTCACATCGCGATTCCCTATTTACTATCACATGGCCATCACAAAAAGTCTTTTGCAACTGCATTTCTATTATTGTGACGGCTAGCAGTCGCAAAAAATACTTTTTTTTAGTAAGTACATCTTCATATTATTACATTTATATTCCAAAAAAATGAATCATTTTTTTGTTAAAAAAATGCGATAAAATAAAAATGTTACGATTTTTAGATTGATCTTTTTTTTTTTTTTATAATGATATTCACGAAGAGTCCTAAGAATTGAATTATTCGAATTATTAAAATGGAGCACGTGGTGAGCTCCACAGGCCTGGACAATGCCTCTGTAGTCCAGATGACGATTAGAAAGAAGCTTCTCCCTATTTTTTGTTGGAAAATTGGTTTTATATAGGCTTATTTTGGGCTATCTTTGAGCCCAAAATTAAATGGGGTCCACACGTCTTTTGGGGTGAGTCCGAAGAGGTGACGTGTTCCTTGCCGCATGGCAAGTTACACGGTGAAGATGGTTCGTCAAAACCATTTATGAGTAAATAAGAACTTGACGTCGTTTTCGGGTTCGTGAAATGGACATTTAAAGAAGTAACATGTGAGTTTCCTTGAAATGGTTATCCCACATTGGAAACTTAAAAGAACTTATGTGTATATATAAGTTCTAGTGGGCAATACTTGGGTTGGGCCCCAAGGAGCACCCGAAGTTTGTAGAATGAAGGAGTTATGGACAAAGTGAACCTTAACCCAAACCACCACACGCGCACGCCGCCGCCGCCATCCAACCGAGACGGGTGCGGGTGTACGTCGGGTCGGTTCTACTAATAATTTTTTAAATAAAATTTATTTAAATTTTTTCCAAATTTCTTGCAGGAAAAATTAATTTAAATTTCGTGCCAATATAATTTGAATTTGAATTCAAAAAATTTTGTCCATAATGTGTGCCTCTTTTCAGATCCAAATTCCACAACAGTTCAATTAGTCCGAACAGTTTTTCATATATTTGTTTGTTATTTTAAACTTTTTTTAGTGGAATTAAAAAGAACAATGTAGGAACACAACAGTTTTTTGGCAATGGAAATTGACAAACAACCAACTCAGACCTTGTGCAATCATTTAAAAAAGTCACTTTTTTTTTACTTTCTTTCTTTTGTGTTTAGTGATTTTTTTTTTTTTTTAAAAATTGTGTCAAATTTTCTTTTTAAAATTTTTCAGTTCATCTAGTATAAAAGAATCTAAAAAATAAAACCAAAAAAAATTATAAATAAAAAAAAAGTTGACAAAAGACAAAACAAAATCAAAAAAGCCAACTTTGTATTTATTAGACTTTTTTTCAATTTTTTCAATTTTTATTTATTTTTTTGGTTCGTCTACTCCAGTAAAACCTAAAAGTCTAATTTTTTTTTTTTAAAAAAAAAATACTAAACAAACAAAATATATATTAACAAAAAGTCACTAAAAAAGTCAATTTCAAATACTTAGTTATGCTTCTTGTTGCTATTTTATTTATTATTATAAAATATATATTATACCTCCTTTTATAAAAATTCTAAACCAAATTGATTTTTATGATTCAATTATGATCTCATTAAATAAGCTCAATAGTTCAACTGCAATTCTAATTTTTTGTAAAAAGGTCGAGACCGGTTTAGTTCTCAAATAACTCTAAAATCAAACTGATAAGATCCATGAACACCCCTATTAAATAGTGAGATTCACCTTTGGCTGTGGTGATTTTTTTTTTTTTTTAACCCAGCATGACACAACTTTAGCTAAATTTTGTGGCAGTGGATCAAAATTTCAGACATTGCAAGATTAGTCTTGGGTCCAAACACTTTGCAGATTTGACGTGGAACGCACTTAAGTTGGGCTAGTAGATAAAAATATTTTGCAGTTACTAGCCGGTCTCATTTTGTAGATTTGATGTGGAACGCACTTAAGTTGGGTTAGTAGACGAAAATATTTTGCAATTACTGGCAGGTTCTATGGACTTAGGATCCAGTGAACAGTATTTAATGGGATTTACAAAACTCAACATCTAGCAAGCACTTGAAGGATTTAGAGGTTCTTGAAACTTTCTAGAGTTCTCTAGGGTCACGTGGAGTAATGTAGAGACTTGTATTCTAAACATGTAGATATTATTTTTGTACATCCTATAATAGTTTATTTAAAAAGATGGAATAAATATTTAAAATTCCCTTCGTTGTTAAAGTTTTAAAATATTCATTGTAAGTCTATAAAAGAGGGTGAATCTCATTTGCTCAAACCATCTAATCAATACAAGCTCTCTTATAATCTATTACAAACTAATCAAAATATTTTCAATAACTCTTTCATTTTACTATTGTTATCCCTATAAATTTTGCTTTGGTAACAAATTTCATGATTCTAGACAAATAATCTTTAAATTTGAAGGTTCTTATCTTCAAATTATGTCTATGAAACCTTCAAAATGAATGTTGTTGTGAACTCATGTCTTTCATTTTCATATTCGATGGTTTTCAGTAATACTTTTTTTTTTTCTTGTTGATTCTAAGTTTGTAATCATTTTTACTTTTATATATATATATATATATTTACATGTTTTTATGTTGGAGTCACTGATGTGTCAGAAAGTGCCAACAATATATATAGACAAGGAAAATTGGTTGAGCTTACTCCACAAGAACTACTTAATTATAAATTAACTACAAATTATATTTGTTATGCTTAGTTGTCTGTAATTCTTATAGTTTCGTATTTCAAATTTTTTTATTGACTGACATTGTGGGATTGTTGTTAGAATTGATGATGAAATGTTAGGAATTCTATGATATTACTCAATTTTAGCTAAAATTTTCTACCATAAGACTTTAAATTAAGTCCAAAATTATCATAATTGAATCTTATGATATATTGTGTTGCACTTGAATCTTGATAAATAGAACTTATTTATTGATCTACATTTTTGTAAGGTTTTCTGGGGGAGTAGTTGATATGATCAAGTAGGCAATGTTAGGAGCCAAACTGATATTATGCATTTTTTTTTTTTAAGTACTTTGTATAAAAGGTATGGTTGATGGATATTTGTTTTGTATATATGAAAGTTTATACTTATATATATATATATATGCATGAACATTAGAATTTTTGTATATATCTCTTTACATTTTTTTTTTTATTGGCAAAAGGAGGATTTTGTTGATAATAATCAAATCAAAGGATTACACATCAAAAGGAGGATTTTGTATAAAGGTTTGGTTTTGGTGTTTTGGTGGGTTGAATGTGTGGTGATTCTTGTATTTTAATTTCTGTTGTTTTGTTAAGTTCTTCTTAACTTAAAAAAAAAAAAAAAAAAAAAAAAAAAATCGAGAGGCTTAGGGGTTGGTTGTATGAGTGCGAGTAGCAGTAGTAGGGGTATCTTTATACGTCCGAATCTCTCTCGATGCATTTCATCTTCCTGTACTTTTAATTTCTTGCTGTTAAATGAAATTTTTCTTTGCCGATCAAAAAAAAAAAAAAAAAAAACTAGGGGGAAAATTGCATCATAGTTGAAATAAATATCTCTTTACATTTATTACTTTATTATTATGTAATTATTGTATATAATATTTGAATATAAGTTGATATTTTTATTACACATTCAAATTAATTTGTAAATTTAATATTATTTTTATTTTTTAAAAAATTGTTCGGTGTTGGTGCTTGTAATTGATATTTTTGTTATAAGAAAACTATTTAATTTCCGAATCTCTCTCGATAGATATCATCTTCCTATACCTTTAATTTTATGTTTTAATGAAACTTTTTCTATGCTAATCAAAAAATAATAATTAATTATTTGCAACAGCAAAATATTTGTCATTGAAAAGCTATTATTATACAATTTATAAAATGTCACTGAAAACTATTTGTGACGTTTTCAAACGTTTTTTTTTGTAAAATAATTAATGTTTTTTTGTAAAATAATTAATGTTTTTTTGTAAAATGTCATTGAACAGCAAAATAATTAATGTTTTTTTTTTTTTTTTGTAAATATCTTCAATTTTTGAAATATTGATGGGAGAGAGAGATTGAAATTTGAAAATGAAAACACAGTTAAAGATTTAAGTTGTGGAAAATTGCCTCACCAGTCTTTGTTTTTCAAACGTTTTATCATAAATTGATTTTTTCTACATGGATAATCATGGATATTTTACTACAGTTAGGAGAATATCTTAAGAAAATGAGCATTAAATTTCTTCAAATTATCTTGAGAGAATAAAATTATACACTTCAAAAATATTCATGGCTACAGCTATTATATTTACTTTTATATTAATAATATATTGTATTTGTTATGCTTAGTTGATTTCATATTTCAAAAGTTTTTTTTAATGATGGACATTGTGGATTATTGTCAAAAATGAGGATGAAATGTTAAGGATTCTCTGATGTTACTTGATTCTGGTCAAAACGGTCTACCATAAGTCTTTAAATTGTTGTAAAGAGTATAAAATCTCAATCATTACTAAATAAGAAAATATTTTATTTGAATAATTTTGAAATAGATTGTAATTAAATGTTATACAATATATTTTTAGGGGGATGCACCAATAAATCCCAAATTAATAACTTATACACTGTTTAGTCCTAAAAGTTTTCTTATAAACTGAAAGGTCCCATTACAATGTTTCAAACATCATATTAATGTTTCGAACATTAGATTTCGAACATCAGATTAATGTTTCGAATATTAGATTGATGTGCAAATGGGACTAAATGGAGCATAAGAAAACTTTTAGGACTAAATGGTTCAACTTTTCAGAAACTAGGACTTATAGGTAAATTTTCTATATTTTTATAAGTAGCATGTGAAGTCACCTCATTGTTAATATGAGACGGAAGTAGAAATGTAGAGATGTAGGATTTCATTTCATTACTCTTGTAGAAGCATAGTTATAATAGAAAGTCAATTTGACTTTTTCAAAACTAGTATCGTACCCGTATTATGTACAGATAAATTTATATATGTTTGTAAATTTTTGTTACTGTATTCAAACTCTAGTAGAAGAAACTCTTTGCAATGAGATGCTTTTTTTTTCTTTTTTTTTTTTCCAGATCAATATTATATAGAAAAAAAAACTATAAGTTAATATTATTTACATTGTGTTTGAATCTAAAATTTTAGTAAGAATTTGTTGAGAAAAACAAAAACATGAGGAAAATGTAAAGAAAAGGAAATTGAGCTTTATTCATATCTTCTCATTGTTTCATTTTTATCTATAAATTTCTTCACAAATCTTATATTTAAACACAACTTTGAGTATAAACAATCTCAATTATCATATTATATATTAAGAAATTATATTTACATATTGAGAATTTTAAGTCTCTTTACAATGACATGGTAAGAAAAATTGGTCTTACATAGTTAAATAAATGACAAATAAAAATTTGACACATAATCTACTATGTCATTGTAGGTATTACTATAAAACTTATTTTGTGTGTCTCAATCTTTTTCCCTTATGAATTATATTAATAATTAACAAATATATTTAAAGACTTAAACCAATCAGTGTTGGGCCCTAACATCACCTATATTAATAATTTTTGTTACATTTGAAAAGTTATAATTTTTTTTAGATTGAAAAGAAATATATATGTTCCCATATGACAAAGTTTGTATTTAAAAATAAAGACAAATTATATTAATGGTCTCTTCAATTTGCCTCTTGTATTGATCTAGTCCTTGTAGTTTTATTTGTATCGATTTTGACCATGTTATATTAATTTAGTCCAATTGGCAATGAACCTTAAGAAATTGGACCGAAATCAAAAACTAAAATAGTTTTGTTCACTATTCTTAAAAGTGACTGAGAAATTAGTGTTCAATTTAAAAAATATTAGCTCAGTTGATTATTAGGATGATTATTTTGTGTTAAAGAGGAAGATTGATTGTTTCTTATTTCATGTTAAAGAAGAAGATTGATTGTTTCTTCTCCACTATGAAAATTGTATGTAATTGTTTATTTCTTTTCATTTTGGACTATTTTTTTTTTATCAATTATTGGGATTTGTGTGTTCAGTAATTGTTAAGTTTTTGGATATGTGTTATTGGAATATATTTATTTCATATTTGTAATTAATCTCTTAAAAAGTGGCCAAATCACAATAAACTATGTAAGATGTCGTCTCTTGTGAAAGACTTGTAATTGTATTATCAATTTACATATATCAAAAAAATAAAAATAACAATATGAATAATAAAAAAGTCATACATACATAGACAACTACACAAACATCAATATAAAAAAATATAAAAAATTGCAATCAACTCCCAAAACAAAGATATAGCTAAACACTTATATCTTTATTATCAATTTAGTTTTAAAAAAAAAAAATTAGACTATTTGCTAAGAGAGCAAGACTAAGGGTGTAAAAATAGCCCGCAACCCATGGACGGCCCGAAGCTCGTCTACGACCCAAGGTGGGCCCGGCTCGGTTAGGCCCAATTAGGCCTAGGCTCGAGCCCAACTCGAGACCCTAGGCTTGCTTGGGTCGTCATTTTGAAACTTAGCCTGGTCGATTGGCCCACTCAAGGCTCAGCCCACCCAAGGCTCAATGTCATTTTTAATGGAAAATAATAAAATTTTGGTTAAAAAAATAGAAAAATTGTTCATGCCTGGCCTAGGCCCAAACCTTTCGGCTCGACTTGAGGCTTAGCCTACCAATCTGCCCAAGGCTCGAATACTCCTGACCTGGGCCTAGGCCTAATGTTCTAGCCCATAGGCTAGCTCGACCTGGCCCGAATTTTGACGGGAGCCCACGTGGCCCGAGCTTGGGCCTAGATGGGTCGTGCCCCATTGCCCTTCTGTGCTAAACGTCGGTAAATGGAGGGGGATATGGTTGAATAGATTGTTGGGTGTCCAATTACCCCTCCATGCTTAGTAGCCAGTAAATGTGAAGGTATTTTCAAAATGAAATGAGTATCCAATTGCCCCTTCGTACTCGGTGGCCAGTAAATGTAGAATTGTTTCCATGCTTGGTGGCCGGTAAATGTGGAGAGTGATTGAGATGTGTAACATGGATTTTATTACAAAATGAAAAGTCCTTGGTTATGTTAAAGGTTAAAGAGTTGGGTCAAATACGGGTTTTAAATTATATATTGAGCATTTGAATTTCAAAACAAAGTCAAAGTCTTAAGCATGGCATGACATTGCATAAATATAATCGTATCGAACATTTATTGGGTTGAGTTTATTTCCAACTGGACGTAAAAACTCACTCCCTTTTTATGGGTTAGATATCCAAAATTTCAAGTGATGAAGGCATGCCTCCAACTCGTTGAGAAGCAAATAGAATTCTAGATAGAGCACTGAAGCCCTTTTTGATATTACTTTGTTTACAGTTATCGAGCTTACTTGTTAGGATAGAATTATATTTTGTTGTGATCAAGACCCTTAGCATTGCAAGATATAAGCTCTTATGGGAATTTGATGTATATTTTATAATTCCGTTTATTGTAAATTAATGTAAGGAACTTCATGAAGAATTTATGAAAATTAGGTGAATTTTGGCCTATAAGATTATTGTCTTTTATTTCTTATTCACATTAATGTTATGGAATCGGGTAATAGTAATGGATTCGTAATCTATTAAAAAAAAAAAAAAAGGAAACATAAACATAAACATAAAAAAAAAAAAGAGAAAAAAAAATTGAACTATTAGTAAAGAGAGGAGAGGGAGACTAACATTTGCACCATTACATGAGAGAGTTAGCCACTTAAGAAAAATTGTTTTGATCAATATTATTTTTGGAAAGGGTGAGGATGGGTTACCATATTATTTTGAATTTTGAAATTCAACATTACTAATTGAATTGTTTTGATCAATATTATTTTTAGAAAGGGTAAGACTAATTTATTATATTAGTTTGAATTTTGAATTTTGAAATTATAGATAATTAGAGCATTTTTTATTTTTTTAGTTTAATTAACCAACCAATAATTTTTTTTTACATTTTAAATTATAAATTTGATTTGAAAATTTGGAACTCTCACATTTTTTTCATTAAAAATTTTCATTTTTTTAATATATAGTATAGATTATTGGTGCGAGAAGTGTCAGTGACTGTGCGGTGGTGGATCAAATTTCATAAACTGCAAGATTAGGCCCCGGCCCAAACATTTTGCAAATTGACGCGGGGCGCACCTAAGTTGGGTTGGCAGATGAAAATAATTTTATATGTATTGGCCGATTTGGATGCTCTAAACTTATTTACTTTTACTTCAAAGATAAATTTATTGTTATAAAAAATTTTAAAAGGTACAATTTAATTATTTACACTTTCTATGTTTATATTTTTAATATAAATCATCACAAATAAACTAAAATAAATCAAAAACTCACAAATATAAGTCAAAATTGCTCAATCATATATGACTTTGATAAAATTTTCAATGTTATTACGAATGCTAAATGATCATTCCACAAAAAAAAAAGTACACATTTAAAAGGTCTAAAAAAAATTATTATCCAAACAAAAAGCAAATATGTAAAAAAAAATTAAAAATTCACTCAGGATTATAAATAAATAGGTTTAAATATGTAAGATCTGTCGATAATTATCCCAAAGAATAAAGTGACAACTTCCCTCTATCTATACTATATATTATAGGGTTTAATTTCTCTCAAGTTGGGATCTCAACTTGAGAGAGTATTTGGATTTGGTAGACCCATTTTGGAATCAATTATGATGATCCAAACCATTCACTTTTTTAAATTCATTGAGTAGAATATTCAAGAAAAAAATTAAGATGATTAAATATTAGTAACTATATATTTGAATCATATTTACTTTTAAAAAAAAAATGAACGACAAATATAATTTCAAAAATAACCATCCATTTTTTGTAATATAAATTTAATTCAAGCATATAATTATTGATGTCCAGTTATCTTAATTTTTTGCATGAATACTCTACTCAACAAGTCCTAAAAGGTGAACGATTCGAATTATCGAAACGGGACTCATGGTAGACTCCACAGACCCCTCAAGTTCTCTCATGTTGAAATCCCAATATGAGAGAAGCATAACCCATATATTATATTAAGTGAATAGTGGACTTGGTGTCCAAGCCTATACTTTTTTCTCCTTCGAAAATGGCCCAGACCCCCAGTTGGGATAACCCCCACCATGCCCACTGTTTTTCTGATTGGTGAAAAATTTATTTATTTATTTATTTATTTATTATTATTATTTTTTTAAGTCCTGCTATCACAGCCCCCACGTGGAGGTGGGGGTGCTGGGGGTTACTCCCCACTGGGAGTCCCCAGCAGTACTGTTTCTCCTTATATCAAGTGCCCTTCATTTTTTTTATTAAAAATAAAAAATATATATATGATAAATGACGAGTGGAACTTGAACATTGGTCGTTCAATCTAAGAAAGAAAACTCTTACTACTTCAATGAAAAACAATATATAAAATATTTTAATTTATTTTTACTTATTTAAATTACATACCTATTGTATGTAATAACCGCTAATTTCTCTCATATGTGACTAATGAGGAAATTTTCACTTTTCATATGGCCATAGATCCAGTTGACCCGGATTGTACTCTGCTATGGTGAATTTGGGCCTGAGATATCTTGGTCGGCTCAATTAACTGGATATATTATTGTAATTTTTTAGATTAATTGCACTGAATTTTCTTAATGTTTAAAGAAGGGAAAATTAACAAAATATCTCCCTCTAACTTTGTGCAGTAAAAGAGATTTAAGATTATTTTTTTTTATTAGTTAAGGTCGCTGAATATTTTCACAAAGAAAATTCAACTCAGAGAAATTTTATCCGACTCAGAAAAATTTTAGCACCGACTTAGAGAAATTTTGAAATTTTTCTCTGATATGAACATAGAGAAATTTTGAAATTTCTCTATGAAAATTGAAATTTCTCTGAATCGGGAAAAATTTCTCTCTTGAGTCAAATTTCTCTGTGCAAATGTTGAGAGACCTTAACTATTATAAAAATATTGTGTCTTTTATCTTATAAAATCTTAATATTAGGAACCTGAAAAAAAAATCCCCTTTAAAGAAAATATAATAAGTTTTACAGTTTTGACATAATTTTATATATTGGTCTTTTTTATGATTTTAATTTACATAATATTTAGCTTATTTTCATCAATAATTCGTTAATCATATTAATAGAAAGAATTGATGTTATAATCTTTTTATATTGAATATTTTTCTTTATTTATCATTGTGTTTTCATACTATTTACATTGGTTTCAATCTCTTAATTTTTACTAAAAGAGATGTCAATATAATTATGCCCAAATTATAAAAATATTTGTTTTTTCTCCAAATTTTAGAAGAGCTCAATGTAAATATCCTAATTTTTTTTAACTTGACTTTTTTTTATGAAGTTTTAATTATAAATATGCTTTTAGGTGTTTGGTCTGCACGAAATGGTTACCTGAACGTTTAGAAGGAAAATAATGAATATATATGTCACAATCAAAAAACATAACAAATAAATTTGGGTAAATTATACACACCTCTCTTAAAGTTTCTAACAATTACAGAAACCTCTCATATAGTTTCAATAATTACAGAAATTTTTTTAAATTTTTCTGACATTGTCAAGATTCTCCCCTTCCGTTAATTTAAGCCAAACGGTGTTAACTTGATTGTGCAAATGACCATAATACCCTTTAATTGTAATTTACTTATATATTAAATTATCATTTTATTTCTCACAATTTTTATTTGTATTTCCTTAACTTTGTATTTTTTTTTCCACTACAAGTTTTGAACTTTTATAAGTTAAAAAAAAAAAAAAATCAACCATTAATGAAATTAAGAAAGAATATCCATGTTTCTTATTTGAATTAATTTTGAGATTTAATTTAATAAACATAATTTAAATGAAAGAAACAAAAAGATGGAGATATAGATTTTAGATGTAATAAATAACAAATTATTTGAGTATTTTATTATTTTCAAATAATTTATTTTTTCAAGTAATTTTTAAAAAAAATGTAGACCTACAAATCATTTCAAAATTTTCATGGAATTTTTCATGAAAGTCCTTGAATATTGATGTTTGATTCAATATGTATTGTTTTCATCAATAAAGTTATTTTTTTCCATTTAAAAAAAAAAATACTCATAATTTCTTCAAATCTCTAGCTAATATGAAAGGCTCACAAATGGCATGTAATCTCACAAAATCATACAGACAATTCAAATGACTTATTCAACCTAAATATTGTAAATTTGTTATTTATATGCATAGTCTTTATAAGATAGAGATGGGAAAATATAATCAAGATACGCCAATGTTTTTCAAATGATTTAATTTATAAATAAATATGATTTTAAAATTTTTTAAATTGACTTTAAAATTTTATTGATTCAAGTCATGGAATTAGGTTAACTTCCTATTCTTGGCCAAACTCAAAAATTTTCTTCACGTTTTCTCATACGCTTAAAAAATTCATTTCCAAAACAAATTACTTTTCTTATCTCTTAAAATAAAAAAATTAAAAAAAACCATTTAAAATGTTAATTTCAAACAACTACTTAGTTAAAATAGTTAAAATTATTTTATCTATTTTTAAAATTATTTTTAATTAATTAATAAATAAATTTATCCATCATTATTTAATTCCGTGCATAACACGGATTGTACGCTAGTTCTTACAATGAAAAAAATGCACTTTTGTGAATATTTATATATTTATGACCAATGATGTGTCTTGTATTACACTACCAATCTGTGTTATGTTTAAAAAATACGTGGTATTGCTTCAATTTTCATGTCTAGATGTCCTCTTAGATTACATATATAAAATGCAATGTGTTACTTTACAAATAATCAAAACCAATCAAGCTTTAAGACCATATAATAACAAGAAGGTAATGAATCTTTACATGTAACCAGTCTTGGAGGCAAAAGCCAGACTGCCAATTATAAAAAAATTGGGATGCAAGTTATGAAGTCACAAATTTTAGAAATTGTTGGTTGTAACTTCGTATTCGTCGATTAATGAAGGAACATTTATATACAAGTCTTAATTAATGAATTCATACTTCATTAAGTTTTAATTTGTAAACTTATATAAAGTCTTAACTAAGATTTTTTAAACTTTCAAATCCCATTAAATTTTTCTATAATCAAAATTACTCTTTAAACAATGATTGTTCATCATTTATGATTATCTATAAAGGAACATGATGATTTGCCATTTATTTTGATTTTCAAAATTTTAAAACATCAACTTTCAAATTGAAAAAAACTTTTAAAAAAAAAATTGTAAAAAAAAAAAAAACTAAAAAATTGAAAAAAGTGAAATTATTTTTTGTACAAAACTGAAATTTTGTGCCTATAAAGGAACATGATGATGAAATATTAATGTGCAAAACTGAAAAAAAATAATAATAATAAAAATGAAAAAACTAATAATATTCTCAGTTTTAAAATTGAAAAAAAATGATAATGTCCTCGATTTTATTGAAAAGTTGAATCAAACCAATAAGTAGAAGGGACGAAAACGTTTAATCTCATGTTCTGTTTTTTTTTTTTTAGTTACTAAAATAATTATCTGAAATATTACTATGCAAAATTGAATGTTCTTAGTTTAAAAAATTGAAAAAAATTGATAATACTATCAATTTTATTAAATAGAATTTATTGGTTCAAAAAATCTTAGATACGACATGAGCTACCGTAACATTTATAAATAAGACTTCTAAGTAATTAACTCATTAAATCATCATTCCACAAAGTTTTACATTTCAAGGATCGCGGGGAACTCTCATGGCCACTTACACGCTATAATATTTACAAACAAGAGTGGCAAGGCTGAGTGAAACGAAATGAAAGAGTATGGAACGCAACTACATTTCTTTGAAAAAATAATATAAAAATAATTTAGAGACTAAGCATAACTTTTCATTATAAAATTTTAAACTCCAACAGTATGCAGAAGCAGATCCAATCATAAAAATAAATAAACAAAATCCTAAAGCTAAGTATGACTATCTGTTAAAATATCAGATTCCTACTTTCAACACAGGCAAGGTGAAGTTAGAAGTGAAAGCTTGCGAGCATTTGAACAAGTCCAAAATTGCAAACACAAGGTGGATATAAGTATAAACCCTCACCTGGTTAGTTGTCACATCAACATCAGTCACTGTGCAACTCTCATTCCTTTTAAAAAAAATAAAAAATAAAAAGAATCAGAGATAAATCAAAATCTACTCGAGGCATGAGTACAAATAAACAAATAAATATATAGACAAACAGAGGCTACCAATATTTATACTTCAAGGATTCAAGTCCCTACAACTGAATGACTGAAAATTAACACCGCTTGATGAAGCACTATCTTTCACTTAATAATTGTGGATACAGGAAATGCATCAGAACTCAGTCCAAAAGAAAACTAAGGGAAATGCAAGATGTACTTTCCAAAAATCATTGAACTTCTCAGAGGGAGAAACAAGAGATAAGGATCAATGGGGTCACATGCAAAGGTTCAATTATCCACATTTTTGCTTTCCATGAAGAACGTAGTTAACGACATAAAACATATAGAATGGAGCAGGTTTGATTTAATAAAACCGGATGCTAGCCTGATATTGATCAGGCCTTAAATTGATTCTGCAACTATCCTTTTGGACATTGTACCTGAAATACGTATCAGTTTGGGCAGGATGACCAGTATGCGAGAAAAAAGCTAGGAACTAAAATCCTTGAATTTGGCCAAAGCATCCTGATGGTTCCGCCTTTCCTCTTGAAGCTCGTTATCTAAATTTTCTGTTTTGGCACGCAAAAGATTCACTTCAGTTTGCAACTCCTCTGCACGTGTTTCAAGAGACTTGTATGACTTGGCCATACATTTCAGCTGTGTCTCAGCCAAGCTGTTCAACTTTTGAGCAGATGCCAATTGTGATTTAACTTCTGCCAGAAGCTGCACTGTTCCCTGTAGCTGAGCCTTGGTGCTTTCCAGATCCAAAACCATGTTATCTTTTTCTAATTTCAACTGTTCAAACTCCTCAAGCGAGCATTTCCATGATGTAGCATTTGATTCAAAGGTCGAAATGAAACTTCCTTCATGAGGAATGTCAGGATCAGATGTGGAATCAGAAAAGTGAGCACAACCATTTGAATATCTGTCTCCTGATGTGTCCCGAACCACCTTATTTTCAGGTAAAGCGACCTCGTCTATGCAATAAGAACAATTGGTTTCTGCTTCATTATTCTTATAGCCCAGGACATTAAAGTGAAGTTCACTGGCTTTAATCAAAACACAAAGTCATGAATCCAACATACAACTACCGATTCTTCATTAATGGAACTATCTTTGGACAAAGACATTTCCTTCTCTTCAGTTACTTCAGTCCCCTCAAAACAAGCCTGCCTATCACAAGTGGCATCAGAGCAGTGACTTTCCATGAAAACACAACCATGGTGTGGTGATGCAGGCTATCCTGTGTTTCCTGCACAACATATCTGATGTCGTCCAAAATCTTTTTCATGTCAGCATCCTTGGACTCAAACAACATAGAGATTCACATTTGGAATTTCATCAAGGGCAGTGGATCAATATCAGATTGTGGATCTGGTACTGGCAATTCCGCATTAGACTCATGATTTGCTAATGAATCCAACTCAGGCTGTTCTTTAGAATGGAAATGTGGGTTGATTGTAGTATCTCGGTTTGCCATTTCAGATCTCATATTATTTGAAATAGCTGAACCAGAGATGGCTCCATTTGAATCATTTGATGCCAATTTCTCCATCTCCAGGAAGTCATCCATAAGCTCCAGGTGATTTTCATTTTCAGCCTTGTTAGATTTCGCGATGTTCTTTCCCTTGAAATGGGAGAGCTCAGAGATCGCTGTTGTAGCCCAACAACCAGCACAACTTCTTTCACTGTCATTTCCATCTTCAGACATGGAGGTGAAGCTCGGTGTACTGATAGCATTTTGACTGAGGGAACCTTCAGTGGGGATCAGAAGACTAGATTTTGATGGACTTTCTTGTTGATTATTAGCATGCAGTTGTGATTCTAAAATTTCAAGCTTGCTTACTGTCTCAGCACAAATATTCCTGGAAGCTTGCAATTCACTAGTACACATTGCCAAAGCTTTTTTCAACATCTTTGTTTCTTCTTCCATTGCCAAGAGACGTTCTGTGAGAAAATCATTCTCTTTACAGAATTTTGGTACACTATCAAGGGAAAAGTCAGGCAATTGGGGTGGGTGTGGACTAGGAGGCTTTAGAAGGGACCTCCTTACTCGAGTTTCTCCATAATCCCGGCCCAAGTTCTCTACTTCTAACTTCATTTGAGCAAGTGCTGCAGGACCTGGCAACTTCTTCCGCACAAGACCACGCAATCTTTGGCACTCTGCTTCCAGCTTAGCTATTTTCTTCACTCCTTCCAGATGCTGCTTGTTGGCTACTTCTGCAGATCTTACACACATTCTTTTCCTCACTGCTATAACCATTCCGATTTGCCCTTAACTGTAAGCTATTAGCTACAAGTCGATGTGCAGCATCACCTAGATGCCACCCAGAAATGCTTCCAGGGGGATCTTGCCTGAAAGGAGAAAGCCCAAAACAACAATTCTTTTAGAATATTAATACAACAGTGTCAAGTATCCATCAAGAGTAGAATCAATCAATTAAAAATTGGCACTTGAATGAAAAGACAATCTAGTATACCTTCGATTTTCCCATGGCTCCCTTCCATTATCCTCGTGCCACAATGCTGGATCAGGTTTTAGATCCCCTATCTCAACTGACTAAAAACAGACAATGAAAAAGACAACAGAATGTGAGCTTATTTATACAGCTTAAGGTATGGTCACAAGGTAAAAATGTCCAGCAGCCATGCCACATGCCTATTCCAATAGAAAGCAAATAATAGCTTCCAATAGAATACAAATAATAACCTAGATCTGATAACCTCAAATTATAAGCCCACAGCTCACAATGTGGAACATTTCAGTGCCTATATGACAGCTTTAAACCACAGTTATGCTTCTAATGTACATGAGAAATGTGGAAACTGAGCAACCAGAACGACCATGAACATCATTGGTTAACAGAATTGCACAAACCAAATGCAGGGTAGCTAAAAGGTTTCAATGGTTTCCATAATTGAAGTTGCTAATTTCAGCTTATTCAGAACCTCTGGGCTAGTTGCTAATTTCCAATCACTACAGGATATTGCATCAAGGGTCAACTTATCTATTGGCGATAGCTATGGAAGAATTAATTAAACACATTCAAGAAGATTCTAATACCGATCACTCATCTAGTCCATAAGCCTTGTGACGACCGGCCTTCTTTTTCTCTTTATTCTTTCTTTCCTTTGCTTCGTTCTCTTTTTATTCTTGTTGAATTGAACTGTCCAGAAAGGGTTTCCAAATACTTTTCTTCCGGTGTTGAAATTTTGTTTGTCCCAGAGGGTGCACGGGTGAGTTCGGGGTGCCGGGAAAGAAGTTGAAACTTTGAGCTGCTGGGCCAGGGCCGCACGTGCGGTATTGTACCACACGAGCGGCCAAGCTTGACACCTAGAAAATTGGCTACTGTCTAAGAGCGCACGAGGGGAGAAAATGGCCGCACGAGCGGCCAACTGGGCAGTCCGAAACTCTGTTTTTTGTATCATTTTGATCCAAATATATCTCTCATTATACTCATCTCCCTCTCACTGTAAAACATATATTTCTCCTCCTTCTCTCTAGAAAAGCTCTCAAACATCTACACCTCTTTGATTTTGCCCATCTTGGGTCAAGAACATCATCATCTCCTTCAAGATCTTGAAGAATCTAAGCTAGGGTTTCATTTGGTGGAAGCAAATCCAAGGCTCTCTCTTATCTTCAAACTCTAGGGTTTCATCTTGCTCCTTCTCAAGCCTTTGAGGTAGGGTTTCCTTTGAGTTATATGTATATTTATGCAAGTTTCTTGTTGATTTTGTGAAACCCTCTATGTATTTCGAAAATGGAGCCTAGGGCTCAAGAAATTGTTGATTTTTGCTTAAAGAAAAACTCATCTCATCTTCTTTTAAAGAATATTTGAGAAGTGTGGAACCTTGTAGATTGAGATTGATATGTATGGAGAGAGTTCATAAAGAAGATGAAAAATGTTTAGATTTTGTGAAAAACTAGAAATTGGGGCTTCTTGTGAAAACATGGAAATCCATGGAGTAAAATATCATTTCTTGTGTTTAAATGGGTGTGTGAGTATGGAGTTTATATTTTGGTAAGAAAAATGATAATTTCCTTGATATATGAGAATGAGGAATTTACTTTTAAGATTGTTGCTAGTGGCATGGAAAAAAATAATTTATTGTGAGAAGATAGTTATTGAACACCGTTGACTTTGAGAATTGAAAACTTGGAGGTTGATATTGAAAGTCTGACATAATCATGGAATGACTAGAATGTTATGAAATATGTATAATAATGAGCTAATGCTACGTGTTAATTGACACCGGTGGAACATGTGATTAATTGTGTAATGGTATTGGAGGAAGGTAAAGGAAGAAAGGCTATGGAATGTCATTGTTGCATCATATCTTCATGTAAATTTTGTCATTTCTATACATCATGGCATGAGTTTTGGAAAACATCTACATTTAGAAAGGTTATATTGTAATAAGAATTATGAGAATGTTAAAGGGATTACCAGTGATGTATTTACCGTCCCCTTTTGATTTAAAATTGGAAGTGTGGGAAATTAATGAGGTTGTATAAATGTTGACTGAAAGCATGGTGATTTTCAAGAAAAGCATAGTATGAGTTTTCCTTCAAATGGCATGGCATAACATGTGCATTTACATAAAATATTGTGAATCTTGCATAAATGTACATACTTTGTTAAGGTTTCTCTACTGGGCTATATGCTCACCCCTATGGGTTTTGGTGCAGGTAAAGATGTGGTGATCAAGCCGAATTGAGGGCGTGGAAGTATTTTGAGAAGAGTAGTGCACTCTTATTTTGTTGTGATTAATTGTAAAACCAAGGGCTATTTTGGTTTGGGTCCGAGTGACTACTTTTGTGTAACCAGGCTTATGCCTTGGAAGATGTAAGCCCTTAAGGGCATTGTATTGTTTTGAGAATGGATGCTTTACATGCTATAGATTCATATGTTTTGTATCGATGAATGTATACCCGCATGTAAAACCTTTGTAAGGACTCTAATTTAATTATGTAAAGATGGGCAGATTATTGTTATTGTTGAGTGAATGTTGATCACCTGTGGGTAGTTCATGTCAAATTATTTCGGGGCGTTACAAGCCTTCAACAAATTCCAGAGGCTTCTCCGCACTTCCATATGTTGTGAACCATTTCAACTATCATTGTTATTTCAAAGTGAAGCTAAAACCTCGTTTGGCAAGTTAACATTTTAGCCAAAAAGTCAAAAAGTTACTAAAAAAATCAAAAAGCCTATAACCTATACCAAAAAGTCAAAGATACCCTTTTTCTCTCTACTTTTTGCACATCTTTTCATAAAAAGCCAAAAAGCCACCCCAAACATACTAGCTTTTTTTTACCTTATATTTTAGCCAAAAAGTTAAAAAGTTACTAAAATGGCTTGTTCTCAAACGAGGCCTAAATACTAGTTCCTGACTAGCCTCTACACTTATTGTATGCAGTAAATAGTATACAAAATTCGGGAACCTTGCAATATAAGAGTCAACTTAAGAAAATGCAAGATGCATTGTTGAAGAAAATGTAACAATCTTTGTCAGTCGGCACTTGAAATCATGGCATTTAAACTTTGAAAGATTACTTGCCTTCAAATGAGGCTTGCACAATTAGCCCTACAAAAAAGTTAGACAATGGATTATCTTACCAACACTGTTAACATCTCATAGGCATAACATCAACAATTTACTGGACACAACAATCTACATTATCACTGTTAATGTGCAACGGTTACTCAAATGATGAATGCAGCATTAAGGCGTTGGCTAATCTTCAGATATAGGTACACTACTTCAAGCCTCAGCCATTACAGAATGATAAAGATTCAATGCAGCAATGTGAACCTTCAAATCCCATTTGTCAGAGTGAAAACATTGAACTCAAACTTGCTTACAGATGACAAAATGAGATAATTCAATAACTAGAGTTAAACCAGGAGAAGCAAAACAACAGGGCAATTGTTCGTTGAGTTAGTATCAAAAGAAACATCCTTATCCACTCTCATCTACATGCCCATATGCTATTTACTTTGCAAGAGCCAACTTTTCCTCATACAATTTCAATAGCTCAAGGGCTTCTTCCTCATTATAGTTGACAACCTTCGTTAGGAACCACTTTTCAAGTTTCTTCAACATAGTTGTCAAGTTAAAACTGTCGTTCTTAATCAAACCTTTCGACAACAATACTTGATACACTGCACACCTTGGAACAATCCTCTTTTCTAAGCTAAAACCAATATGTATCGAACTTCTTGCAAAAAATGAAGAATCCCAACCCATTTTATTGACAAAAAACTCCATCACTCTCATGATCTTATGCTCAGATGCCACCATAAACCACGGATTCTTCTCAAAAGCCACAAGAATCTCATCCTCGGACCAACCCCACTTCTTAATTTATTATTTTCTTATATTTTCCTATACTTGGTCTCCAACTATTCTTGTTGACCAAGACTAGTACTACCCTAGTTAATTAGTTCTTTTTATATTACTTGGTATCCAGGTGTGCTTGGTGACCAAGACTTTATCTAGTATAAATAGTTATGTAAGCCTAGAGGCAAAGGCATTCTCTATCAATATAATTTTCAAGTTACTCTATTTTGCTTGTGGATTCAAGGGTTTCTTTCTTGTGGATTCAAGAGTCTTCGTCTACTAGAATAGAACGATATCTAGTTTCGTGCGTATTCCATTGTGTCAAGTGGTATCAGAGCCAGGTTTTGCCTAGCTCAATGGCACAAGACAGAGATGTAAACACGAACCCTACTGACAGTGATCGTGGGATCAGTGCTTTGTGGGAAGCATTTGAGAGACAACAACGGTAGTTAGTCGAGATTCATGACATGATTGAGGAGTTGACTCTCAACGCCAACAACAAACCACCAGCGGTTGATCGGGCATGTGCTGAGGGAGTTGCCCAAAGCCAACCAATTAACCAAGACAAAGTTCGCACTGCAGGAATTGCCCAAGGCCATCTTGTCCAAAACAACTTGAGACGTCCATGCTGGTATCAATCAAACAGTGAAGGGTTCGAGCCAGAGGTTGAGGAGGAGTGCGGAGGTCATCAAACAAGGAAACAACAACAATGGATCGATGACTACCAGTTGAAGATTGATATTCCTCAATTCAATGAAAATCTACATATTGAAGATTTCTTGGGTTGGATCTCCGAAGCTAAACGGTTCTTCGAGATGATAGAGGTTTCAGAGTCAGCTAGTGAAACTAGTTGCATACAAATTAAAGGGAGGCGCTACAGTTTGGTGAGACCAATTACAAAGAATTGGACAACGACAAGGAAAAGACCCAATTCAGACTTGGCGACGTATAAAGCAACTTCTCATGGACAAATTTCTACCACCAGACTCTGAGCAATACTTATTCCAACTTTATCAAAATTGCGTACAAGTGTCCAAATCTGTGTTTGACGACACTGCCATGTTTTCTCAAATTTCAGATCGCAACAATCTGAATGAAATGGAAGGACGACGAGTAGCCAGATATCTCAATGGGTTGAAGCAAACCATTCGAGAGAAGATTGGTTTGATAGTTTTGTGGACTGTGGACAAAGCACACAATATGGCTCTCAAAGTTGAGTTGTTGGAGTGCAAACCAACATATTCGGGGTATCAACGAACAACTATGAATTCTTCTTTTTCTACCTTTGAAAAAAGAAAAGGGGTCCAAACGTCGACTGCTACAAACCAACCCAAGGGTGCTAGTGGCGGAGGCAATAACTAGGCGACAAGTTCAATGGCTAGAGAAGCTCCTAAAAATCCTAACCCTTATGCCAAGCTAACAACGGACAAGTGCTATAGGTGTGGCAAACCTGGCCACCGTTCCAATGTTCGTCTAGAGCAAAGGCTAGTCAACCTAGTGGAAGAAGATGATGACTTTGGAGCTAATGAAAGCGCAGAAGATGATGATCATGATCTATATGATGGGGCTAAGTTTGCCATAGAGGATGGAGAACGAGTCAACTATGTGGTCCAACGAGTTTTATTCACACCAAAGACGGAGAATTTAAATCAGCGCCATAATAATTTTCAATCATGTTGTTCAGTCAACCAAAAAGTATGTGATTTGATTTTTAATAGTGGGAGTTGCGAGAATTTTGTTGCGAAGAGATTGGTGGAACATTTGAAACTACAAACCGAGCCACATCCTAATCTTTACAACATTGGTTGGATCAAGAAAGGCCTGACAACGAAGGTAACTAAAATTTGCCAAGCTTCTATTTCCATTGGCAAGCATTATAAAGAAGATGTTTGTGATGTGATTAATATGGATGCTAGCCATATACTTTTAGGTAGACCTTGGCAATTTGATGTGGATGTCAGATTTAAGGGACAATACCTATTTATTTATGTGGGGGACTCATAAAATTGCTACGGCTCCTTCAACACAATAAATAGTGTCCAAATTGCCTAAAGTAGAGGGACAGTATTTTCTCACCATGGCTAGTTCAGAGGTTAAGTTTGTGACAGATTTTAAAGCTTCAGAAGAGATTTATGTGATGGTTGTTAAAGATCTAGTGGAGGAAGGAAAGAAGAAAGCAGTGTTACAAATTCTAAAGAAAATACAACCATTGCTTAAGGAGTTTAAAGAGCTCGCTGCTGATGAACTACCCAATGAGCTACCACTGATGAGAGATATCCAACATCAGATTTGTCTTGTACCAGGAGCTAGTTTGCCGAACTTACCGCATTACAGGATGAACCCAAAGGAGAATGAGATTTTGAGGGAGAAGGTTGAAGAGTTGCTGCAAAAAGGGCATATTCGTGTAAGCTTGAGTCCATGTGCCGTTCCAGCTCTTTTGAAGCCAAAGAAAGATGGAAGTTGGCAGATGTGTGTTAACAGTCGAGCTATCAACAAAATCACCATCAAGTACAGATTTCCTTTTCCACATCTTGAAGATATGCTTGATATGCTTGAAGGTTCAAAATGGTTCTCAAAGATTGACTTACGAAGCGAGTATCACCAAATTAGAATACAACCGAGAGATGACATTCAAGACCAAGGATGGCCTATACGAGTGGTTGGTTATGCCATTCTGACTTTCTAATGCTCCTAGTACTTTCATGCGGGTTATGAATCAGGTATCTAAGTCATTTACTGGAAAATTTGTAGTTGTTTATTTTGATGATATATCCTGATTTATAGGAAATCTAAAAGGGACCATATAGAGCATTTGCGGCATGTGCTAACAGTTTTGCAGGTGAACAAGTTGTTCGTTAACCTCAAGAAGTGCAGTTTCATGACAAGTAGTCTATTGTTCTTGGGGTACGTGGTTAGTTCAAAAGGTATTCATATGGATGGAGAAAAAGTTCAAGCCATCCAAGAATGGCCAACACCAAAAACTGTCAGTGATGTTCGAAGCTTTCATGGGTTGGCTACATTCTACCATCGATTCATCCACAATTTCAGTTCAATCATGGCACTAATCACAAAGTGCATGAAGAAAGGGAAATTCTTTTGGGGAGAAGATGCTGAGAAGAGCTTTGCTTTGATTAAAGAGAAGCTATGCACCGTGCCAGTACTAGCTCTACCTAGCTTCGAAAAGATTTTTGAGGTGGAGTGTGATGCTAGTGGTGTAGGAATTGGAGCAGATCTTTCACAAGAGAAGAGACTGGTGGCTTTATTTAGTGAAAAGTTAAGTGAAGCCCAACAAAAGTAGAGTACCTATGACCAAGAGCTTTACGCAGTGGTGCGAACTCTCACGCATTGGGAACATTACCTAGTGCAGCGAGGAGTTTGTTCTATACACTGTTCATCAAGCATTGAAGTTCATCGACAGTCACAAGCACCTAAGCAACATGCATGTTAGATGGTCTACATTTCTTTAGAAGTTCCCTTTCACCATCCGGCACAAGTCAGGGACTTTGAATCGAGTTGCAGATGCGTTGTGTCGTCGTGCAAATTTGCTAGTTACATTGACCCATGAGATCCTGGCATTTGAGATCTTGAAGGAGCTTTACCAAGAAGATGAAGATTTTAGAGAGATACGGGGTAAATGTAAAGAGAATAAACCTGTCAGTGATTTTCATGACACTAAGGGATATTTATTCAAGGGAAATCGTCTTTGCATTCCCAAGACATCTCTAATCCGAGACCTACTTGGAGGAGGATTGAGAGGACACTTGGGTAGAGACAAGACCATATCAAGCTTGGAGAAACGTTACTTTTGGCCTCAATTGAAACAAGATGTTGGAAATTTTGTAAAGAAGTGCTGCACGTGTCAAGTATCCAAAAGTTAGTCTCAAAATATTGGTCTTTATATGCATCTTCCTATTCCTAACAATATCCGGAAAGACTTGTCTATGGATTTTGTGTTGGGACTCCCTTGTACCCAATGAGGAGTAGATTCTGTATTTGTGGTTGTCGATAGGTTTTGGCTCATTTCATTCCTTGCCGAAAGACATCAGATGCATCCCATGTGGTTCGATTGTTCTTTTGAGAGCTAGTTCACTTGCATGGGCTACCTTAATCTATTACTTCCAATCGTGATGTGAAGTTCCTTAGCCATTTTTAGGTGACTCTGTGTAAGATGTTCGATACTTCATTGAATTGAAGCTCTACCGCACATCCCCAAACAAATTGTCAGAGAGAGGTGACTAATAGAACTTCGGGAAACTTGGTTCGAAGCATATGTGGAGACAAGCTGAAGCACTGGGATCATGCCTTGCCTCAAGCTGAATTTGCTTACAACAATGCAGTTCATAGTGCCACTGGAAAGTCACCATTCTCTATGGTATATGTGACACCTCCAAGGCATGCAGTTGATTTCATTCGTCTACCAAGAATTCCGGAAATGAGTGTTGTAGTAGAAGCCATGGCTAACAAGCTCAAGCAATGCAAGATGAGGTGAAACAAAAACTAAAAGAAACCACTACAAGGTATAAAAAAGCAGCTGAAAAGCGCAAGCATACCAAGGTGTTCAAAGAAGGAGATTCAATAATGGTGTTCTTGCGCAAAGATAGGTGTCCAACAGGTACATACAACAAGCTAATGCCAAGGAAGTATGGTCCATACAAGATTTTGAAGAAGATCAATGACAATGCCTATGTGATTGATTTGCCTGAAGACTGGAAGATTTCCAAGACTTTCAATGTTGCTGATCTTTTTGAGTATCATGTAGAGGAGTCTTTCTACCCAAATTTGAACTCGAGGTCGAGTTCTCACCAAGTAGAGGTGACTAATATAGAACAAGTTGCTGCAGATTTCTTGAGGCGGCTAGACAAACACAAGCCAAGGAAATCAAAGTATTGACCAAGGATGAAATGATAGTTTTAAACAAGTTTTACTTGGCTACCAAGAATTTTTCTTGATGACTAAGGATTATCCTAATTAGTTACTTTCTTGTAATTCTTGCTCTCCAAGTATTCTTGTTGACCAAGACTAGTATTATCTTAGTTTATTATTTTCTTATATTTTCCTATACTTGGTCTCCAACTATTCTTGTTGACCAAGACTAGTACTACCCTAGTTAATTAGTTCTTTTTATATTACTTGGTCTCCAAGTATGCTTGGTGACCAAGACTTTATCTAGTACAAATAGTTATGTAAGCCTAGAGGCAAAGGCAATCTCTATCAATATAATTTTCAAGTTACTCTATTTTGCTTGTGGATTCAAGGGTTTCTTTCTTGTGGATTCAAGAGTCTTCGTCTACTAGAACGATATCTAATTTCGTGCGTATTCCGCTGTGTCATCTTCACTCTCGTCTCGAGCCTCTCTTTCTCGCATTTTTCATCTTTCTTTGAGGGACAAACTTATCTCTCCCTCTCTCCATCATCTGTGCTTCTCTTTCTTTTCCCTCTCCTCTTTCCTTTGATGGTGATGGTTATGGTGGCAAACAACGTAAGCTAGCAACAGCGATGATCAGCAATGGCGATGGTTGTGACTGCAATGATTCTCTCCCTCTCCCTTCTCCTCTCTCTTTCTCTCTCTACACATTTTCTTTCATCTACTCTATCGTAGATGTATGTGTATATGTATATGTATGAGTTCGATTCAATATTTTACACAAAAACTTCACCCCTACTTAGATTTTTTAAATCGATTGAACCAACCGTCAAACAGTACTCTTTAATTCGGTTGAGAATGGATCATTGATTTTTAACCTAAAGGTGTGGGTTCAGCTGACATGTAAAGGGTAAAACTGAGCCGAACCAACCCGTGAACACCCTACTTAGATGAATTTGGTAAGACTAGGAAAGATATTAAAATGATAGGAGTGGCACAAAATCAAGATAATTCGATAGAGAATAAGTTAAGATGGTTTGGTCATGTACAACGATGGAAGAGTGATATGATCATGACAAATGAAACTGTTAGGAGCAAGGGAAGACTCAAACTGACATGTGATGCCGCAGTAAGAAAATACGTAAATTTATTTAATTTAATTGAACATATAGTCCTTGAAAAAACAGAATGATAAAAAATTATTCATGTAATTGACTCTAAACTTAGTTTGGTTTGGTTTGGTCACAAGGACCAACCAAGCCATCATTTTGGGTTTCTTTAAAAGTATATCTCCAATATGTTAATTCTAAGCTTGTTTACAAGAACCCAAATCACATCGGCTCTTATAAGATTTTAGAGAGAAATAAACATGTCCCAAACTGAGCACGAATAGCAAAGGAAACAAATAAATCAACAAATACATAACATAAGGGTACAAATAAAAGTTCATTTACATGAATCCCATATTAAGTCTATTTGAATATTATGTCCACAATGCTAGGGTAACCTATGTATTATTATATGACACAAAGGTACAAAAAGGGGTCCAGGTGCCATCAATTTGTTAGCCACCTTCTAAATCTTGGCAACTTTTGTCTTAAACTATTGAAAAGAAATGTATATAATGTGATACAAAATAAAGTGGTAGCCCCTATGTCAGCATTTCTCTGACACTTTAAAGTCTCCAATTTCATTCATGTTTTTTTTTTCTTTGCACTTGTAACAATTAAAATGCAACACTTGTAAAAATATTTAATTAACCGAGTTGAGACAGAGGTGGCTGAGTCCAGATCATCTGCCACCATTTCCTGCGACCCTTCAAAATGACGTCGTTTTGGTTTTTTTTTTTTCCTTCTTACTTTGCTCTTCGGCCCCTTTTTTGTTTTTGAACCAAACCCACCACCTCTTCTTCTCCATCTCCTTCTTCTGCCTTTCTATCTATAAAAACTACCAAACCCACCATCTCTTCTTCTCCATCTCCTTCTTCTTCCTCTTTTCTCTCTCTAAAAACTACCAAATCACACCCACTACAATATAAACCTAGATTCAAACCTAGAAAGAAAAATTACAAACCTACAAGCTTCTCAAATATAGATTCAATATAGATGCAATCTCAAATCTGCAACAAATCACATAAAGACCTACATATCTAATAAAATCTCAAACCAAATGAAATAATTTGCCGTCTAATCTGGTTGTTTACGAGTCCGATCGAGTTGCACATGTATCAATTTGGTTGCCCTTTCCTTCTATTAATTTTTCGGTGATGCCTCTTTCCTTCATTCTTCTCTCTGCACTCTTGCCTCTGCTTCTAATTTTTTCCTTCTAAATATTTTCTTTTTTCCTTCTAAGTGCTAGATCACGGTTGAATGTGCCGTCCAAGCGGCAAAGCATGTTGTAAGCTAGCTTGAAGTTTGATATGAGGATCCATGTATTCAGTGGAACCACTCTCTGTAAAGAACAACCAAAGATTTTGAAGATGATGTGTTTTTTTCAATTATAATTTGATAATAAAGGAATATTTGAAATAGTAATCATGTAAACCCCGATGAAGATAATGAATTTTTTTTGTGGAAATCTTGAAATAGACAGGGGATTAGCCAAAAAATAGCAAAATACAAATCAAAATCATTCCAATCAGAGTAAAGTAACATACTTTTTTTCCCCACAGAAGAAACTTTGGGTTTTGAGGACAGAGAAACTCAAACCCAATAGAGAAAGCATGAAAAGCAAACGAAGAATCAAAATCAACACATAATTAGCTCATAAATAAGGGAAAATTATCTCTCAGAGATGGAGAAGAAGAGATGGTGGGTTTGGTAGTTTTTATAGATAGAAAGGAAGAAGGAGATGGAGAAGAACAGGGGGTGGGTTTGGTTCAAAAACGAAAAGGGGCTGAAAAGCAAAGTAAGGAGAAAAAAATAAAAAAAAAACAAAAAACAAAACGACGTCATTTTGGCGGGCCACAGGAAATGGCGACAGATTATCCGAACTCAAGGTGGCTAGGCTCGTCATGAACACGAGTCGAGCCCGAACACACATTCACCTTAGCCGAGCTCAGCCTGAACATCTTAAATTTTAGTCGGTCAATAGTAACTAAAATTTTAGAGGGAGGACTTCGAATTTTTGGAGGGATTCCTAAATTAATTGGCAATGAAACTACGTTTTAGTCAACAAAAATTTACAACTCTTTGTTTTTGACGACGAAAGCAGTTAGTCAGGAAAAAAAAGAAGCTAGGTTTGCAAAATGTCACCGTTTCAGGCTAAATTACCTTGGAAAGCTGGTGTCTCTCTCATGATCACTGTGACTCTCTCTCTCTCTCTCTCTCTCTCTCTCTCTCTCTCCTCTCCTCCTTCCACGATCTCTCTCGCACCGTCATCACTCCCAAGTATGTCTTTCACCCTCTCTCTGTCTCTATCTCTATCACTTTGACTCGCCTTCTTCCATTCGCATACCTATAAATCGACCAAGCCCCAAATTGACCCAACCCCAAATCATAACCTAATGAGGTTGAGTTGCCTAAGAACTTCCAATCCAGAGTTGCTATACCATTTCTTTATCGTGCTAATGATTAAGTCCATTGCCTTTCTTTTCTTTTCTTTTTTGCCTTTTCCCTTCATTTTTTGTTCTCTCTTCAATTTTCTTCCAACTTTTTATTCTCAAAATTAAAGTCGTTGAGGTGGAATATTATTGTAATTCATCATCTCTGCTGTGGTGATTTCTAAGAATGTTAATTTTGTTACAGATTTTTGTTTGGTAGAAAAATCATTCATCTTCTAAAGCACCAGAAAATCCAATCAAAGTATGTAAATATCCCTATCATATTTACCAAATAGAATTGCCTTCCTTCATTTTGCATTCCAGTCTGATGGAATTTCATTGGGAATGCATTTCGCAAAATGCCTAACTTTGAGCAGTCTCTAAAATCATGGTAAATGGTCCAGAGGAAATTCAGGGTATCAGAATACTGAAACATCTGAGTTGATGTCCTATTTTGGACAACATATTGAAATAGATGATCTAAAGGTTATTCTAATTGATAATAGATTATAGGATGCAGCAATGGTGGACCTGGATATGTTTATCATATAGGCACTTTGATTATGGGCTCACTACTTTTCATTAGTTAAAATATTGTGAGACTTTTACAATCATGCAGGCAGTTCATAGAATGAAAAGCTCCCCCTTGATCGAAGAAGAGATAGCATGTATTTATTTATTTTGGTATCTTTTGTATTTATTTGAGAGTTTTAAAAATTATTTGATGAATTGAGGCCTAATTTTCCCATAATCAAATGCTTTAGTGTCAAATTTTACAGGTGGAGCATTGCTTATTATGTTAATGAAGTCCACATGCAAAATATTAATTTGTTTTAGTATAACTGCATAAAAGGTGGATACAATTTGCCTAGAGAAGGATAATAGGTCAAAGGTGGAGGACACATTTTTTGTCAAGAGAGGGATAATAGGTCAAACTCCCAATTCGAATCACCGAGTAAATTATCAATAACAATATCTCAATGATGCATTAATTATTACAATATTGTAGTCTTAAAATAAGAGAGCATGTTAATAGACAATGATATTCATGATTAACTGTTTAAATTGTTTAGAAGTTGTAGATTTTGGAATTTCAGACTATCATGTATTACGCATCCCAAAAAAATTGGAAATATTGGTTCATCATTTGCAAGGCCTTGCAATGGATCTCATAAGTATCTTCTTTGTTTGTTTCTTTGTAACACAACTTTGATGTAACATCTTAACATGCCTATGTATCTTTATTGATTCATTTGGTGTTTTCAGGCACAAAGAAGGGCTAGAATCCACACATTACGGCTGGAGGAGGGTGCAAAAAAGGCTGCAGAAGAGCTTGAGAAATGTGACAGGCCACTGTCTCTTTTCAATGATTATAAGCTAGACAAAGTCAATATCCATAGTTTGTGGTTCAGTTATCTTTATTTCTAAAAAGAACTTATCAAAGAATTTTTTTTATTTCTAAATAATCTTCCTTGCAGATGATCCACCTAACGACCCAAATATTTCTGGAGACCCATACAAGACACTTTTTGATGCTAGGCTTGTGAGTAACAGTGCCTTACTGTTTTTCAATTTTCAATTATTTCCTAATATTTAACTTAGTAACTTGTATGATGCCTTCTTTCTTTCAGAATTATGAAACATTGGAGAGGAAATTCAAAAAGGAGTTTGAAGCTTATGGGCCCATCAAGCAGGTAGGTATTAAAGAGCACCTCTTAGTGGTGCTCGGGTTATATTGCCTTTTGGTTTGGTAGGAAGTTCATTTTTTTAATCACATTTTTTTTCCACCCTTTTTAAGAGAAGTATATTTATATTCTCAAATTTCAAAGTTTTGATTTGAAATCTAAAATTTAGCCGGTGAAAGAATTCCTTCACAAGTTATTTCTGGTTTATAAATTGTATTCTATTTTCCAAACATAGTTCTTTACCCAGCAGGTTCTTATTATTTGCTCTAAGAAGTATAAATACTGCATCTGTAACAGATTTTTTTTAATTATGAATATGTTTATGGGCATTTGAAAGTTCCTTTGTCATACCTCCTACAAGTTGGTATTACGGAGAGTTCGAGGTTTGAAAATTTTAACATCTATTTTTCCCTAACTTGATTGCAATATGCATATCATAATTTCAAGTTCTGTATTTCTAAGGTAAGCACAATTAGAGATGTATATTGCATGATCTATGCCGTTGTAATGTCAAGTTTGAAAGGGAGAATGAACGAGCATCACTTCGCTGTTAATTATAATTGTTGGAGGGTCAATCAACTTTGGAAATATTGCACAGGTATATTTGCCAATAACATGTAAATTTATTTTCTTTATCCTTTGGAATATCCTTGGGAATTGGGTGCTTGGTTAGTTTCTAGGTACTGTTGGAATGTAACGGGCAGCTTCCTCGTACCAAAAATGACCCGTGTACCTTCACTTTCGAACTTGAACATAGCTTTCATAAATGAACAATGACTACACTAATAATAGGACAATTATCAATGTGTGTTTTTATTTTTTATTTTTATTTTTTTGAAGTTTCTTTGGAGCCTCTAGTCTACATGTCATGTATTTGCCCTGTTTTGCTGGAAGTTTAATATCACTTTGTTGAAATGGGCTTTTTAGCTTTTGGTGAGATTATAATGGAGATTTATTTTTATCTTAATACTAATTTGGAATTATGAATTGTTTGTGTCAATACTAATTTGTTTGTCAGTTGAATTTCTAAGTTGCTAAATGCGATTTGAGTTGTTTATGAAGATCTATTTAGAAAAATTACTACAATTTTTTTTTTTGAATTTCTTTCTTTCTTCTTCTTCTTCTTTTTTGATTTTTTTTATACATTCGAGTATGCAAAACTAATGATTAATTTGAAAAGATTAATTACATTCAAGTTTTATGTGATTTTCTTTTATAATTTTAAATATACCAATATTCAGTCAATACTAATGATTAATTTTATTTTTATAGATGGTTTTTGGCATGGAATTGTGGATACGACTTTTTTTGGGCAATTACGGAGGACATTGTTTTAGTCTACATATCACTATTGTTAGTATAGATTTTTTTTTTGGCGTGGAACAGATTATTTTTTTGTGTTTATAGGGCATGTTTTTGTTTAATCCTCTATTCTGTATGGAATTACATTTTTTAGATTGGATTATACTTCGTTTATATGGAATTTCTATTACATTTGAAATTTGATGTTAAATATGAATTTTTTGGATGGTTGAAAGTGAAATGCGTGCACGTTCTAGAGTGATTGGTAATATAATCAATATATGGATTGTTTTGTTCATATATAGGGTACAAGTTGCACTAATAATGGAATGAATACAGGTGGTTGAGAAATTAATTAAAAAAATCATATTATAAAGCTTTTGGCGACTAAATATTTGGTAGCCAAAAATGTAAGCAAAAGTTTTGGGTGACTAAATATTTAGTAGCAAAAAAAAAACAGAAGACTTTTGGCGACCAAATAGTTAGTAGCCAAAACAATATTGCTGACTAAATATTTTAGTCACGAAAAAACAATACACCTTTGGTGACAAAAATTTTTGGCCGTAAAATACAGTGCAATGAAAATATCCAGTCTTTTGGCGACTAAACTATTGGTGGCTAATGGTGGCATAAAACAGCGACTAAACTTTGTAGTCACTAAATGTGTTATTATTGGCGACTAAAGGTTTTAGCGACTGCAATATTCAGTTGCTGAAAGAGAATTTCATTTTTATTTGATTACATTCGGTGACTAAATCTTTTGTTGCCAAAAAGTGACCATTGGCAACTAAGTTTGTTTTAGTAGCTGAAGATAATATAATTGGCGACCAATGTGAATTTAGTCGCCATTGACTATTGCCGACAAGGCTTCGGTGACTAAATGGGCAACAAAAAACTTTCGTCACCAATGACTTTTGACGACTAAAAAAGAACCTTCGGCGACTACAAATTTGGTGGCCGAAAGTGTAATTTCCTGTAGTGAACCCTAGCAAGACTAAACATAACTAAAAATGATCTGACAAGGACAAACTCCACGAATGAATTTGAGAACCTTATCTCAGTAATTTTGGAAGAAAAAAGGTGAACTTTGATATCCTTCTGCTCCTACCTTCTTCCATTCCTCTTATTTTTCCACCATCCAACAAAAAGAACTTCAAGCAAAATATAGCTTGGATTAAATTTTCCACGAATGGATTTATAAGAACTTTATGAATGATTTTGAAGAAGAAAAAAAAAACATGAATTTTGACCCAAACCTCCGAAATTCTAGAGGCACAACTATTCTGGTAGGATGAATCTCATACCTTTACCTTAACGCTTCAAATGGAAGCACCACAATACCAAATTCTCTCGACTATTTTAAGTACGAAATGAAACCCAAATCCCTTTATTTCAAATCCATCAACACACAACACCATGATGTAAAATACATGGAAAGCTAATTACTATCTAAGTCTCCAGCATGTGTAAAATAAAATCAGTTATGATTCAGAGCTCTAAATCAGCAGCTCTAAAGCCAGCTCTAATGAGCTGGCAGTGAAAGAAAAGAAAAAAAAAAAAAAAAAAGGAGACCATCACATCAGCAGGTAGGACCCACCAGTTAGAGCTCCTAGATTAGAGCTCTTAAACATTTTTGAAATAAAATATGTCCAACTACAGTGCTCTACCATGCTTGATCAGGTAACCAAGATTTATTGACTTAAAGCAAGGAATTGCTTTAAAGAACCTCAACCAAACCAAGATTTTAATAATAACATAATGAACCATATCTAATAAATCTAAAGCCAGAGAACTCTATTCACATCAAACAAATCAAAATACGTGCAAAAAACCATTCTCATATGGGCTCTAATATTGAAACATTGCGAGTCTTTGTGCTCCCTCTATACCTTGGTTGAATTCATCTCCTTTATTATTTGTTATTATCTTTTTGATTTCCATTACCTTGCTTGACCATGAAATAAGCAGACACACGCATAAGGGTTTATCACAAAAGCAAAGATGCACATCTGTACAAGTAGATGGCTTATATATTGAAACTGAATGCAGAAATAAAAATAATAAATAAACTACTAACAAGAGGAATGTTAATGACAAGCAGAAAACATGACAAGATAAAACCTTCTTCGGGAATATAACCCCAGCAGGCAGGTGGTCAAGTGATATGTTTGTGAGCATCTGGAAGTCTGTATATAGCGCATCTGGATGGTGAATAGGGAACAAGTAGACACAATGTAACAGCTCAAGATAAAAAAGTGAATTCAATTAATCCAATACAAAATTATTTGATTGCATGTAAGCTTACATGACTTGATTGTCCATAATATCTTCCATTCTAGAAACTGGTGACCGGAAAATTGGGGGGCAAGGATCTCCAACCTATGAAGCATAGATACTTCAAAAAGGGAAACTTATCGGATACCGATACTCCTTGGATACTCGCAAATACATATCGTATACTTCTTAAAAGTATCGGATACTTCTTAATTAATTTTTCATTAATTTTGGAGTATCGGATACTTGAAGTCACATATTACTTGTAACACTTTGTTTAGTTCTACGATAAGAGAAATATAACGAGAGTTGAGTAATAGAACTTGTCAAATTAATGTATCCTTATTGTCAATTTCACCTCTCTCTCTCTCTCTCTCTCTCTCTCACTTTTCTTCTCTCTGCTCTCCTTTTTTTTTTTTTTTTTTTTTTTTGTGTTGGCATTTAAGGATGATGTTTAATTTGCATTTGCATTTGCTTTTAGTTATGGACGTTTTATGAATGTTTGAAGAGTTTTAGCTTAATAGAAATCCCTCTCTTTATTGATTAATTTGCTTTAGATTTTATTTTCATGCATATTACATTATTAAAATCATAAAAAATAAATTTTTTTATTTAACCATGCCGTACCCGTATCCTACTTTTTTAGATTTTGGTGTATCACTGTATTTGTGCTTTCTAGTCTCCAACACAACGGGCTATATAACCTTTCATCCCACCACTGTATGTAGCCCTAAATAAAATCAGAAAATAGTTCAAACAGATTTTTAGCATGGGAAAGGTTAAACATGAAAATATTCAGGTGACTTGCAAACAAGATATATATCTATAAAGTCCACCATTTAGCAATGATGTTATTGTACAAGGGACCAAGCTCCGTTATTACTTTTACATAGTGTTAGATCGTAACCTATTAGCTGGGTGGGTTTGTTGGCCTCGCTAACCCATCAAAAAGGTCAAGATTGGATGTGAAGGAATGTGATGCAAGTGGGTAATGTAAACCAATATATATGTTCATTAAAAAATAAAAAAAATAAAAAAAAAATGTGCAATCCTGACCATCTTGAAAACCACCATAAATTGAATACATGGAATTATTAAGACAATTATAGCACAAGTACAAACCTAACTCAGCAACAAATAATTTTTTGTCTAGAATATAGTCATGACATTAGGAGATAGTCAAGAAAATATTTGGGACAAGATTAGAGTAAGATGATTATAGAAGGAAAGCAATGCTTGTTATGCAAACACACACAAGACAGGCCACATCAGCACCACGCCATTATCCAATGTCATTTGTGACACATGGACCAATCACATATCTCTGTATACTTCCCTTCTAAGTTGAGTCATAGTTGAACCTAATGTACACAGTTCTAAGTCTCAAGCCTAGGTACTTAGGGAAATTCTCCAAGCATCTCCTAGTCTGTAGAAGTACCTAGCTAGCATTTAAGTTTTTCGCTTGCTTGTTCACCTTCTTCATCAATTGCAAACATAACCAACAAATACTATTTCCTTCTCTTTCTTTGCAAAATAATGACCCATTTCAAGATTTATACATTTCCCAATCCTCCTTATGCGGCGTTTGGCTTTTATGAAAGAAAAGTAAGAGAGAGAGCTCAATATCCCCAAATGTGATTACATTGGCTTTAATACCTTTGATACTTATAGAGGCGAGGCTTCTCATATCTTTTGTGATCACCAATAACTAGAAAAGATGGAAAGCAATTTATCCCTAAGACTCCGGCATAGCTTCCGTTGCGTGGAATGTATGCATAGCCACCTATACCCCACTTCTGCCCCCAAGAATTTTTTATCAACCAGACTGGTTCTCCATTGTAAGTCCCCTTGCCTACAAGACAATTCACATGAAATTCCACCAGTGGATGGTTGACAAGATCTAATTCATTACTCAGCTTCATCATATCAAGCCCGTGTAAAAAAAGGGGTGGCTTGTACACACCCTACATATAAAAATAAATTACAATAACATTTAATTACAAGTTATATCAAAATTATTCAAATAATTTTTTTTTGTATTTAGTAGTTTATACCCCTTTATAACCATTGAAAGACTCAAGGCAGGCTATATAAACAGTGATCGGGTGATACTGGAGAATTCTTGACATCTCATCCTCATTTCCAGCTTCAATCCCGTAATATCCATCGATAAAAACTCCCGGACTATGAAATTACAAAATTATCCATCAATTCCATATCCGGTTTCACTTTTGGCTTTCTTTTTGTTTTGCGTATTGTACTTGTCTTGTTGGTTGGTGACACCAAATTTGGGTTATGCTAGCAAATGATTGGGCAAGCTATTTCGGTGTCAACCTAGTTGGGATCATTTAGTTTTGTTGTGATGCTCTTTTGCACTTACCCTCCCTTTATTGATGATAATCATTTGTATTGTTCCTTGATTATTATTATTAAAGTTTATTTTTGCTGATAAATATATATATATATTGTATTTATGATGTTTATAATTTTTTGTAGTTTCATAGTCCGAGAGTTTTTATCGATGGATACTACGGGATTGAAACCGAAAATGAGGATGAGATGTCAAGAATTCTCCAGTATCACCCAATCACTGTTTATATAGCCTGCCATGAGTTTTTCGATCATTATAAAGGGGTATAAACTACTAAATACAAAAATGTTTTATTTGAATAATTTTGAAATAACTTGTAATTAAATGTTATTGTAATTTATTTTTATATGTAGGGTGTGTACAAGCCACCCCTTTTTACACAGGCTTGATATGATGAAGCTGAGTAATGAATTAGATCTTGTCAACCACTCACTGGTGGAATTTCATGTGATTTGTCTTGTTGGCAAGGGGACTTACAATGGAGAACCCGTCTGGCTGATAAAAAATTCTTGGAGGAAGAAGTGGGGTATAGGTGGCTATGCATACATCCCACGCAACGGAAGCTACGTTGGAGTCTTAGGCATAAATTGTTTTCTATCTTTTCCAGTTATCGGTGATCACAAAAGATATGAGAATCCTCGCCTCTATAAGTATCAAAGGCATTAAAGCCAATGTAATCACATTTGGGGATATTGAGCTCTCTTCTCTCTCTCTTATTTTTCTTTCATAAAAGCCAAACACCGCACAAGGAGGATTGGGAAATGTATAAATCTTGAAATGGATCATTATTTTGCAAAGAAAGAGAAGGAAATAGTATTTGTTGGTTATGTTTGCAATCGATGAAGAAGGTGAACAAGCAAGCAGAAAACTAAAATGCTAGCTAGGTACTTCTACAGACTGCAAGATGCCTGGAGAATTTCCCCTTGAGACTTAGAACTGTGTATATTAGCTTCAACCATGACTCAACTTAGAAGGGAAGTATACAGAGATATGTGATTGGTCCATGTGTCACAAATGACACTGGATAATGGAGTGGTGCTGATGTGGCCCGTCTTGTGTGTGTTTGCACAACAAGCACTGCTTTCCTTGTACAATCATCTTACTCTAATATTGTCCCAAATATTTTATTGACTATCTCCTAATATCATGACTATATTCCAAACAAAAAATTGTTTGTTGCTGAGTTAGATTTGTACTTGTGATATAATTGTCTTAATAATTACATGTATTCAGTTTATGGTGGTTTCCAAGATGGTCAGGATTGCACATTTTTTTTTAATGAACATACATATTGATTTACATTACCCACTTGCATCACATTCCTTCACATCCAATCTTGACATTTTTGATGGGTTAGCGAGACCAACAAACCCACCCAGCTAATAGGTTATGGTCTAACACTATGTTCAAGTAATAACGGAGTTTGGTCCTTCGTCCAATAACATCATTGCTAAATGGTGGACTTTATACTATGAAGCATGGACACGCCAAAATGGAAGTTGTGGCGGTGTCGGATACGGGGACACACCGGGGACACGCCAATTTAATTTATAATTTTGCAAGGGACACGGCGGGGACACGCGTGTCTAAATCTGGACACGCCATGGGACACAATCGGCGAGAAGAGTAAGTGAAAGAGAAAAGGAGTAAAACTTGGTCAGCGACTTCAATTTGGACGACTTCCATTCCATCGTAAGCCTCACTCTCTCTCTTGCTCTCTCATAACTTCGATCTCGAGCCAATCGACCTCCATCCAATCTATTTCGACTAGCGATAGCCCTTCAACTTCGACGATCCAATCCACTTCGACTAGCTATAGCCCCCTTCGACTTTGACGATCCAAAGCCCTTCGACTTCTCAGTGCTCTCTCTCGCCTTCTCTCTCTCCCTCCCAATTGCAATAGCGATCGCAATCACGATCGATCGCTTTCTCTCTCACTTCTGTCTCCCTCTCTCTGTCATCTCGTCTTTATCTTCTTGGTTCATATATATATAACTATTATATAATAACTATTATTATATATTATATAATAGTAATTATATTACATATAATATACTTATAAGATAATATATAATGCATATTATAAGATAATATATACTTATACATATTAATAAAAAAATAAAAAAACACATGTATGTAAAATGAAATAAAAAAATTAATTGGAACACATTATTTAAAAAATATTACATAAATAAAATAATAAATGTTTATTAAAATAAAAATATTTTTAAAAAAATTAAAAAATTTGTTGTGTCCCCTGTCGTGTCCATGTCCTCATTTTTTAGAAATTGTTGTGTCCCGTGTCCGTGTCCGTATGCATGTCCCTGTCCGATAGGATGTAGGCTTGAACTTCGAATCCACAAACGAAGAACAAAAGAGAAATATAGACACATTTCCACTCGAACTTCATCTGGAATCTTAGATAACCTCTGTGTCTCTTTATTCATCATCACGCAGACACTGCAACCAACCAAAGTCACAACAATAATAAAAAATAATAATAATCCTGGTTAGTCAATAAGTAATTTAATTTAATTTTCAGAATATGTTATTCTTAACAAACTAAAATTCCATGGCTTACCATGCTCCTGGAGATATCTACCTAATCCAAACAAGTCTTAATGCCTTGAGTCTTTGAACAATTAAAATGAATTTTCTCACCTGAAACGTATCCCCACACAAAGAAAACCTTTCTTACCTGAACAGAAAGAAGTCAAATCCAGTAGGAAACGCAGAAGACAAAACATGATAATCACACAACCCTTCAAAAAAAATAAATAAATAAAAGAAAGAAAGAAAATCGTTAACAAATATAAATTAAAAATAAATAAATAAAAAACGAAAAAAAAACGTTTGTTACACAACAAAAACAAACAAACAAACAAACAAAAAAAATTGTGTACATATGAAGCACGGACACGCGACACGAACACGACACGGACATGCGGACGCGTAAATTTTCAAAAAATAAGGGACACGACACGCTAAGGACACGTTCAATATATATAATTAATTTTATTTATTATATGTCATAAAATTTTAAAAAAATTATTAAAAGGTAATAAAATATACAAAATAACATTATTAAAATTATAAAAAAAATAAACATTTACATACTCAAATAATAAAGGCACAGCTAAGAGAAAAAAGAAAAAAAATGAAAGCCAGAGAGAGACGGATCAGTCTATCTAAAAGAAAAAGAAAAAATAACTATAACTCATTATATAAAAGAAAAACTAACAGAAGAAATCAGACAGAGGGTGAGAGAGGGTGCAAGAGAGAGAGAGAGAACGACTGAGAAGATGGGAGAAAAGGAAGAAAAAGAAGAAGATTGACAACGAAGAAGAATAAAGAAGACCGGTGTGTACCTTAACGACGGGCAACGACGAGACACGAGTGACGACCGACGAGGAGCGACGATCGATGAGAAGAGATGACCGACGAGGAGCAAAGACGAACAACGAGCAACCAGGTCCTCTCTTTCTCTCCCCTTCTCTTCTGTTCTCCCTTTCTATTCTGTGCTAATCGAATTAGGGCATATATTTCTGTTTTACTTGTTTACAAATCGCCCCCAAAAAAGTCTTGTAAATTGTGAATTACCCTCGAACGTGTTCTGAAAGTGTCTATAACGTGTCCCAAACGTGTCCAGATGTAAAAAATTAAAAAAGAAAAGAAAAGGGGACACTCTCTGCTGCGTGTCGGACACGTGGACACGTGTCCGTGTCCAACGCGTGTCCGACACTGGTAAGGAGCCCTCAGAGAGGTGTCCATGCTTCATAGATAGTACATAAAAAATAGAAGAAAAAAAATCCTAATTTTGTTGGACGGGTCTCATAGAACTTCCATACATGATTAATTCTGTTGATTCGATTTTGAAGATGAGATGAAATTGTAAGCGAAAACCACTTTTTTACATGGCAAAATATAAATAAAAAAATAAATTATGTACTGTACCCGAAGAGAAGAAGAAACCCTAATTTTGTTGGGCGGATTCTCATAGAAATTCCAAATTGTAATCCAAAATCGAAATCAAGTTGAACACATCTTTGGTAGTATTTCAGGATCATGAACTCATCACCATCAAGATCTCAAACCATAGTCCAGATCTTGGACATCTCTCTGGACGAGGAGAGACTGAGATATACACAGACTGAGAGGTGAAGAATTTGCAGTAGGGAGAGAAAATGAGATACGCATGCATAGACCGAAGTGAAGTGAAGAGAAATTGTGTGGTGTAAAAGGATGGTATATGTGGCTGGCTCTCCTTCGTAGAGTTTTTTTTTTTTTTTTTTTTTTTTTAGCAGAGCCATTGTTAAACTCCCAAGGTTGTAAGTTACAAAATTGTCCAGATAAAAACAAAAAAATAAATAAACAAGCAAAGCACAAAAGAAAAGGATAGAAAAGGAAGAAAAAAAGAGAGCCACCTACTACCGTAGCAGGTATGAGCTCCCTCTTATTATATACTAGTTGTGAGGGTTCATGATTCACACGATGGCCCGTGCCGTTGTTCAAGCAAGTTTTAACATGAAATCAAATGTAGCATAGAAAGGTGACAGTAGTGCATGCTCAATTTTATTGAAAGGAAAATAATACAAAGTATCCAGTAAGTAGTCATAAAAGATTAACAATAGCTAAAACAATAAAACATGTAAAAGAACATATTAAATTAAAAGTATAGCGAAAAAGTAGAATGCTGATCAAAATCTCCAAACAAAAATGCTACAGCAGCAGACCATTACAAGTCTTCAAGATAAGTGAGCACAAAAGACCTTACAAAATCCATTGGTGTATAAAACCTCCCAACAAAGTAGGACAAATATGCAGAGACATCAATAATAATTTGAAAAAAAATAATAATAAATTAGCTTGAACTCTCTCGTATCAATTACATGCTCACAACAGTAGCCATAGCAGAGTAATATTATTTTAATCAACAACAAAAAAGACAAACAAAACCAAACAAAATACTTAAAAGACCTTGGATTCATTATGGCATTGCTTGCAATCAAATATTTTGTCACAAGGTGCTCTAAACTTGCATCATCCTCTGTAATATGAGCACCTGACATTTATCTATCCACACACATATAAAGGTCAATTCAATCTAAAAATTTAAGAGGGTAAGAGAATCATTAATTGCATTTTAAGTAGTCTTATGTCGTATAAGAGCAATGCTACACTTGACATTTGGATTGAGCATTGATTGTAAGGGGCACACTACATTATCATTATTGATATAACAATTTAGAATAATGCTATATGCACCAACTAGTATACTAATTAGTGTACCAATTGATGATGTGGCATAATTTAAAATGTTTTTGGTATTTGTAATTTGTATATGAGTGGGGTCAATATTAGTGTCATAACTAGTGTTGGTACACTAGTTAGTACACTAATTGGTATATGTAGCACCACCGAACAATTTATAGTTCATCTGTTATATATATGCATCTTCAAAATTTCAAGATTGATAGCACAAATACTCAACTCAATAGAACAACTCATTCAGAATATTATTCTGTCAAAAATTGAAGTTCATGTTTACACTTTGACCAAACAAAATCTAATCTATGGAATGTAGGAAAACAGAAAAATCCATTATAACATCCAATGATTTTTTACTTAAAAGCAAGGATAAATATTCATTTGCCACAAGATATTTTACAATCAAACTTGAAAAAACATATTTCAGAGCTTAATGAACTGAGAAATATAATCATACCGTTCAACAGCATACACAAAGACACATTATTGGAAACAAATCACTTCTAAATGCAGTCAAACAAAAAAATTATACAACATTATTTGTGAATTCTCTTCCAAATAATGACACAAATGCATCAGCTTACCTGTTACAATTTGCCAAAAGTGAGAATAAATAGCAGAATGCATAGGTGTCACCTAAAAAATTCAAGTAAAAATCTGTGCCCATACCAACAACACCTGTATTTATGTCCAATAAAATCATAAGTGAAGCCAAAAACACATTTATATATTAAATTTAAATAAAAATTGACCAGAAGTGCATTGTAAACATCAATAAAGCTTTCAGAAAGTAAACAAAGAGAAAAAATGAATATAGCCATAACCATATCATTCAAAGTGATAAATTTGAAATACAACTTTGAAGACCCAAAAGCCAAGAATTCAAATTTAAAGCACTTACAATTACAGTGTGCAGATTTGTTAAGGCTCTTCTTTTTCTGTTTTCTTCTCAAAAAATACAGACATATAGATAGAGAAAGATATAGGGGTATATACTTACAAACCGGTCTGACAATCTCACAGAAACATAGAGGTATGTATATATATTTATGTATATATCTACACAATTAAGCAATTTTTTACTTCTCATGTCCAAGTACAGGCACTGTTTTTGTGACAACCCATATATCTTGCACTAAGGAGAAAGCAAAAAGTTAAAGACAGGGAAAACAAAAAAACAAAAAAACAAAAAAAAATAGCATGAACCATTTTCTTCATTGTGCAAGAAAATACAATAACAAAAAAACCATCTATTTGTGATATGATATCTTCTACAGAAAGTGTTTGGCAAACAATATGTTAAAGTGGCATCTATTCCAAAAACGAGGGAAACTTAAAATTCAAGAATGAGACGATGGAAGGTGCACTTGATATAATAAGAGTAAAGTGTTTAAAATAGCAAGTGAAGCTCTAGGCTCAAAACCATAACCATTTTGGTACATACATGGGATATATATATATATCTTATCTATTTGTAGTATATATAAAGTGAACACCACTTAAGGCTTCCTGAAGCCTTGTCTATTTATACTATATATAAAGTGAACACCCCTTATGATATCCTAAAGCCTTGGCTTTTTATGCTGTCAAGTGTCCATTTTTTTTAAAAATAAAAAATAAATTAAATTAAATTGATGAGAGGCATGGGACTGAAACCTTAGACCTTAAATTGAATAAAGAAGACAATTACCACTTCAGGGGCACTCAATATATAACAAATGTTTTGCTTTATTTTTACTTATTTGAATTGCACACACATTGCGTGTGCCAACCGTTAGTGTGTGTGTATATATATATAGGAAGTAGAAGGTTACCTTTAAAAGAAGAAATCATATTGTTGCTATTTAACCATTCTGACAACCACATTATGTCCAAAACTTTGAAATTTTCTGAACCTAAAATAGACCAACAAACCAACTAAAAATTTGAAAATACAAAAGAAACAAAAAATGGTCAAGCTAATGCAATCATCAATAATCATTCTCTTAGATCTACCCATGAAAAAAAATATTAAAAAAAAAACACAATAATAAGAAGAAGAGAACAACACTCAAGAGGGCACGGATTCATAACTAATCACTCTACTCACCAAATCACCAAGGTCACTTTAATTGTTCTCAAACTCAAATAGACAAACAAAAAAAAAACTCACAATTTTGTGAGCAAATCTATCTATCCACAAACATTATATTAAGGCCTTGTTTGGGAACCTTTGTTTTTAGCCACATCATTCTCTCTACTTTTCTGCACGTATTTCGTAAAAACCAAACAACCACTAGGAAAGTTAATTTCCAAACAGCCCTAGAATTATGGAATACTAAATACCATATACGGTAACCTTAGAACTTAACATATATACATGACAAGACCCATTACAATGAAGGAGAAACAGAGCACCTCAATCACTACCCCAAAAAATAAAAATTCCCCATAATGCCCAAATAAGTAAATATCTGTACAAATTACAAATCTTAAACTTTGTAAACTCATCACCCAAAATCAAACAAAAATTTTAACCCTTTAACTCACAGATATGGCAAACATTCAATCGCCAAGGTAATGCAGTGATAAACATTGAAAACATCCATTAGTAATCACATATAAAAAATAACCAATTTTTAAAAATAAAAGAACACAAATAAAAAATTTTCAATAATAACTAGAGAGTTACCCTCAAAGAAAGAAGAGCTCATTGTTGTTATTTAATCACTCTGACCACCACATTACCACCAAAGCTCTTAACTTTTCTAAACCTAAAACAGAGAACCAAATTAATTAAAATTTTGAAAATACGAAAACAAAAATCAACTATAAGTTAATGCAATCTATTCATTCTATTATAACTATGTATAAAAAATATAAACAACTAAAGAGAACCTCTATAGAAGTAATTTTATTCAATAAGAAAACAAATGATTGGTTGAAGACTAATAGTCTTTCTTTATTTTCTAAAAATATACTAATAGAAATTCAGGACTCTCAAATAGAAATCCCAAACAACATCTAGTTAGTACCAAAGTATTACAGTTTTAATTACATATTACCAAAAAAATATATATTACAACCCAACAAAGCTAATGTAGGAAATTTAAATTGAGCTGATAAGATAGATGAGTTCCATTTTTTTTATTTTTTTATTTTTGGTCCCACAACAACAACAATCAAATCACAACAAAGCAAACAAAAACCTTACCAATTAAAAATCGAACAAATAAATAAATAAAAAAAAAAAAAAAAAAAAACTCCATATCAAAACCCAACTCGATCAATCTAAAAATTAGAAATTTAAAAAAAAAAAAAAAATAGCAACACAAACTCAACCTATATTATCAAAAAATCCCCAACTATCTCCACAAAATCTTAATTTTGGAGTCAGCTTGAACAATAAGATTTGAGAGAAAAAATAAAAGGATAATCTCAAAGAAATCAAATACAGCTATTGGATTATTAGATGACCAATCCCAAATTTCACCAGCAGCAATTAAGAGTAGCCAATGGAGAAAGTAGTTTCTGATTATGGATTATGGAGGTCAAAAAAAAAAACAAATTAAAAAATTAAAAATAAGAAAGAATAAATTACCAATTTAGCAGTGGATACAATTGCAAGAAGCAACAAAAATCAGTGGGAAAAAAAAGTCAAAATCACTATGCTAACTCTTTGAAATCGATCAATGAAACAGTGAAATCACTATACTTACCATTTTATCAATGAAATCGATCCTTGGAAATAGCAATAGACAGAGAAGAAATATGTGCAGTTTGGTCTCATTGTTGACTTTCGCATTGCCTAGCTCGCATTTCCCGCCGTTTAGATTGTCTTTAGCAGTCAGTCCCTATTGATTCATCTTCAAAGCCCCTCAACTCACATCGCATAGCCCACCTCTGGTAGGGTTTCCCACCGTCATTGTCCAGAGAGAAAAAGAGACAGGAGAGAGACTAGGCACGTTTGGCAAGTGATTATTTTAGTCAAAAAGTTTTTAAAAAAATCAAAAAATTAACACCTTATACCAAAAAGTTAAAGATTTCATTTTCTCTCTATTTTTTACATATCTTTTTGTAAAAAGTCAAAAAGTCATCACAAACATACTAATTTTTTTTTTTAGGGTAAACTACTAATAGGTCCTAATAGTTGGACTTAATTCCATCAAGTCCTATTGAAAATAAGTCTTGATAAAATTGTCACTAAAAATAATTTTGTTGTGACAAATTTTGACATATGTCGATAAAAATTGACAATTAGCGATTTTTTTTATCATGATTTTTATAAATTATCGTTAAAACTTATAATTAGTGACCTTTTTTTATGACAAATTTTTTCCATAGGACCTGTTAGACAATAAGTCTATTTATTAGGACCTATACGTAAGTGTCCCTTTTTTTTTACATCATATTTTAGCCAAAAAATCAAAAAGTTACTAAAAAGGCATATTCGCAAAGGAGGCTGGGAGATGAGAAAATCGACTGGTAGCGAGAGAGATAGAGAGAGAGAGAGAGACGGGAGAGAGAAACACAAATATTATATTATGCACTAGTCCAAAGTGACATAAACAACAACGTCCATGCAAACTTGACAAAAACAAGGGTAAAGGGGCAACCCTAACTCCCTCTTATATTATGAGCTGATGATTATGATGCTGATGATAAGTGTATAGATAGAAATTCCACTCAGTTCAAAAAAAAAAAGAAAAAAAAAAAGAAAAAAAAAAGGAGAGAAATTCCACTAATAATAATCATAATAAAAAATATATACACACAAAAGGGGTATAAAGAACAAGGAACTCACTAGAAGCTTGGAGAGGTTAGGGTGAGCAGCGGATTTACCGATCCGCCAAAACCGACCGAACCGAATCGATCCGCCACATTTTGGACGGATGCGTGATGACGAGCGGACGGTTGCGGATTGATTTTCTCCAATCCGCCAATCTAGCGGACAGATGGCGGATTTGAGATTCCTTTGCCCGCAACCGAACCGCCGAACCGCGAGCACCCCTAGTAATTTATAAGACTTTGTGTTTTCAGTTTGTTTAAATATTCTGTTTGTGTTTTCAATTAAAAAAGAGTTTAAATATTCTGTTGAAAAAAAAATTTCAACTTGAATCTCTTTTTAGAATTGAAAAAAAAATAAACGTATTATTCATATATTATTTTTGATTTTTAAATCTATCTCTAAAAATAATAAATAGAAAATATAATATATGCTGGTTGGTTTTTGTTTTCAAAAACAGATATAGATGTAACAACACAAAGACATACAATCTCTACTACTGCTCTATTCATGGTTTTGGTGGTTTGAATTGTTTTTATATTTTAAGAACCACAGATTGTAATACTCTATGTGGATTAGGCATGCTGTGATTGTAGTATATGGATGAGACATGCAGTGATTGTGATATTCTAAAGTTTCAAACTTTCTTACTTTGGATGAGGCATGCAGTGATTGTAATATTTTTTTAAGTCATTGACTATAATACTCTTTTTTTTTTTTTTTTTAGGAAGTGTACAAGTTGAATTATGTTAAAAATTTATAAAATTTTAAACCGCCAAACTGATTCGCATCCATCAGCCAAACTGCCAATCCGCTCAATCCACATCCGCCAGATTGACGGACGGATGCGGATTGATTTTCTCCAATCCGCCAATCTGGCGGACGGATAGCGGATTGGAGGTTCCGTGGCCGCAACCGATCTGCGCCCACCCCTAATTGATTTCAAAAGACACTTCAATGGTGGTTTGATTGGGTAACTTCAATGGTGGTTCTGCACTGTGACTAAGAAAACGAGGGCTTTGTTTACAAAAGAAAGAGGAGGCAAACGATCAATTGCAAAGGAAGAGATTTGGGAAATTCAATCATGTGGGAATGGAAAGAGTCGAACGTGCGTCCTAGCTTCTCTCAGTCAATCGTGAGGAGATTTGGCGTGAATGTGGGCAATTTTTGTTCGAATAATGCTTTCCTGTTTCTTCGAATAAGGGATGTGAGAATATTAGGATATTAATGAGAATATTAGATATTAATTTTTAACACACTTTCTAAAATTTATTTAAATTATAAATTATTTTATATAGTTTTAAAAATTATATTATATCTCTAAAATTTTTAATTTTATAATAAATAGGTCCTTTTATTAATAAATTATCAAGTTAATTAATAGTTTTTAATAATATTAAAATTTTATTTCAATTAATAATTTAGATAATTTTATTATTGTATAGGTGAACAGTTTGAAATTTCAATTTTTAATTAATTCTGTTTAGTAAAAAATTCTGACAGAGGGATATTTATAATTTTTCAAATCACAGGGGGCAATTCGTATTTTAAGCAAACCTCAGTGTGCATTTGTAATTTATAGGGTAAATTACAAACACAACTCCTGAGATTTATTTAAATTACAAATTATCCCATGTGGTTCTAGAAATTACATTATGCCCCTTAAAGTTTATAATTTCATAATAAATAGGTCATTTTATTAATAAATCATCTTATTAATTAACAGATTTTAATAACGTTAAAATTTTATTTCAATTAATAATTCAGATAATTTTATTATTGTATAAGTGAACAGTTAGAAATTTTATTTTTTCAATTAATTCTGTTAAATAAAAAATTTTGACTGCGAGGTATTTGTAATTTTCCAAATTACATGGGGCAATTCGTATTTTAAGTAAATCTCAGAAGGTGTATTTGTAATTTATCCTGATTTATATAAAAGGAAAATTTAAAATATATATATAATCACACGTTAATTAGAAGTTGTGATTAAAATATATATATATATATATAATGACCCTTAATTGAAAAGTGACATAAAAAATAAATATAATCACATGTTAATTAGAATGTGCGATTAAAATATATATATATATGTAGCTCGACCTTTTCGCGCCCCTTTTCGGAGAGCTCGAATTGGTCCTACAGTTCAGACTCCTGTCATGGTTCTGAATCTAATCTCACAAGTGCAATGTGAAATTGATAATCACCAAAGAGTCCAATCCGGCAAATCTTTTTGGAAAATCGATTTTAAATCAAAGAATGCAAAAAAATAGACACCTTTGCCAGATTACAGAGTTGCTACCTAAATATTTTGTTTTTGGGAAATTTAGGAAACCCTGACTCGTGCCAAAGGCCACGTGTCCGTCATCACCAAAGTTGCCTCGCCTTGGGAACTTGGGTACGAGAGAGGAATGTCCTAAAATGAGCACCCCCACTAGCCCGATCAAAGATCGGCTTCTACTAATCATGATATGATTTTTTTATAAGCATTATGTGCTCTTGACCCGATTATTAATCTAACATTACTATGTAACGTGCACAAGCAAGTATAGACTAGTTCGCAAGACTTGAAATAATTCAACTCATATTTGTTTTCGAAAATGGTTTAAATTTGCCACCCTCAAGTGGACTTAGAAATGCAAATTTGCCACCTCAAGTGGGCTTAAAACATGACTTACATTCATTGAATTGTTCCAATTCAAATAACAAAGCCTTCGTCCATAAGCACTCATGCAATTTATCAAATAAGTACAAAGTCTCGTGGCAAGCGTGCGAAACATGGCCACACTCACACTCATGCAAGTATGCTAAAGTGTAAAACTTACCTAGTACTCCAAGCTAGGAAAGAAAACAAAGTTAGAAAAACACATGATTCCTAACTATGTTAAAATGCCTAATGCAACACATGCGATAATGCAACTAAATAGGCTCGGCTACTTAAGTGGCATATGATTTGCAACACTTTGATAGCATGCTTTGAAACATGTATTTAAAGAAGTATTGAAATTGCAATGCAGTTTGAATGGTGCACCAAGCCTTGGTGCATGCAATACAAATGAATTGATGCAAACATGCAAGCATAAGATATGCTAATTGAAAATGTCCTAAACTAACCATTGAAAACGATTAAGTAAAAGGGAGAAAGATGTAGGGTTGCAAGACATGTACACACACACGCACACTTATTACAACATTATGCCCTCGCGGAGGAGGGTCCGAATGAATAGGAGCTAAGCTAATCTAAGCTAAGTTAACTATTACAACACTTTGAATAACTAGCTAAACCAATTAACTAATTATTACAACATTTAAATTAACTAGCTATTCTAAGCTAACTAAAGTAATTAAACAATTAACTATCTAAGCTAATTAAGAAGTTACAATACTAGTATGAATTAATTATAACTAATCTAAGCAAAGCAATTTAAATGGCCTTGAGGGCGAGGGACGCATGCATGCTTGGTTGGTTTCCTCCCGAAAATCCACCACCTTGCCATTTGCAGCCTCTGTTTGCACATCTTTTGACCACTGAAAATTGCACCAACTTCTAGAACACTTTTGCTCCCCTTCAGTAACACACTGAACAGCTTTCTTATTGATGGCCGGTCGGCTACCATTGGTGGCCAGTCGGCCACTACTGATGGCCGGTCGGGCACCTATTTCCTGAACTTCTCTTTTTTGCTGCAATAGAGAGCAAATAGAGGCAAAGCAGTGCATTCTCAAGGAGTGTGTGTACTATTACCCTCCTTATCATTACACAAGTTCAAAGGACTGTAATTCTTAGCTCCAAAACCACCAACCAAGCATTTTCAATGCATGATGGGTAAGGAACCAAGCTTGTACAAGCTTAATGAGTGCAAAACAAGACTCAAGGCCATCACCCTATCATGCATGATCAAGGGCTATGGAGACCTAAGGAAATGACACATTTCATCACTTTCGAGTATGAAATGTCCCATTTGCCTTGTGTTCAAACTAACGTCCGGTTTGAACACATGCAACGCAACACAAAGATGCATATCTTGACTCTTTTACTTTGTCCATTTTGTTTACACATTTTAACTTACCAATCCATTCTTTTATTGTTTAGTCCATTGGTGAATGTCTTCTAAAGTGAAAGAAGCGTCAACCAATGGATGATGTAAGGCAAGAGAGAGTTCATGCCGTTGATAATGAACCCTTAAAGAGGATTAAACCATTAGGCATAAACTCTATCTCAAGCTTAAAGGATCCTCAAACTTGAAACAACTCTCAAAAGCAATTAAAAGAGTGAAACAAATGAGAATGTGACAAAGCTATATATGCTGAAATTACATGCAAAATGACACTACAACATGTAACCAACTCAAGCAACTCATGTTTAAACGCCTAAAACACTAAACTAGTGAAAGAATTAACACTACAACTATGCAAAATGAGACTCAACTGAGCCAAACAGCCCAAAACAGAGCTAAAGCAGTCCAAAATAAAGTCTAAGACATGTTGGAATTAAACTAGAAATGGCTAGAAACACATAGAGCTACCTAGACTAGCAAACAAGACACAAGGAGGGGAGGCTAACCCTCCAATTTTGGACTTCAAAATATGTTTTTTGCCACTAAAATAACTCTGAAAAACAGTGGTAAAAGCCTCAAAAAAAAGATGATTTAAGGGTGGGAAACAAAAGGGCAAAGGCTTCCAAAACAAGGTACAAAGAAGGGCTATCCACCCCTCAACCTTTAATGGCCTTAGGACCCAAGCTTCAGCCCAAAAACACAGAGTTTTTATAGACCAAAATCAATTGGAAAACATGCTGGACTTAAGTCATGAAGAGCCAAAACATTAAGCTAATGCATGGAGTTACACTACAACCATGTAAAACAAAACTCAAACAAACTAACCAGTCCAAAATAGAGCTAAAACATGTCATTTTGGAGGCTAAAACATGCTGGACTTAAACTAAGTTAAGCTAGAAAAACATGCTAACATGTAAAGCTAACTAAGCATGCAAACAAGGCACAAGGAAGAGAGGCTAACCCCTCCACTTTTGGACTTCAAAACAAGGTTTTCATCACTAAAAAACCTCTGAGATTTAGTTGTTAAAAGGCCCAAAAAGTTTGATTTGAAAGTGATGGATAATGACACAAAAGCTTAACAAGCAAAGGAGCAAGAAGGGTAGACAACCCCTTAACTCAAAATAGCCTCAAACCAACACTCTTAAACCATAAAAAAAAAGGTTTTTACAGTTCAAAAACAACCCCAAAATAGTCCAAAAATAGTGGAAAGAGATGACAAAGCAATTGTGCAAAACAAGCTCAAAGGGAGAATGTTATACCTCTTGAAGCCAAGACACAATTGAGGCACAAATCCAAGCTAAAACCACCTTTTGGAGCTCAAAGAGAGTCCCAAGTAACCTCATCTCAAAGATAAGCAACTTTGGTCAAGGGTTGATAGGCAAACTAGAAGTGTATCTCTACTTGTATGCACAAAAATTCAAGAGAGTGAGAAAATCTAGAGAAAGAATTGTAGAAAGAGAGGATTGTAGAGAGAGAGGCTCCCAAATCTTTCTAACCTTAAAAATAATAGAGAATGGCCTCTATATATAGAAATACACGAGCCTTGGTTAACAATATTTGAAAATGGGACAGCTGGAGCAGTGCAGAACAGCTGAAGGAGAAATATCTGCAAAATCTAAGCTTTCTAGACATTTGTGGCTGACCGGCCATCATTGGTGGCCGACCAGCCACCATTGGTGGCCAACTAGGGTCACTCTTGGCCGACATATGGCCGTCAAACTCCATTTCTGGCCGACAAGCAAAAACCGGTTTTTGGCCCCAACTTCAAACAAGCATATCTCCATCATCTGAACTCCTTTGCAGGTCATTCTTGAGCCTAAACTGAAGCCCCAAAAGTCTTCTTTCTAATGGTGGCAGCCTCACATCAAAATTAGAAGTGTGCTAAGAGATATGCTCATTTTAGTGAAGACTACTCATTTCTATCTCAATCAGATTGATGCCTAACTTCAACTAGCCATATCTCCCTCATCTGGACTCGGCTTTAGGAGATTCTTGAGTGTAAAATGAAGCCCCGGAAGTCCACTTTCCAATGGTGGTGGCTTCACAACTTAAGTCCAAGTGTACAAAAGGATAGACCTAATTTAGTGAAGGCTGCCCGGTTTTGTCTTAATGGTTCATGCCCAACTTCTCCCCCAACTAGGTTTCTTCCCTCTTCTCTAATTTTCTTCAACTCCAAAGCTCTAAATAAGGTGTTTTGAAAGATTTTTCAAAGAGTTTACCTCTTTTTCACTCATATCCACTTTGTCCTTACTCGATTTACCAAAAAGCGCAACATGTAACGAAATGCGAGCCTCGGAACATCATAGGAACTTTCTTTCAAAAATATTTTGAAAAAGAGGGTTTTAAGGTCTAAAAATCATTTTGGTCAAAAACGTTTTGGTCCAAAAATGGGGTGTAAGGTTGGGATTTGAAGCTCTCCTTTCCGAAGAACTTTGAGCCTTTGCACAACATAGCCTTCGTCATGCCTTTGTCCTCGAACAATCAACTTGAGGCGCCCAAGTCTTAAGGGCGATTAAAAATGGGGTGTCTACAATTACCCCTCTTTGACAGAGCTCAGAGTCATGAAATGACGTGAGTGAATGTCAAAGCCCGAAGATGACCCATTTGACAAGGCTGTAAGACTTAGGCAAACAAACAAAATGCAGATGCAATTGGTTGAACCTGAGGGTTGCCTACATATCCCTTTGCAAGGAATCAAACCAGTGTAGTTCAGGAGCAGAATGCAAAATGATACACAATATAACAGAACAATGTAAATGATATACAATGCAATGAAACAATGCAGATGATATGCAATGTAATTGAATCTTCAAACCACAAGCAGTGCAAAACCCCACAAATATCATAAAAGGATGGAGATGCAACATCAAACTACGTTTAACACAGAAAAGGTGCCGGAACCCTCAAACCACAACTCTCTTTAGTGGAATAGGCGTGTGCACATGCAGAACTATGTGTTTCGTAGAAAGAGAACATGTAATTGGATGGGATGATATAAGCAAGGAATACTCTACTGTGGAAAGATCGTGATCCTAAATGCTGAATGCAACAAAACAAAGCACAATGCAATGGATGCAATGGATGAAGTGAATAAGGCTCAGGCCAAACCACATTTTACCTAGAAAATGTATTGTAGCTCGACTTTTTCGCGCCCCCGCCTTTCGGGGAGGGTTTGAATGGTCCCACAGTTCGAACTCCTGTCACGGTTCTGAATCTAGCCTCACAAGTGCAATGTGAAATTGATAAATCACCAAAGAGTCCAATCTGAAAAATCATTTTGGAAAATCGATTTTAAATCAAATAATGCCAAAATTGGACTGCTTTGCCAGATTACAGAATCGCCACCTAAATATTTTGTTTTTGGGAAAATTAGGAAACCCTGACTTGTGCCAAAGGCCACGTGTCCGTCATTACCAAAGTTGCCTCGGCTCGAGAACTTGGGTACGAGAGGGGAAGGTCTTGAAATGAGCACCCCCGTTCGCCCGATCAAAGATCGGCCTCTACTAATCATGATATGTTTGTTTTATAAACCTCATGTGTTTTTGTTCTGATTATTAGACTAACATTACTATGTGACGCATCATAAGCAAGTATAGGCTAGTCGCAAGACTTGGAACAAAACAATTCATGTTTGTTTTTTGAAAATGGTTTGGAATTGCCACCCTCAAGTGGGCTAAAGCGCGGATTTGCCATCAAACAACAATGGGCTTAAAACATGATTTGCCACAACAAAGTGGGCTTAAAACTCACAATCATCGAATTGTTCCAATTTAAGTAACAAAGCCTTCATCCACAAATATTCATGCAGTTAATCAATTAAGTACATAGCCTCATGGAAAGCATGCAAAACATGGCAATATGGCGATCACACTCATGCAATATGCTAAAGCATAAAACTTACCTAGTACTCCAAGCTAGGAAAGAAAACAAAGTTAGAAAATGCATGATCTTAACTATACAAAATGCCTAATGCAACACATGCAATATGAATTTAATAGGCTCGGCTACTAATATGGCATTTGATTTGCAACACTTTAATAGCATGCTTTGAAACACGTATTCAAAGAAGTATTGAAACACGATGCAATTTGAACAATGCGTCGAGTCTCGATGCATGCAAGACAAATGAATGGATACAAATATGAATGCATAAGGTATGCTAATTGAAAATGACCCTAATTTAACCATCAAAAGCGGTTAAGTAAAAGGGAGAAAAACGTGGGGTTGGAAGACATGCACACACCCACATGCACACTTATTACAACATTGCACCCTCTCGAAGGAGGGTCCGAATGATAAGCTAACTAGCTACGTTAAGCTAATTATGCTAACTAATCTAATTATGCTAATTAGACTGATTATTACAAACCGATTATTTAACTATTCTAGCTAATTAATTATTATAACACAATTGAATAACTAGCTATGCTAAACTAATTAAAATATTACAAAATAGATTTAAACTAATTAATTACAACACATGTAATAATCAGCTACAACTAGCTAATAAAGCAATAAAAGATGGCCTCGCGCGCGAGGGAGACACGCATGCTCGTTTGCTCCTCCCGAAAATCCATCACCTTGCCTTTGCAACCTCTGTTTGCACATCTTTGATCCTCTGAAAATTGTGCCAACTTCCAGAACACTTATGCCCCATCACAGGAACATACTGATGGTTGATTGGCTACAATTGATTCATCGGCCATCACTGATGGCAGGTCGGTTGCCTTGGGTGGCCGGTTGGCCACTAATCTCTTGAACTTCCCCCTTTTGCTGCAACAGAGCACAAACAAAGGCAAGGCAGTGCATTTCCAAGAAATGTGTGTACTTCCACTCTCCTTATCATTTTTCAAGCTCAAATGAGTGTGGCACTCGGCTCCCAAGCCACCAATCAAGCATTTTCAATGCATGATGGCCAAAGAGCCAAGCTTGTACAAGCTTAATGAATGCACACATAAGACTCAAATGGTCACCACCCTATCATGCATGATCAAAGGTGACGGCGACCAAGAAACGTGACACGTTTCATCACTTTGAGTATGAAACGTCTCACATTTCTTGTGTTTGGATTAACGTCCGATCCAAACACATGCAATGCAATACAAATGCTTATCTTGTTCATGTTTTGCTTGTCCAATTCTTGTTTACACATTTTAACATTACCAAGTCATTCTTTAACTGGTTAAGTCCAATGTGACAGTCCTCTAATGAGAGAGGGGTCAACCAAATGATGATTTAAGACATGAGAGAGATCATGCCTTTGGCTAGGAGAAACCCTCAAAAGAGGGTTAAAGCCATTGAGCACAAGCTCTATCTCAAGCTTAAACACATTCATGAGGTTAACCAACCCTCAAAACAAATAGAAAAATGAAGAAATAAGGAAGGTTGCAGACTTTTTAGTGTTGAAATGGCATGCTAATGGACACTTAAACATGAGAACAACACATGCAAGATATGTGCAAAAGCCAAAGGCCTCAAACTAGTGAAGAACACTACACTAGAGGCATGCAATAACAAACTCAAATGACCAAACCAACTCAAAACAGAGCTAAGACATGCCAAATCAGTGGCTAAAACATGCTAAAATCAAAGCATAACAAGCTAGAAAAACATGCTCATTTGATTGCTCACAAACAAGGCTTGAGGCACAACTCTTAAAAGCATTGAAAGAGTGGAATAAGCAAGAGTGTGACAGAGCTAAATGCACTGAAATCACATGTAAAATGATGCTATGACATGTAATCATCTTATGCAAAGCATGTTAGAGGCCTTAAAACACCAAGCTAGTTAAGGCATTTACATTATAGCTATACAAAACCACTCAAAACAGAGTTAAAGCATGCTAAATCAGTAGCAATATGCTCACTTCTTAGGCCATCTACACATGCAAACAAGATATGAGGAGGGGGCCCCCTCCTATTTTGGTCCTCAAAACCAACTTTCTACCACTGAAATTCCTTCGGAATTCAGTGGTTTAAAGGCAAGAAAAGGTTGGCTCAAAAGCCCTCAAAAAAGGCTCAAAAGGCTTTACAAGCCAAAGAGCAAATGGAGGAAACCACCCCCTAACTAAACGAGACTCAAACCATCATTTTAAAACCTTGAAAACAGATTTTTTTAGAGGTTAAAACCAGCCTTAAAATAGCATGCAAAAAGGGCCAAACAAGTAACTAAAACAAAGCTTGAAAAGGGGTAAGGCCTTACCCTTGAAGCACAACAGCAAAACAGCCACTTTTTGAGCCAAAACTAGCTTTGAAAGCTCAAATAAGACCTCCAAGAACCTCAAAAATGTAAACAAATCTCACTTTCAAGCTCAAAATAAGAAGAGAGAGAAAGTTCTAGAGAGAGAGTCAGAAAATTTTGCTCACAAAATTTTTGTCAACCTTAAAAAAGGGGGAGAGACCTCCCCTTATATAGAAAAACAAGCTAAAAGCTTGCTTGAATCCCTCCATACACGTGTAGGGTGATGAGCATTAGTGACCAATAGCCGGTAAGAAAATATCTGAAAAAGGAGAAAAATGGCCGTCGGCCATCATCAATGGCCAACCGGCTATCAGTGTGGCCGACCGCCCATCACTGTAGCTGACCGGCCACCACTGATGGCCGATGGGCACCAGCCCTGGCCGATGAGGGGTAGGGATGGCCAACAAGCCTCCCTCTTCTCCATGCATGAAGAAACAAGTGTTTGGTCCACAACCAAGCACAAAACAGATAGGTTTCAAAGGCTCAAAGGCAAGGCACTCCGCCAAGAACTTCGGGCGTTCAAAACGAACACAAACATGGGTGATCATCGAGTATTCAAACGATGACGTCCAAGTCTTGAGGACAGTAAAAAATGAGGTATCTACAGGTATGGACACAAAACAGACCACGTCTAACACAAAAAAGGTGTCGTCACCCTCAAACCACAATTCTCTTAGTGGAATAGGCGCGTACACATTATCACAGAACCGTGCTTCAACGTAAGGAATGTATGAGCACATGCCAAACTAAGCTTAACATGGACAGCATACATGTGATAAATTGGATAATACAGTAAATGCATGCAATAGATACTATATACAATGTGATAGAAGTAATAGATGTGATAGATATGATGACGCAGCTAGGAAGTGATGCTTTACCTTACAGGGGCAATCGGCGATGACTCACCTTTTGCTGCTAGGGATTTTCCTCTTCTTCTCGGATGCACTTCCAAAAAATAGGTACTACTTTTCTTCCTGACTATGTTCGCAACTTTCCCTATTCTCCAACAGGGTGACAGACTAGGTTGGTTCAGTATCCAGAATTGAGGCGCATACATGCTACCTCAACCTATAGGACTGCTATACGGATTTCAAGCCGATGATACACCATTGGGTATTTAAACCAGACTTTAGTCTCGGAAATCCCGAACCTTTACGTTCTAGGCATTGGCCGTTCGAACTCTAGTTTTCACCATCTCAGTTGATCTCCTAGGAACTCACTGTAAACATAGGCAGGTGGCTATACCAGACCATCGGAAGTTGTTTAGGCACGACAAACACCAAATGAATTGTACCTTTAGAGGATTTAAGGTCTCCTAGACCAAGTGAGTGCACAAGACAGTGCGAATAAGGTGCACAGGACAGTGCGAGGTGAGTACAACAAACACCAAAGGAATTGCACCTTTAGAGGATTTAAGGTCTCCTAGACCAAATGAGTGCACAAGACGGTGCGAATAAGGTGCACAAGTGTAGACGTCCTCGAACGTCCCAGGAGAAATCCCGTTTTGTTCATTGGGCTCATACAGTTCGGACTCGATGTCACGGTTCTGAATCTAATCTCGTAAAGTGCAATACAAGATCGATAAATCACCAAAGAGTCCAAATCCGGCAAATCGTTTTAAAAAACTGATTTTAGAAAGAAATGCCAAACATGGACTGCTTTGCCAGATACAGAGTCGCCACCTAAATATTTCATTTTGGGGGGAATTTAGGAAACCTCGACTCGTTGCCTAAGGCCACGTGTCCGTCATCACCAAAGTTGCCTCGGCTCGGGAACTTGGGTACGATTGGGGAAGGTCATGTAATGAGCACCCCCGCTTGCCCGATCCAAGATCGGCCACTATTAAACATGATAACTTGTTTTTGAAAACACATGTGCTCTTATTTCGGTTATTAACCTAGAATTACTATGTGATGCGCATAGCATACAAGTATAGATTAGATCGCCTGAGTTGGAACAAAACATTTCATGTTTGTTTATTTGAAAACGGTTTGATGGTGCTACTCGCAAGTAGGCTAAGACGTGGATTTGCCACTCTCAGGTGGGCTTAGAAAACATGGTGATTTGCCACTCTCAAGTGGGCTTAAAAACTCACAATCAATGCATTGTTCCAATTCAAGTAATCCAACCTTCATCCACAGGCATTCAAGCAGGTATATCACATAAGCACATAGCCTCATGGTAAGCATGCTATCATGGCAGTCACTCACACACATGCAAGGATGCTAAAGCATAAACACTTACCGAGTACTCCGAGCCAAAACGGAAACTAGTTAGTAATCAATGCATGATCCTAGTTCATGTTAAGATGGCTAATGCAACACATGCAAGATGCAACTAAGATAGGCTCGGCTATTCTAGGATGGCATATGAGATGCTACAGATAACATGTATTCAACTTGGAATTGAAATACAATGTAGTTAGCATGGTGCACCGAGCCCGGTGCATACATGACAGATGAATGGATGCAAACATGCGTGCATAAAGATGCTAATTGAAACGTGCCCTAAAACTGTCACGCCCTAAACTTGCCCCTAAAATTTTAGGCATGACCTACTCAGAAACAGACACTTATCCTGCTATATAAAAATATCCGGGGCCTGAACGGAAGCGTTAATATACTAGAATAACATGCAGACACATCCATTGAGCTATTACAAATATGCCAGGACCACGACTCAGAATTAAACATCTAGTGAACATGCATCTGAGATTAAGTTACATACACATTTACAAGTCCAGCCCAGAGGTTGGGCATATAACAAACATTAGTTACAAATCGACTTCAACCCACAAAACATTAGTACAAAATGACAACGTCTAGCAAAACTGTACTAGCATGCAAAGGGCTCCTCCAAGTGCCTGGTTGTCCTTAGGTTGACAAAAGAGAGATGATAATGATGCTAGGACTGACCTCCAAGTTGATTACCTACAGAATCAGACAAAATTACAGGGTGAGATAAGCTCAGTGAATAATAGTACTTAAGCAATTTAATAACCAACTTTAACCATAATGCATAACAGTGCATTCACCAAAAATGAAATCCAAATAGTGAGTCTGATATTGTTTTACTTTCAGAACGGCCTACTGGCCCAGAAATACAGAACAGCCTTTCGGCCCAGAAGTATACTGAACGGCCTTTCGGCCCAAAAATGTACAGAACAGCCTTTCAGCCCAGAAATATACTGAACGGCATTTCGGCCCAAAAATATACTGAACGGCCTTTCGGCCTAGAAATGTACAGAACAGCCTTTCGGCCCAGAAATATACTGAACAGCCTTTCGGCCAAGAAATATACAGAAATGTAGTCAACCTTACATTGTCACCAAGTTCCGATCAATACATATGTTAATGTCGTGTCTAACAGAAAACAGAGTGGTCATAAAAGATATTAACGGTAAATAAATGTACATTCCATGTACTATTACTCACAGTGTTGTTGCGGAGCGGTGGTTCCTCCTGTGGTGTGTTCTACACACATAGATATCACATATTAGTTTCTTTCTTCTTTTAACCATTTCTTGCATTTTTACATTTCAATTGCATGTACAATCATAAACAGGTATCAAACACAAAGTTTCACATAGAATTCCATAATAAGCATTCAAAAACACAGAATAGCGGACTGAAAAGATACCAGATTCATGTACGAGGGTCGGGTCATTACAAAAACTAACCATCATAAGTTAGTAAATAAAAGGGAGAAAGACGTGGGGTTGGAAGACATGCATCACACACACGCACACTTATTACAATAGTTGGCCCTCTCGACGGAGGGTCCGAATAAATAATACAGAACCAACAAGCTACAGCTAATTATTACACAACTCTAATTAATCAACAAATTAACTAAGTAAGCATGTAAACTAAATGAAGTAGGCTGCCTCGGCTCTGTTTTGATTGAAAAAGGATGCATGCATGCTTGAACTGCCTTGTCGGGAAATCCCTCGCGACGCCTCGACTCGCCTTTGTTTGCAATTGATGTCAGAAACCTGCACAAGGCTCCAGAAGGCTGAAACTCCACCCTGGGAAGCTGTGGGAAGGCTGCCGACTAGCCCTTGGCCTTGGAGACCACTTGCTGACCACCTTTTGTGGTGGAGACCAAAAGAGGTGGTCGGCCTGCCAGAAAATCTGGTCGGCCGACCAGTTTCTGCCTCCTGCTCCTGGTTTTCTACAACAAAAAGCAAGAGAGAGGCATAGTAAGGTATTTTCAACAAATGTGTGCAGGACCACTCTCCCATCATTGCATAAGCTCAAGGGAGTGTAGTCCTCGACCCTCGGGCCACCAATCACGCATCTCGATGCATGATGGCCGAGGAGTCGAATTGCACGGCTCAATGGGACATGAATGCACATGTAAACACCTAAAGCCAACAACTCTATCATGGATAGTCAAGAGTGTCGGTGACCAAGAATTGAGGCACGTTTCGTCACTTTGAGTACGAAACGTCCCTCGTTTCCCATGTTTGGACTAAACCCTACTCCAAACACAATGCAACAAACAATGTATGGACAAATGCAACTCTAGCATGCGATCTAAATGCAATGCAACTAAGTGATGCGAATATGCACGGAATGACATGCAAGCATGCAAATGGCATACACAATGCTATGAACTACAATGGCATACTCGATGCAAAATGGACTTAAACCAAAATGGATGGGCCTCAGCCACACCCAAATCAGTGGCCATACATGATGAAAATGAAGTAACAACACACATGCAAACATGTACAAATGCAAGGGACCAAACCTAAGGCACAAAGTGCAACTCCACCAAAGCATGGTAAGCATGAAATATGGCGTACAATCACATATTTTCCAGCTCTGAAATAACATGCAAGATGGTCCCGAATCATGCAAACACCTCACACAACGCATGCTAGATGGCCCAAATACCGAAACTAGTGAAGCACATTACACTAGAGGTATGCAAAGCAATGCTCAAATGACCAAACCAACTTCTAATAGACCTTATGCAGGTCCAAAACAGTGGCAAAATGAGCTAAAATGATGGCTTGACATGCACCAAAATGAAGCTCATGCAATGGCTCACAAATGGGGTATAAAAGCACAACTCTCAAACACATTGAAGACATGATAAAAATGAGAATATGGCACACCTATAAACTCTGAAATATCATATTCAATGATGCCAAAACACTAAAATGCCTCAAGCAACACATGTAAGGGACCCAAAAACTCAAAGGTAAGCAAGGCTATTACACTACAACCATGCATGGCAAGCACCAATCGACCAAGAGGCCTAAAAACAGAGCTAAGGAGGCCCAAAATATGAACAAAACATGTTTGGAGTGTGGCCAAAAGGTGCTAGAATAGAGGGCCAAAACAACATGCAATGTGAGTTAGTAAAGAGGATTTGCACTACAAGTATGTGAGGCAATCAAGAGGCCACTAAAACAGAAAAATTCAGAGGTATGACATGCCAAATAAAGCCCAAAAATCCACTGAAACATGGTTAATGCATGCAAGAATGAGATGCTCCTTTGATATGCTATGAAGAGGGTTATTCTACACATGCAAGATGGACACCCAATATGGAAAAACAAGCTCTGGACAGAGCCTATGCAGGTCCTAAAAGTCACCAAAAATGGCCTGAAACATGGCTTGGAAGCATGCAAATAAGGGCTCCTTTGTTAGGCCAAATATGCTAGAAATCAAAACAAGGAGAGAGAGGGTCACCCCTCTCTGATTTTGGCTCTCAAAAACACATAATAACCACTAAAAATCCTCTGGATTTCAGTGGTCAAAAGGGAAAACAAAGGCCTTAATGCATGGCTCAAAACAAGGTGAAATGAAGCATGCGAGGGGGTAGATGACCCCCAACAGAAAAATGATCTTAAACAAACATGTTAAGGACCTCAAAATAAGAATTTTTTCAATTTACACTGAAGCTCAAAAATACTTGCAAGTATGGCTAAAAGATGGAGCAAAATAAAACTCAAAAGAGGGAATAGGGTGTTACCCTTGTAGCTCAGCAACTCCAGCAGCTTATGGACCAAAAATGCAGCTCCTTAGGACCTCTCAAGACCCTCTAAGCAGCTTAGGTTGGTGTTGGAGGTGTTAGGCTAAGAGGTAGTGTGCAAAGGGGCAAGAACTTAGCATTTTTGAACACAAAATATAGAGACAAGGGGGAGATGTATGTGTGTATGCTTCAGCCCAAAATCAGAACCCTTGCAAAGGAAGAGGAGGCCTTCCTTTATAGACAAGAGGGACTAAAGCTTCTCCAAGAAGCTTCAAACCAAGGTAGAAGATCCTCCATACACGTGTATGGAGGATCCAGTCTGTGCCTCCCAGCTGGCACAGCTAGAATCAACTCACTGAGACAAGACTAGGGGAGGTAGACCGACCAGTTCAGGTGGTCGGCCAGCCACTTTAGGTGGTCGGCCAGCCAGTTCAAAAGGGTCAACTCCAAGAAAGGTGGTCGGCCAGCCCATTTGGTGGTCTCCCAACTGAATGCAAGCTAGTGGTATGGTGGGAGACCAGCAAATGTGGCTCAAAAACTAAGGAGACCAGCCTCCTATCAAGAAAACCAACCGGCGAAGAGAAAGATGGTCTCCAAGAAGAAAAGGTGGTCTCCCACCCTAGTACCACCTTCCAAACAATGAAAATAGGGTCCATGCCAAAAATGAACCAAGACGGAGGCAAAACGAGGGTTCGGGGGCCAAAACGCGCAGCCGGGTGCCCCGAAAACTGACTGTTAAGCATCGAAAATGACGTACGACCACAAAGGTGGTCTCCCGGGCCACAGTGTCCCTCTAGAGAGAGGAAGCAAGGTGTGTGCCAAAAACCGGAGCAAACGGAGAAAGTTAAGCGGTCCCGAACCGAGGCGCACGGCCGACGGCCCCGAAAACCGAAAAGTAGTCTCCAAACGGGAAAAGTGGCCTACGACCATGAAAAGTAGCCTACGGCCATTGAGAGATGGTCTACGAGACCTCTCCCTCCCTTCGGGAAGAGAAAACAAGACCTGGTTTGCAAACCGAGGCAAAGTACACAAAGTCCCGAGGTCCGGAGGTGAGGCTCTCAACCAAGAACTCCGAAACTTCGAAACGAGCACAACATGCACCATCACCGAGCGCTCAATCGATGACGTCTGAGTCTTAAGGTCAGTTAAAAATGGGGTGTCTACAATAACACAGTGCGAGGTGAGTACAACAAACACCAAAAGAATTGCACCTTTAGAGGATTTAAGGTCTCTTAGACCAGAGAGTGCACAAGACAGTGCAAATAAGATGCACAAGACAGTGCAAATAAGATGCACAAGACAGTGCGAGGTGAGTATAACAAATACCAAAGGAATTGCACCTTTAGAGGATTTAAGGTCTCCTAGACCTGAGAGTGCACAAGACAGTGCGAATAAAGTGCACAAGACAGTGCAAGGTGAGTGCACAAGATAGTGCGAATCAAGATGTAGGATTTAAGGTCTCCTAGACCAGGAGGGTGCATAAGAGAGTGCGATGCACAAGAGAATGCAAATGTAAATCCAAATGCATAAGAAAGTGCGATAAAATGCATGTTCTATGCAAGTGAGATGCACAAAAAAGTGCGATAAAATGCATGTTTTATGTAAATAAGATGCAAGCATTTTCTATGCAAGATTGAAAGGATGTTGCATGTTCTATGCATGAATCAAGAGCATATTCTATGCAAATTTAAAGGCATGTAGAGGGAATTGAGCAGTACAAAGAGTTATTGCATCATGTACCTTATGAGATGAGTGTAGGGCACTTTGCTAAAACTTACTGAAATGTAATATAAAGGGAGGCAACTCGACAAAACTCTGTTTAAGCACAAAACAAAGTCAAGAGCAAGAGCAACCAATCACGTAGTTCAAAGCAACCCATATGTATGAACATGTAGGCATAATCCAAAGCACATGTATTAATCGGAGGGAATATTGCACCCCCAAGAGAGTTTCGAAATGGTCGGAGATAGTTTTCGAAAGTTGAATCATATCAGAATCATCATGGAAGTAAACCCACCCTAATCTAGGGAAAAGTGCCCAACAAAAGGCGTTGGCGGATAAAGAGAAAGGTTGGGTTCATGCTCCTTATTCAATTGATGGCCCAATCAGATACACTGAAAATTGCCCCTAGTGTCCAGCCATTGGCTACCGGTTGGGTTCATGCCCCTTGTTCGATGGATGGCTCGATTAGATACACTGAAAATTGCCCCTAGTGTCCAGTCATTGGCCACTGGTTTCAACATTATGCAGGCATGTGTGATGGGGATCATCAGATCCTGGAATAGTTGCCAACCTATCAGACTCATACTTCTCTTCTAACATATTGAGAACTTACTCCAGTCCCTTCCGAAGTAATGAAAGATTCATCATATACACTACTCATGAATGTGATGCCCCTTGTATGGGCACTCTTAGTTCGTTTGTGAATTCCACCCATGGACTTGTTTTCGAGTTTGGAGCGAACATTTGTGTATGGAATTTTGACCGTGACACTCTGTTGAATCTTTTGAGCGACAGACTTGCTAGGGTGACTCGATGAAGAGCGCTTTTGGACAACACAACAGGCATGTTATGGTGACTCAAATAACGACATGTTATAGTGACTTGATACAGAGCACAGACTAAGACAAACATTAGGCACGACACAACAGAACTCACAACTGACCCAAAAACAGAAAAAGACTCAAGGTAATTGATCATTCATAGTGTCCCTAGTTTTACTTATGCTCCCTTTAAAATTCAATTTTAATTCCTGTTTTGCTCAAGATAAAGATTCTACTAATAAGTTCAAGTATTGAAAATTGCTCCACTTTTCGATTCAAGTTAGTTCTTTTTTACCCAATGCAAGTATGTGATATGCACAATAGTCGATGTAGCTCATAGATTGATGCAAAGCTGACGATGTGAATTGGGCAAAATGATCAGGTTCGAGATGGATGAGATGGATATGGTTGAGACTGAACTTCAGGATGGAGTTGCCAACGTATCCCAAGATGGGAATCAGGTCAACATAGTTTATGGCTGAGGTTCACTCGGGTGTTAACACTCTCCTTTTAGTGCTCTAACTTTTGCCAATGCCGCCCCTTCAGGGTTTTCAACCTTTCGAGCTCTATTTATTTGATTTCTCATTTTTCATGCTCTAACTTTTGCCTAGGTCTCCCTTTCGGGTTTTCGGCCTAGCGAGCCTCTCAAGGATAATGTTATAACGTTTGTGGTGAATGGTCATCCTTGCCCCAACACTGGAACTGACTTTGCCTTGATTTGAGCTTGGTTCTACATTCTTTTATGTATGTCTTCTTCTTTTCCTTTCACCCCATTTTCGGAGTTGGTTCTTCTCGTAATGTGACACCTGTAGACGTCCTCGAACGTCCCGGGAGGGAAATCCCGTTCTGTTCATTTGGGCTCACTACAGTTCGAACTCGATGTCATGGTCCTGTATCTAATCTCGCAGAGTGCAATGCAAGACCGATGAATCATCAAAGAGTCCAAATCCGGCAAATCATTTTCAAAAACAGATTTTTAGAAAGAAGTGCCAAACATGGACTGCTTTGCCAGATACAGAGTCGCCACCTAAATATTTTATTTTGGGAAATTTAGGAAACCTTGACTCATTTGCCTAAGGCCACGTGTCCGTCATCACCAAAGTTGTCTCGGCTTGGGAACTTGGGTACGATTGGGGAAGGTCAGCTATGAGCACCCCCGCTCGCCCGATCAAAGATCGACCTTTACTAACCATGATATCGATTTTTGAAAACATTATGTGCTCTTATTCCGGTTTATTAGCCTAGAATTACTACGTGATGCGCACAGCAAAACAAGTATAGACCGGATTGCCTAAGTTGGAACAAAGCATCGTATATCCGTTTGTTTCGAAAAATGGATTGAAGTTTGCTACTCGCAAGTAGGCTAAAACATGGGTTTCGACGAATTATTCCAACTCAAGCAACCCAACCTTCACCCATAGGCATTCAGGTAGTTATATCACATAAGCATATAGCCTCATGGTAAGCACGCTATCATGGTAATCACTCACACGCATGCAAGGATGCTAAAGCATAAACACTTACCGAGTACTCCGAGCCAAAACAAAAACTAGTTAGTAATCAATGCATGATCCTAGTTCATGTTAAGATAGCTAATGCAACGCATGCAAAATGCAACTAAGATAGGCTCGGCTATTCTAAGATGGCATGTGAGATGCTACAACTAACACGTATTCAACTTGGAATTGAAATACAATGCAGTTAGTATGATGCGCCGAGCCCGGTGCATGCAAGACATATGAATGTGTGCAAACATGCTATCATAAGTATGCTAATCAAAACATGTCCTAATACTAACCATCAAAAGCAAGTAAGTAAAAGGGAGAAAGAAGTGGGGGTTGAAAGACATGCATCACACACACGCACGCTTATTACACAATTCGCCCTCTCTCGGAGGGACCGAAAGAATAATACAAATTTAACTAACTAACGAGCCAATTAAATAGTTACAGACCACTTAACTAGTTAAGCAAATTAACTAAGCTAATAAAGCGGTAAAACAGCCTCGGGAAGAGGATCTAATGCATGCGTGCTCGGCTCCGCTCGGAAATTCACCACTATGCACAAGCTGCCTCTATTTACACTGTTTTATGCCTCTGGAGACTGCACAAGTCCCAAAGTTGCTTCTGAAATACTCCCTGAAGGTTGTGGGTGACCACCGGCCAAGAGGAAACACCACCGGCCATGATAAATTGGTCATCGACTATCTATGTAGCTCTCGGCCAGAGATTTGTGGTCGGCCGGCCATCTATGCCTGCAGAACCCTATTTTTATAGCAGCAGAGGGCAGACAAAGCATGGCAATGCATTTCAAGCAGATGTTTGCACAACCAACCTCCCCATCATGTTGTGGGCTCAAGGGAGTATGGTACTCGACCCTCGGACCACCAATCGCGCATTTCAATGCGTGATGGTCCAGGAAGTCAAGTGTGCATTTAGATGTCAAATGTAATGCACATAAACACACTATGGGGCCAACCTCTATCATAATCAATTCAAGAGGCAAGGCATGCATGCCAAATGTAACCTAAGCATGCGAGCTAAGTATGCAACATGAAAATGCAAACACGCATGCAAACATGCAAGCATGTGACAATATTCACACAAGTGAGCATGCAAGACATGATGCAACCAAAACATGTAAACATGAAGCAATGTGACAACATTTGAGAAACATGCAAAAGATGGACTTAGACTAATATGGACAAGCCTCAGCCATGTCTAAATAAGTAGCCAAAATGCTATGGAAATGAAGGCAAATTTACATACAAACATGCATGCAAACATGGTTCAAAACTTAAGCACAAAGAAGCAACTTTTAAGCACACTTAAAAGGAACAAACATGGACAAATGGCATACATTGTAAGCTCTGAAATCATGTTAGAATGGCGCCAAACCAAACAAACAAAACATGCAAGCAAGCCTAAAGCCTAAGGATAACCTAAGGGATCAAATCAAGACCATACAAGGCGAGTCCCAAAGGTTCAAGGGGACTCAAAACAGTCCTAATGTAGGTCGAGACAAAGCCCAAAACACACTTAGATGGCATCTAAATGGCCTACACATGGAAGCATACACAATGGTCCAAACATGGAGCATAAGACGTCAACCTTTTAAAGCATTAAAGGAGTATCAAATGCAAGCATACAAGCATGCCACAAGGACTGAAATGACATAACTAATGGTGCCAAACCACTGAAATGATGCAAATAGAGCATGCTAGAGAATCCAATATTCAAAGTTTACAAGGGAGATTGCATGGTAGCTATACAAAGCAAGTCATGGATGACTCAAATAACCAAAATCAGACCTTAAGCACACCAAAACATGCGTAAAAGCTTCACAAAACTAAGCCAAAATCATGCTAGAAAGTCATGGTACATCATGATGCATGTTAAGGCAATTTCATGGCATTACAAGACAAGTATGCAAAGCATGCATGATGTGTCTAAACCAACTTAAAATAGTGTTATAGCATGGCAAGATAACCACAAATACCAACTAAGGCATGGCCAACATGGACTTAATTAAGGTGCTCACACATGAGGCTAAAATGACAAGTTTTGAAGACAACAAGGAGAAGGGATGGCCTCTCCTTCTTAGGACCTCAAAACACTAAAAATAGCACAAAAAAGAGGCCAAACAAGGCCTAAGAGGGGGTAAACGATCCCAAACCTCAAAGAGACCTTAAACAAAGATCAAAAGCAAGTAAAAATAGAACTTTTATCAGTTATACACTAAGCTTAAAAACATATTCAAGACATGTTAAAAGCTTGTGCAAAAATGGGGAATAAAGGGGTAAGTTTCTTACCCTTGAAGACCTCTTCAAGAATGGAGCTCCAGCAACCTTTCCAAGCTTAAATCCACTCAAGAACTTCAAGAACAACCCTTTGGCACCTCAGCAACCAAGGTATGGTGTAACACTAGGTGTCTTAGTGCAAAACTAAGGACAAAACAACCTTATGCACACACAAAGGCAAAAGGGAGGGAGATATAGAGATAGATAGATACACAAACCCTAACCCTAATCTCAGAGCCCTCTGGAACTTTTTGGAACCCTTTAGGAGGGAGGAAAAGCCCTCCCTTTATAGGAATTCCAATCTTGCAAAGCTTACAAAACAAGCTAAGCAAGAGTGAAATCCCTCCATACACGTGTATGGAGGGGGGTGCATTGTGGATGCCAGCTATCACAGCTGGCATAAAATATCTCCCAAAAGCAGATGAACATTGGTCGGCTAGCCAAAAATGACAAATTGACCAAAGCAATGGTCGACCGACCATCAAAGGTGCCGACCGGCTACCACCAATGGCCGGTAGCAACAAAACAGGGCCGGTGGCCTCAAGCCATGGCCGGTGAGGTGTGGGGATGGCTAACAAGCCTTCCTCTACCCTCAGAAGCAAAACAATAAGTGTTTGGTCCAACCAAGCACAAGAACAGTCAAGTTGAGAGTTCCTAAGGTAAGGCACGCAGTCGAGACCTCCGAGAACTCAAAACGAACACGAACATGGATGATCACCGAGTGTTCAAACGGTGACGTCCAAGTCTTGAGGACGGTCAAAAATGGGGTGTCTACAGACACCTTCTTGCATTGGCTTCCCCGAATTCAGACAGAAGTTCCCTTTCTCACAGTTGCTTGGATTTCATTCCAATGGATGCCCCTGGCTTAATGATTGGCTTCTTTCTCTTTTTTTCCTTTGTCTCTTTTTCTTTTTTTTGTTTCTTTTCTTTTTCTCTCCTCTTTCTTTTCTTTTCTTATTATCTTTTTCCTTTTCTTTTCTTCTTTCTCTTTGAAATAATGAAAACACCAGGGAAGAGATTCTATGATTTGTGAGGTCTGAACGCCGCCTTACACTTGTAGGTCTGAAAGTTGCCTTGTGCTTGCCAACATGATCGCCTAACGGCGAAGAGAGAATCCCCAGGACAATGTAAAATACCATGCACAATTCTGAACCCATCTTCACAAGTGTTTTGCAAAAGAAACATGTTAAAATTTTTGAAAGCATGAATGATTTTGCGCCGATAAGTCAGAATTGACTCAAACCATTCGGGGGATCCTTCTCAATGCTCGAGCTTATTAACAGAATTTCATTTAGAAAACAAATTCGAAGTCTTTCTCTATTTGCAAAAGGTCACACATGCATCACTATAGGCACAATAAAATGATCAAAAACTTGACTCCTATTTTCTTATAAAGATGAAGACCTGAGGGTACACGAGAGCGACACAAAGCAAAGACTTAATTGACGCCACAATGCAAAAGACAGAAAATAAAACTCATAACACAACCATTTTGCAAGATATAACCCAAAACAAAATCAGTACCCTTGAAACAAAAAGGGGTTTTCACTATCTAAGTTCATCTGCAGAATTTCAAAAACAACTTCAAGTAGCCCACAAGAAGGTCCAGACATGCCGTCAATTCAGCAATACACATCCACACCCAAAAGGATTGATTTCAGACTTTTACCCCTAGTTGAGACTGAGGTCCATCATTCCAACCATCAGTGTTGGTAGCACTGCTTCATAAATCTTCCACTCATCAAAATTGAGTGAATTTTTCGTCTCTTCAAAGATGTTGTTCCTTTTGCTCAGATTGGAATCAGAAGATTCTTGGATGAACACAATGGGTTTGGGCTCATTAGCGGGTATAATAGGTTGGCTAGGGTAATGATTGGCCATTGGCAAGCTATTGGTGGGTTTTATGTTATGGCGTGGCAATCTATTGCGGTCAGGGAGAAGGTCATTGACAGCTTTGGGATTTTCGGGTGGGGTGATGACCTTTTTGTCAATCAAATCTTGAATTTCATGGCGAAGATGATAACAACCATCAGTGTCATGGCCGGTTTGTTGATGGAAGGCACAATACTTGGCAGCATTATGGTTGGCTGGAAGGGGATCTGGGAGAAGCTGAGGCTCTAAGGGTTTGAGATGGCCCTTTTTGATCAACACGCCCATGGCTTTGGATAAGGACGTGTAAAGCGGGGTGAACACTCTCTGCCCTCGGGGTTGGTGCTTCGAGGTTTGTGAGGTTGTATTGGATGTACTGGCAAAGGGGTTGGCAGGTGTTGTGTTGACTGGGTTTGATGATCTCTTCTGAGTGTAGGATTGGAGTTGAAAGGGGTGTTTCTGGTACGACAACCCTTTTCCCGGCTTACCCCTTGATTCAGAATGCTCTCATCCTGAGTGACAAAAGTGTACTCCACAGTTTTTGCAACAACTGTAAGCACTGGCTGTCTGTTCAGCCCTTTGACCTTCAATGCCTTGATAGCCCACCGAAGTTGTGCATAAGGATCAATACTTGTCCTAGCTTTGTTCCTGCCACTTGCTTCAGCTTGGCCAAGGGATTGAGGGGCTATATCAAAGCAAGACCCATTTGTTGTTGACCTGTAATCACCCAGACTTGGGATAGTTTCGGATTGGCCCTTTTCAACTGCAGTTCGCCCCAAGATTGAGGAACTTGGTGACGGGATTGAAACCTCAAATGTTAAATCTGCCACAGTTCCTTGAAGGTCTTCAATCATTCCCAACATCTCAGCAGTAGTGGGTTCACTCATTTTGCGCCCTTGGCGTACCTGAACCGGATTGGGTGCATCTATCATGCACAAATCAGTACTTTGTGGAATAAACACCTCAGGCTTGGGTAAATGGGCCGGGGTGATGTATATGCTGGGGTTAAAGGTAGGTGGTAGTGTATGGATGAGGTTAAGGTAGGCAGGAGATATTTGGTCATGGATGGGAAGTGGATTGGTTGTAACATTGGGGTCTTGAGGTGGAGTTATTATCTGGTTGTCGATGAGATTCTGAACCTCATGACGAAGACGGTAGCAACGATCGGTGCCATGACCACGCTGTTGATGGTAGACACAGTATTTGGTGGGGTTATGTCTAGCAGGGAGTGGGTTAGGAAGAGGTTGGGGATCAAGGGCTTTGAGATACCCTTTTTCCATCAGGATTTTTAGTGCACTGGTTAAGCTCATATAGAGGGGAGCGAAAGTTCTGCCCTGAGCTCGGGTTGGGCCGGCCGTTTGTGGGCTTGTTTTGGCAAAAGGGTCGGCTGTGGCAACTGTATTGATTTTAGTGGGTTTGGGAATAACATTGGTACTCCCGGGAACACTGTCCTTGTTGGTTCACTTGTTTTGGGAATAATCCCTCTATTAAATACATTCTCAATCTGAACCCCCAATTCATGCAAATTTTTGAAAGTGAATAGTGGAGCAACTATCAATTTTTGCAACAAACCAGGCTCAAGGTTCTGCACCACTATCCGCACTTGGTTCCTCTTAGAAGGGCAATCCGTCATCTGTACTGCCTTTGTTCTCCACCTTGCAACAAATTCCACAAAAAACTCTGTAGGATTTTGGCGGGTTGCTTCAAGCTCTTGAATGATCATTTCAAGTTGGGTATTGTAAGAGTACTGATTGACAAACGCCTTAGCCAACTCTTTCTAGTTCTGCTTCACTTTATCCTTCAACTTGGCGTACCAAGTGGCTGCTATACTCGACAGGGTTCTTCCATACAGAAAGAGTTTCTGCGGCTTAGTCAGACCCATCGGTTTCAGGACGTCCAAGAAAAGCCAGATATGTACCATAGGATCTCCAGACCCGTCGAAACGGTCAATATGTGACATTTTGAATATATCTGGGAGCCTTACGGCAGCCTCCATATACCCATCCTCAATGTCGAGAATAGAGTTAAGTCCCTGTGCCTTTTTTAATTGCTTCTCAAGATTAGCAATTTTTACTGAGGTCAGGTTGAGATCATTAACATCAAGGGGATAAAGCCTCTTATTAGGCTGCACCAGGGGTCTAAAGACTCGAGCTTGAGCCATCCTTCCTCGGGGATCCGGACCATGCGAATCTTCAGCCTGCGGAAGTAGGCCAAAGTTCGGCTGGGGTCCCGAGACTGGATGTGTAGTAGATGCCCCAGGTGGGTGTTACATTTTAGCATTGGTCTCATCCTGCATAGCAATTCCCTAGTTTAATGCTGCTATCATAGCCACAACTTTCTCCAGACTCTGTGTCATCATGCGTCTACTGAGTTGGCAATCGGGGAAATGGATGGGTGTAAGTTGAGGGCTGACTGACAAGGATTTCAACCCCAGTTATACTTAACGTATCTGAACTGGATTAGTCTAGACAAGTTTGACTGGATTGGGCTTTTTTAGAGTGGGCCTTTTGACGTTGGCTGGATCTTTTCTGAGTTGGCTTTTTGCGGATCAGATGAACTGGATCTTTGTTAAATGGTTTTTCTTGGAATTGGATGGATTGCGATGGATCAAGGCTTTCCGGGCTGGATTGGACTTGGCCTTTGCGGAATTGGGTATTGCTCTTTCTCTGGCTCAGGCAATCCTGGCATTAAAAACAAAATGCCCCATCAGATCAGGATACCAGGTATGCTGGTCAAAATAAAGCAAGATATAATTTGCACCCTGGTTCTAGTTCTGGTATTTTTCCACCATATCAAACACAAACCCCTAGATTTTGACCCAAATCCTGATTCTGATATGACCCTTAAGGTTTGAAAAGAACCTTCTCAAGATCAAGACTCCCCAAGGATTGCATCATACATTCCCAAAGAGTTCACATTTTGCACAAAAGCACTCAAAACACCCCTATGAGAGGTTTAGGGTGAGCAACCTGTCCTAGTTTGGGTGAGCAACCTGTCCTAGTTTGGAACAGTCTCTATGGCTTCCGATATACAACTAGGCTGATTGGTCAAAAAGGGTTCCTCAGCAAGACCACCTAATATACCTCTCACACCTAACACTGAGAAGTGAAAGGAGGATCAAACGGTACAGCGGTGGTCGAGATCCAAGGGTTGTGTTCCTATCGTGGCAGAGCCCGCAACCGGTCAGTCGTTTGGCGAGCTTTTTCAAGCAAGCCTCCAGCAAACTATTCAGGAATAGCAGATGGAAAACACTATGACTTAGTCGCACCGATGCAAATGCAAATGCAAAGAAACACATAAGTGTAAATAAAATAACACATCATGAGTTCGAGTCAAGTTCTCTAAGTCCCCAGCAGAGTTGCCAGAAATTGTAGCTTGACCTTTTCGTGCCCCCTTTCGGAGAGCTCGAATTGGTCATACAGTTCGGACTCCTATCACGGTTCTGAATCTAATCTCACATGTGCAATGTGAAATTGATAATCACCAAAGAGTCCAATCCGGCAAATCTCTTTGGAAAATCGATTTTAAATCAAATAATTCAAAAATGGACTGCTTTGCCAGATTACAGAGTCGCCACCTAAATATTTTGTTTTTGGGAAATTTAGGAAACCCTGACTCGTGCCAAAGGCCACGTCTCCGTCATCACCAAAGTTGCCTCGGCTCGGGAACTTAGGTATGAGAGGGGAAGGTCCTGAAATGAGCACCCCCACTCGCCCGATCAAAGACCGGCCTCTACTAATCATGATATGATTTTTTTATAAGCATTATGTGCTCTTGACCCGATTATTAATCTAACATTACTATGTGATGTGCACAAGCAAGTATAAACTAGTTCGCAAGACTTGAAACAATTCAACTCATGTTTGTTTTCGAAAATGGTTTAAATTTGCCACCCTTAAGTGGGCTTAGAAATGCAAATTTGCCACCTCAAGTGGGCTTAAAACATGACTTACATTCATTGAATTGTTCCAATTCAAACAACAAAGCCTTCATCTACAAGCACTCATGCAATTTATCAAATAAGCACAAAGCCTCATGGCAAGCATGCGAAACACGGCCACACTCACACTCATGCAAGTATTCTAAAGCGTAAAACTTACCTAGTACTCCAAGCTAGGAAAGAAAACAAAGTTAGAAAAATGCATGATTCCTAACTATGTTAAAATGCCTAATGCAACACATGTGATAATGCAACTAAATAGGCTCGGTTACTTAAGTGGCATATGATTTGCAACACTTTGATAGCATGCTTTGAAACACGTATTCAAAGAAGTATTGAAATTGCAATGCAGTTTGAATGATGGGCCAAGCCTCGGTGCATGCAATACAAATGAATGGATGCAAACATGCAAGCATAAGATATGCTAATTGAAAATGTCCTAAACTAGCCATCGAAAATGGTTAAGTAAAACGGAGAAAGACATGGGGTTGGAAGACATACACACGCACGCACACTTATTACAACATTATGCCCTCGCGGAGGAGGGTCCGAATGAATAGGAGCTAAGCTAATCTAAGCTAAGTTAACTATTACAACACTTTGAATAACTAGCTAAACCAATTAATTAATTATTACAACATTTGAATTAACTAGCTATTCCAAGCTAACTAAAGCAATTAAACAATAAACTATCTAAGCTAATTAAGAAGTTACAACACTAGCATGAATTAGTTATAACTAATCTAAGCAAAGCAATTTAAATGGCCTCGAGGGCGAGGGACGCATGCATGCTTGGTTGGTTTCCTCCCGAAAATCCACCACCTTGCCATTTGCAGCCTCTGTTTGCACATCTTTTTACCACTGAAAATTGCACCAACTTCCAAAACACCTCTGCTCCCCTTTAGGAACACACTGAGCAACTTTCTTATTGATGGTCGGTCGGCTACCATTGGTGGCCGGTCGGCTCTGTTGGCGGCTAGTCGGCCACTCCTGATGGCCAGTCGGCCACCCCCTTCCCTGAACTTCTCTTTTTTGCTGCAATAGAGAGCAAACAGAGGCAAAACAGTGTATTCTCAAGGAGTATGTGTACTATTACCCTCCTTATCATTACACAAGTTCAAAGGACGGTAATTCTTAGCTCCAAAACCACCAACCAAGCATTTTCAATGCATGATGGCTAAGGAACCAAGCTTGTACAAGCTTAATGAGTGCAAAACAAGACTCAAGACCATCACCCAATCATGCATGATCAAGGGCTATGGAGACCTAAGGAAATGACACATTTCATCACTTTCGATTATGAAATGTCCCATTTGCCTTGTGTTCAAACTAACGTCTGGTTTGAACACATGCAATGCAACACAAAGATGCTTATCTTGCCTCTTTTACTTTCTCCATTTTGTTTACACATTTTAACTTACCAATCCATTCTTTAATTGTTTAGTCCATTGGTGAATGTCTTCTAAAGTGAAAGAAGCATCAACCAAGGGATGATGTAAGGCAAGAGAGAGTTCATGCCGTTGATAATGATCCCTCAAAGAGGATTAAACCATTAGGCATAAACTCTATCTCAAGCTTAAAGGATCCTCAAACTTGAAACAACTCTCAAAAGCAATTGAAAGAGTGAAACAAATGAGAATGTGACAGAGCTATATATGCTGAAATTACATGCAAAATGACACTACAACATGTAACCAACTCAAGCAACTCATGTTTAAAGGCCTAAAACACTAAGCTACTGAAGGAATTAACACTACAACTACGCAAAATGAGACTCAATTGAGCGCAACAACCCAAAACAGAGCTAAAACAATCCAAAATAAAGTCTAAGACATGTTGAAATTAAACTAGAAATGGCTAGAAACACATAGAGTTACCGAGACTAGCAAACAAGACACAAGGAGGGGAGGCTAACCCCTCCAATTTTGGACTTCAAAATATGTTTTTTGCCACTGAAATAACTCTGAAAATCAGTGGTAAAAGCCTCAAAAAAAAGATGATTTAAGGGTGGGGAACACAAGGGCAAAGGCCTCCAAAACAAGGTACAAAGAAGGACTATCCACCCCTCAACCTTTAATGGCCTTAGGACCCAAGCTTTAGCCCAAAAACACAGAGTTTTTATAGACCAAAATCAATTGGAAAACATGCTGGACTCAAGTCATGAAGAGCCAAAACATTAAGCTAATGCATGGAGTTACACTACAACCATGTAAAACAAAACTCAAACAAACTAACCAGTCCAAAACAGAGCTAAAACAGGTCATTTTAGAGGCTAAAACATGCTGGACTTAAACTAAGTTAAGCTAGAAAAACATGCTAACATGTAAAGCTAACTAAGCATGCAAACATGGCATAAGGAAGGGAGGCTAACCCCTCCACTTTTGGACTTCAAAACAAGGTTTTCATCACTAAAAAACCTCTGAGATTTACTGGTTAAAAGGCCCAAAAAGTTTGATTTGAAAGTGATGGATAATGGCACAAAAGCTTAACAAGCAAAGGAGCAAGAAGGGTAGACAATCCCTTAACTCAAAATAGCCTCAAACCAACACTCTTAAACCATAAAAACAGAGGTTTTTACAGTTCAAAACCAGCCCCAAAATAGTCCAAAAATAGTGGAAAGAGATGGCAAAGCAATTGTGCAAAACAAGCTTAAAGGGAGAATGTTATACCTCTTGAAGCCAAGACACAATTGAGGCACAAATCCAAGCTAAAACCACCTTTTGGAGCTCAAAGAGAGTCCCAAGTAACCTCATCCCAAAGATAAGCAACTTTGGTTAAGGGTTGATAGGCAAACTAGAAGTGTATCTCTACTTGTATGCACAAAAATTCAAGAGAGAGAGAAAATCTAGAGAGAGAATTGTAGAAAGAGAGGATTGTAGAGAGAGAGGCTCCCAAATCTTTCTAACCTTGAAAATAATAGAGAATGGCCTCTATATATAAAAATATACGAGCCTTGGTCAAAAATACTTGAAAATGGGACAGCTGGAGCAGTGCAGAACAGCTGGAGGAGAAATATCTGCAAAATCTGAGCTTTCTGGACACTTGTGCCCGACCGGCTGTCATTGGTGGCCTACTAGGGTCACTCTTGGCTGACATATGGCCATCAAACTCCATTTTTGGCCGACACATGGCCGACAAGTTCCATTGGTGGCCGACAAGCAAAAACTAGTTTCTGGCCCCAACTTCAAACAAGCATATCTCCATCATCTAAACTCCTTTGCAGGTCATTTTTGAGCCTAAATTGAAGCCCCAGAAGTCTTATTTCCAATGGTGGCAGCCTCACATCAAAATTAGAAGTGTTCTAAGAGATATGCTCATTTTAGTGAAGACTTTTCATTTCTATCTCAATCGAATTGATGCCTAACTTCAACCAGCCATATCTCCCTCATCCGGACTCGGCTTTAGAAGATTCTTGAGTGCAAAATGAAGCCTCGGAAGTCCACTTTCCATTGGTGGTAGCTTCAAAACTTAAGTCCAAGTATACAAAAGGATAGACCTAATTTAGTGAAGGCTGCTCAGTTTTGTCTTAATGGTTCGTGCCCAACTTCTCCCCCAACTAGGTTTCTTCCCTCTTCTCCAATTTTCTTTGACTCCAAACCTCTAAATAAGGTGTTTTGAAAGATTTTTCAAAGAGTTCACCTCTCTTTTACTCATTTCCTCTTTGTCCTTGCTCGGTTTACCAAAAAGCGCAACATGTAACGAAATGCGAGCCTCGGAACATTGTAGGAACTTTCTTTCAAAAATATTTTGAAAGAGAGGGTTTTAAGGTCTAAAAATCATTTTGGTTAAAAACTTTTTGGTCCAAAAATGGGGTGTAAGGTTGGGATTTGAAGCTCTCCTTGTCGAAGAACTTTGAGCTTTTACACAACATAGCCTTCGTCCTCGAACAATCAACCTGAGGCGCCTAAGTCTTAAGGGCGGCCAAAAATGGTGTGTCTACAATATATATATATATATAATCACACTTAATTGAAAAGTGACATAAAAAATAAATATTATCACACTAAATCAAATCAAGTTTGATTAAAATATCAATCTATTTTTTTATTTTATTTTATCACACTTCCAATAAAAGTGAGATATTTTCATTTGTCAATATGTGATCTCTAACTGTTTTTGTAATGGTGCATGCCCCCACAATTATAAAAGCAAGGCACTGGGGATTATAGCAAATAATGCCACTAACAGTCAAAATCCTAGAACAGATGATGGCCTAAGGAGGGGCAACGGAAGGAGGTAAGAGCTATCCCAAGAAGAATACTAGAACGAGAGCGATATATAAGTCTGGGAAGACCGGTGCACCCGTCAAGACGACAAGGTAAAGAATCTGGCCAACAAAGTGGCCGAGTTGCAGACCATGATGAAAACCATGGTGCAGAGTCAGGTGTTGCACACTATTGCTGTAACGCCCCGAAATAATTACAACAATCCAACTCCAGACAACCAATACAAGGTAATAAGGAATGAAAGCTAAACAAATGTTCATATGCCCTAAAGGCTTACATCTTTCTAAGTCAAGACTTGAGTACATCAAAATGAGTCATAAGCTCAATACAAATAAAGTCCTAGGATTGTACAAAAGTTAAATACAAGATAAACAAAATTGAGCCTTTAGCTTTACAATCCTCCCATGCTAAGTCCTTGGTGGTGGCATATCATCAGCACCTGAAAATGATTTTCCCAAGTAGGGTGAGCCAAAACCCAGTAGAAATAATCTAACACAATATACGAATTTTAACAAAGATATAAGCATGATAAGCATATCCAATGCCCATGATAAAACCATTTATAACTTTTTCACAAAACCATGCCAAATCGAACTCTATATCTCAATTCATAAGCCATTCACCATTACATTTAGACAACCAATCTGAGGGTACAACTCAGTGGGTCTCCAACCAACACATCCATTATACAAATACTTCCATTTTTCCATTTTACGGGTATTTCGTTCATGGGAATCGGCACCCATGTATACATGCAATTTTCCGGACTTTCACCCTAGACATACAGGCCAACTTAATTTAATGGAGTCCATTTCATTTCTTCTCCCAAACCTCATGTACTAAAGACATAGTTATATTCAATGACAACGAATAAGAGATTAGTTTGAATTCACTTAATCCTCATGCAATTTCTACAACAATCATAGTTATCCTCTACCGATAGCCCAAAATAGATATTTCTAAACAGATATACAATCCCAATACAGATAAATTATCCAAATTTCTACAGGTGAGAGGTAATACATATCCAATTCCACAATTTATATAAACATTCATCCAATTTCATATTCCTAATACCAATTTCATTTATTTATACAAAATAACTATTTGAGACATTTTAGGGCAAAAATCCATTTTCTTTCAAAATCCATCCCGGGTATCAAAATCAACAAATTTATCACAATACAATCTCACATCTACTACCATAACCATTTTTAATACATATGTTTGAAAACCTCTCTTTTGATTTTAAACCAAAATCCTAGATTTGTTCAAAATAATTCCAAATTCCAATATTCTTTACACATCAACAAATAACTAAGTTAAAACTCATAAAAGAGTGTAGAAAGTCCCTACCTCAAATTTAGAAGACGAGCAAAGCAAGGAAGAAACTTCAAAGACGCTGAAACCAAGTTTTGTTCGGACCAGAGTGAAGCTCTTAAGGTGCTCTACCTCTTTCCCAAAGACACTAGGGTAGAGAAACCAACGGATCTAAGTGAAAATGTAGAGAGAGAAGGAGTTTTAGAGAGAGAGAGGCTCAGATCTAGGGTTTTAAGAGAAAAAGATGTGAAAAAGTAATGTAGAAAGATGCTGTTGCGAATTGATATACGCACAGTCCGCTCGAGCACAAGAAGTGACGCTCGAGCGTCAAACACAATAAATTGTTCCACTATAGTGACGCTCGAACGCAGAATGCACATTCCCAGTAGTTTTGCAGACAACAGACCAACGCTCGAGCGCAAGAAAGGCCGCTTAAGCTGAGACTACTCGAGTGTAGGATACACTATCCCAATTGTTTTGCAGACCTGCAAAAGCACTGAGAGTTCACAATGCCCGCTCAAGCGCAGAGGAGTAAAATTCTAAGCAACAAAAGTTTGAAAACCAAGCAACCAACCTGTTCCAAACACAACCATTACAATCCAATAGCCAAACTCAAGGAAGTATGAGGGGAAAAAGACATGAACAACACTACGAAACCACGAAACCTGAGTCCAAGATACAAAAGGGGCGGGTTAAAACTGGAATCGCTATAATCTCCCCCCTTAAGGAATTTCATCCCCGAAATTTCAAATCAAGTTTAAAACTATATTTAAACCGCTCAAGGATCCCAAAAGGCCCAATGAATTGAGGGGACAACTTCCTATTCTTTCCAAACCTCATCAAACCCCTCCTAGGTGATATGTTCAAGAAGACATGGTCTCCCACCTCAAAAGATAAGGGTCTCCTCCTACGGTCGGCATAACTTTTCTAGCTACTCTGGGTAGTAGCCAACCTCTTACAATTAAGTGTAATTTTTCCGTCGTTTCTCGGACTAACACTAGACCCAACATAGGTGTATCACCCACCTCGGCCCAATGCATAAGGGATCTACACGGTCAACCATACAAGGCCTCAAACGGTGCCATGCCAATACTCGATTGGAAGCTATTGTTATAGGCAAACTCCACTAAAGGCAAGTGTCTTTCCTACGACTCTTTAAAGTCAAGAACACAACCCAAAGCATATCTTCAAGAATCTGAATAGTACGTTCAGACTGCCTGTCAGTCTGAGGATGATACGCAGTAGTAAAAGTCAATCTCATGCCCAAGACACTCTGTAGGCTCTGCCATAACCGAGCCGTGAAATGCGGATCTCTATTCGAGACAATCGTCGTAGGGACCCCGTGCAACCTCACTATGTCCCTAATATAGAGGTCGGCAAGATGATCTATCAAGTCACTCACACGCTTAGGTATAAAGTGCGCCGACTTGGTCAACCGGTCAACTACCACCCAAATTGCATCCCCCATTGAGTCCTCAAAAGGCCCACAACAAAATCCATTGTAACATGCTTCCATTTTCACTCGACTACAACAAACCCGCTGGCCTCTGATGTTCGGCCTTCACTTGTTGACAAGTAAGGCACCTCGACACAAACACAACCACATCATTTGTAACACTGCCAAAATAAGTACAATAATCCAACTCCAAACACTAGTACAAAGTGATATAAATAAAATAAGAAGCTTTCATTAATCAAAGTTGGTATACAAAAAGTGACACATGCGATATATATTCACAAACAGTTCATCTTGAATCTACAGCATGTGTTACAAGTAGTGATAAGAAATGAAAGCTAAACAGGTATTCATATGCCTTAAGGGCTTACACCTTTCTAAAACTGTGCTTGGTTACAACAAAATGAGTCACAAGCTCAATACAAATAAAGCCCTAGGCTCAAAAAGTAAATACAACATAAATAGAAATTGAGCCTTCAGCTGTGTAGTCCTCTCAAGCTAAGTCCTTGGTGGAGGCATATCACTAATACCTGAAAATGGTTTTTCCCAAGTAGGGTGTGCTGCCCAGTAGAAACAATTTAGCACAGTATATGAATTTTAACAAAGATATAAATATGATATGCATATACAACACCCATAATAAAATCATTCGTACTTTTACTAGATTATAGTATGCCAATTGTCAAATCTCAATCCATTTTATCTTAATTCATTTCATGACAATTCATTTCACTTCAATTTCATGAGTCAAGTCCATTGTTATCCAGACAACCCAACTGAGGCTACGACTTAGTGGTTCTCTAATCAATACAATAATTACACAACCACTTCAAATTAGCCATTTTACAGAAATTTCGTCTGCGAGAATCGGCACCCATATATATACATACGATTTTCAAGACTTTCACCCTGGACACACAGGCCAACTTAATTCAATGGAGTCCATTCCCTTTCTTCTCCCAAACATGGAGTACATCCCCTTTCTCCTCCCAAACATCATACATATACAATGTATTAAAAACACAATCATATTAAATGACAACCGATAAGAGATTAGTTTCAATTCACCTAATCTTCATGCAATTTCTACAACAATCATAGCTATCCTCTACTAATAGCTGAAAATAGATATTTCTAAACAAATATACAATCTCCAAAATAGATAAACTATCCAAATTTCCATAGGCGAGAGATAACAAGCATTCAACTCCACCACTTATATGAACATCTAACCAATTTCACATTCCCATTACCAATTCCATTATTTATACAAAACAATTATCTGAAACATTTTAGGACAAAACTCCATTCCCTTCCAAATCCAATCCATGTGTTAAAATCAACAAATTTAACACAACACATCCTCATATCTACACCCACAACCATTTTCAATACCTTCATTTGAAAACACACTTTTGATAGGTTTGTTTAAAACCCTCCACATCCCAACATTATTTACACAATCAACAAATAACTAAGTTAAAAATCATATGAGAGCGTAGAAAGTCCTTACCTCAAAGTTAGAAGACGAGCAAAGCAAGGAGAAAACTTCAAAGACGCTGAAATCGACTTTTGTTTAGATCAAAATGGAGCTCTTGAGATGCTCTACCTTTTTCCCAATGACACTGGGGTAAAGAAACCAACGAATCTAGGTGAAAATGTAGAGAGAATGTGAGTTTTAGAGAGAGAGGCTCTAGATCTAGGGTTTTGGGAGGAAAAGAGATGAAAACGTGATGTAGAAGGAGGTTGTTACTAACTGATATACGCACAGTCCGCTCAAGCACAAGAAGTGACGCTCGAGCGTTAGACTTAATAAGTTGTTCCACTCAAGCGCAAGAAATGATGCTTTAGCACAGAATGCACACTCCTAATAGTTTTGCAAACAACAGACCAATGCTTGAGTGCAAGAAATGACGCTCGAGCGTAGAAAGAACCACTCGAGAATAGAATACACTCTCCCAATAGTCTTGCAGACCTGCAAAAGTACTGAAAGTTCACAAAGCCCGCTTGAGCACAAGAAGCGCCGCTCGAGCAGAGGAGCAAAATTCTGGGCAACAAGAGTTTGGAAACTAAGCAACCAACCTATCCTAAATGCAACCATAACAATCCAATAGCCAAATTTAAGGAGATACAAAGGAAGCAAGATGTGAATAGCAATATGAAACCGTGAAACCTAAGTCCAGGATACAACAAGGATCGGGTCAAAATCGGAATCGCTATATCCTTTTTCATTTCCCTCCACCAAAACTGGCGGCTAAGGTGGTGAGAATCTTTGTGCCTTCCGGATGCACTGCAAGGCGTGAATGGTGAAACTCTCGGAGTACTTCCTCTCGGCAAGACTTTGGCACGAAGAGACAATCAAGGTATCTAACACTCGAGTCGGATTACACATTCAAGCCTCTCTATACCTTCCTACTAGAGATCTTCTCCTAGAGGGATTCCATGTCTATGTCACCCCTCTGTGCTTCTATCACTCGATTCACAAGTGTAGTTTGTGCAACTATTGAAAACAAGGCTACCGACTCAGTGGACTCGTCAAGATGTAAGTCAAACTCACCGATAACACCCAACATTTCCCATTCCCTGCTGGCAATAAAAGCTACACTACTAATAGATTTCCTACTCAATGCATCGGCCGCAACATTTCAGACTCTTATGAAACTCTCGGAGTACTTCCTCGGATGATAATATAACTCAAAGTCATAATCCTCTATGAACTCCATCCACCTCCTCTGCCTCAGATTCAAATCTTTCAGACTCTTATGATCAGAAAACACTTCAAACTTCTCACTATACAGATAATGCCTCCACATCTTTAAGGTAAAGATCACCGTCGCTAACTCCAAGTCATGAGTAGGTTAGACTTCCACCGTCCCTTTCCTTGTCTGTCTAGTCAATGGTGAGGCTAACTTAGAGAAATCCTTCACAAATCTACGATAATACCCGGCCAACACCAAGAAACTACGGATCTCAAAAGCATTCTTAGGTTGTCCTCAATCTTGCATTACTTCTATCTTGGATGAATCTACAGTCACCCTTTTCTCGAATACCACATGGCCTAAGAACTTAACTTCCCTCAACCAGAATTCACATTTTCCAAACTTAGCATACAATTTATGGGCTCTAAGCAATTCAAGCACTATTCGCAAGTGTTCCTCGTACTCCTCCTCAAAGGGTGAGCAAATCAAGATATCGTCTACAAAGACAACCACAAAATGGTCTAGGAGCTCACAGAAGATTCGGTTCATCAAATCCATAAACACAGTTGGTGCATTGGTTAGCCCCTAGGAACTCATAATGGCCATACCGCGTACGAAATGTTGTCTTTTGATATCCTCCTTCCTTACTCTCAATTGGTGATAACCCGATCTTAGGTCTATCTTAGAGAAACAACAAGACTCCTTCAACTAATCAAACAAATCATCCATACCAGACATTGGGTACTTGTTCTTTACAGTTACCCGGTTCAACTTCTGGTAATCAATACACAATCGTAAAGTGCCATCTTTCTTTTTGGCATAGAGAGCTGGTGCTTCTCAAGGTAAAGTACTAGGGCAGAAAAAACCCTTATCTAGCAGCTCTTAGAGTTGAATCTTCAACTCACTCAACTCGGTAGGTGCAAATCTATACGGTGCCATAGAAATTGGTACCGTGCCAGGCACTAAATCAATAGAGAACTTGATCCCTTGATGATGTGGTAAACTAGTAAGATCCTCGGAAAAAACATCTGAGTATTCACAAACTACCCTTGGCAACTTAACTTGGACTTCATCACACTCCTGACTCTAGAAGTTGGCAATAAGGCAACTATGTTCACTTCGCCCACGCGAATCATACACCGGTGATAAGACTTTATCAACCCGGTCTCCCAAGAAATAAAAGTAATCACCACTCAAGGTACATACAGTAACCCTCTGACGGTAGCAATCTATAACAACCCGACATGATGACAACCAGTCCATGCCCAAAATAACATCAAAACTAGACATGCCAATCAACACATATGCAAAAGAAAGTTGGCAACTGGCAACCTCTATGTCATAACCTTGACACCCCTTCTACAAAACAATCTCACCACCAATAGGTGACTCTACACAAATAGGAGATGCTAATCAAGCCAACTCTAATCCCAAAATCGATGCAAATGCAGACGAGATAAATGAATGGGATGCACCCGTATCAATTAACACATTAACAACTGAATTGTAAAACAAGAAGGTACCTCTCATTACTGAATGAGCTGGTACAAGATCTGGCGTGGTAACAGCATACACATGCCCTGTAGGTCTTTGCTCAACTTGCTCACCCCTCAGAGCATAAGCCTGATGTAGTGACTAAGCCGAAGAGTCTCCCTAATTTTCTCTCAAGGCCTGTGCTGACTGCGCAGGCTGGTGGCTCTGTGTTTGCCTCGAACCAGACGCACCAGGTGTGCCGTCTAACTGAGGGAAAAACCTCTTCATGTGCCCTCTGCCTACACTGATAACAAGTGAGCGGCTGGCCTCTTTCTTGACTCTGGCTTTGAGAACGAGCCGAAGACGATGTAGACTGTTGCCCTCCTCCTCTCTCTGGGCAAACTGGAGACTTGTGGCCTAATTGACCACACTTGAAACAAGTGACATCTCTTTGACCACCTCTTTTAGAACCCAAACTCAGTACTGGAAAGTGGGACCTCGACTGAGCTCCTTGGGACTGCTGTGAGTTAGAACCCCTCTGCCTCTGTCCCCTTGAATATCCTGACTCCTCCTAGAGCCCCTCATCCTCTCCTCCTCTATCTGTATTACGATCTCCAGATGAGCCCCCGCTTCTACAAGACGTCCATAGTCTCTAATCATTGACCCGACCACTTTGAACATAAGCTTGGTCCTTAATCTCTTCTTAAACTCCAAACAATGGCGCTTCTCAATTGCCACGAGTTCTGGGACAAACCTCGACAAACGAGTAAATGTGGCCTTGAACTCGACCATCGGAGTGTTCAACTGCACAAGCTTGGAGAACTGATCTCTCAACTTCTCCCAAACTGTGGGAGACAAGAACTTATCTTGGAAAGTGCTAACAAAAGCCTCCTAAGTCACACCAATATGCCTCCGCGCATACTTCCACCACTAACCCGCATCTCCTTTTAGCTGGAAGGATGCCAAGGTCACTTTCAACTGGTCGTCCTCGATGCCAAGCATCTCGAACATTTTTACTATTTGTTCTAGCCACTTATCCGCCTTCAGTGGCTCATTGGGATCACCCAAAATCTCATCCAGATTTGATCGAAAAAACTCCCGCTTCAAGAAAGACGGCCCTGCCTCAGTACTTGGGCCTGTACTTGATTCTCAGCTCTGAGAATGTCCATAGACTCTCGTAATGCTCCAACCATTTTGAGGGCTAAGGAGCCCATGGCTTGCTGACCTGCTGGTTTGGCCATATTGACTTGACTAACCCTTTCTTCTTGCACCGGAATATCATCCTGTAGAGGCACCTCATGCCTCCCAGGCCTACCACATGTAACAACCCTACTCTGTGTTATGCTCATTAATCTTAATTATGCTTATAATTATGTACTTGATATGATTTTGAATGCTAAGAATGTGATTACATGTGAATTTGAAGTTATATATGTTCACTGTAGAAAAATATGATCTATTTCTTGTTATAAAATGAAATTGAGGGTCGTAGAGGCGTCAGAAATCAAAATTGATTGTACCATTGTGATTAGCATAATTTTTAGAGCCTATGGTGAAATTTAATTAAAAATTTATACAGATAAAATTAATTAGATTAAATTAAGCACAATTAATTAGTTTTAATTAAGTTTGATTATGGAAGCATATATATCGAAGCTAAAGTGGTTAAGCTCATTTCATGAGCTCAAAATTTGAAAATATATACTCTAAAGAGAGAGAGAGAGTGAGTCGATTCTAGAGAGAGGAAGAGATAATTCAAGAACTAGCTAGAATTTGGAAGATTGAAGCTTCTAGGTGAGTAATTGAACTCAAATTCATGGGTTTAAATTCATAATTAAGTGAATTCAAAGATGATATGAAGTTAAGGACAAGATTAAGTTGAAAATGATGAAAATGAGATTAATATGTGCATGCATGTAACAAATCGCTATGAATCTTCATATTTGAGTATAAAGCATGTTAAACAAGTTGAATTGGAAGTCATTTAAGACATGCATCCATGAATAATGAGGTTATGAGGCTTAATTACATGTTTTAAAGATGATAGAACAAGAATTCCTATATGGTTATACATGCATGAGAGTTTTGAATATCATTTTGACAAATTCATGAAGAATATGGTACCAAATGCATAATTTTGAGAAATCTCATGAGTTTGAGCTTTGTTAGTATCATTTGAAGTGAGGAAAGAAGCTATATCCCACATGCATGCTTAATCCATGTAGATATAGAACTTGAATGCTTGGGTCTTAAAGTTATGAACATGAAATTGAAATGATTTGAGCTTGTATGAACAATTCTCAGAGAATTGAACTTCAATTCTTGTAAAATTAACTTTTATTTTCATGTTAGAAGTTATTTGGCCAAGATATAGGACTTATCATGCAAGAAAAACAAGTTGGAATCATGTTTTGAAGTTCAAACACAGTTCTGGAAATTTCAGAATTTGACCTTCCTGCTCGAGTGAAGAAAGTCTCGCTCGAGCGTAAAAATTCAGCTCCCAGAAGTTTTACAGAGAATTTCACAGTAGCTCGAGCGGCAAACCTTGAGCTCAAGCAGACCATGTTTTGCAAGACTCATCGCTCGAGCGAAGAATGTCTTGTTCGAGCGTAAAATTAATGCAACCAGTACTTTTACAGAGTTTTACTGACCACTCAAGCGACCAAAGTTGCGCTCGAGCGAAGTGCCCTGTTTCAGAAATTTTTGAAAAGCTGTTTTATGTTCCAATTTCCATTCTTTTCCATTTTTGAGTATTCTTAGGCACACATTGAGCATCCTAAATGAATTAAGGGACACGAAAGAAGTCTAAGAACATTAAGCAAATTAAAGAACGGATTGAATTGTATTATGACCCAATGTGTTATGAATTATGTAGGGTCAAGTGCAAGGACGAATCAAAGCACTGGAACACAGTGGGTAATATCTTAGTAAAGATAAATTATGTATACATTATTTTCTAAATGTTACTTCTGTGGCAAGTTTCTAAACTTCTGATTTGATACTGTGAATGAGTATTCCATCCGCTTGATTCGCAATGAAATATGTGAAGTAATTGATATATGATTCTAAAATGGGCCCAAGGCCGTTCGGTTTTCTTGAAGAGGATATGAATTGGGCCTAAGGCCATTTTGTATAACTATTAAGTGGACCAAAGGCCGTTCCTAATAAGGAATTGATTTGACCTAAGGTCGTTTTGAATGCGAAGGCGAATGTGAACATGATCATGGATCTAAAAATGCGCATAAATGTGAATATGGATTGATTGGACCCAAGGTCGTTTTGTATATGAATTGGACCCAAGTTCATTTTGTATATGAATTTGACCCGAGGTCATTTTGTATATGAATTGGACCCAAGGTTGTTTTGCATATAATGGACCCAAGGTCGTTTCGCATATATTGGACCGATGGTTGTTTTGCCTATGAATTGGACCCAAGGTTGTTTTGTAAATACGAGTTGGACTTGAGGTCGTTTTGCGTTGATATCGATCAACAAGTTTAGTTTATGAATTATTATTAAATGAATCTCATTCATGAACTCCTTTACTTTGGTATTATTCACTGGGCGTTATCTCACTCTTTATTTATATACATGTAGGTGAGCAGCAGGATGTCCAGCCCCATCCCCAGTGAGCAATGAGAAACCGAGTTTTGGGAGTCAACTAAGGTCGCTTCATGCAAGAGGCCATACTTTTGTTTTGCCTTTCCTTTTGTTCTTTTGTGGTCATGTATGACCAAATCTATATATAACCTTGGTTTTTGTTAACACTGACTTTTGAATGATCCTGGACTTATCTGATACATAATATGGATTTTTGTATAGTGTGTTATTACATATATAGGAAAGATTTTGGTTAAGCCATGTATGCACAGCTCATTGGACAATCTTTGTAAGTTTTCCTTCCGCAATTTGGCCACCTATTAATAAATATGACTTGATTTCTGACTAAGGCCATGGGTAATCTCATGATTACGGGCTGGTTATGACTCTAATCCATAGGGGCGGGTTTGGGTCATGACACCACGCCTACCACCACCACGTCCACGTCCTAACATCCTAATGAAGGTAACATAAGAGATTAGCACATTTACAAATGTACCAAAGCTAACTCACTCATGTCCTAATGCAGTGGACAACAGTAATTCACTCCACAAAAGCACGTTGTCACATAAACACATACAAATTTCATTTTCGGATGATGACCGTCTCGCAGCATTGCCAGAGTTCCAATTAGAAACAACAGTGATCAAATGCTCTTCTAATAGGACTTCTAGAAACACGTAGACTCAATCAACATCCAAGAAACTAAATCCCATACCTATATAACCACACAAGCATGTTATCATGTAAACACATTGTACATACTAAAGTCTCTATCAAGCGAGACAAACCCATTGTGGTAATAACCACTACCCACGTACCGAAAGTATTCAAACCAAGTGCGCTTTGATAACAAGTTGTAACGCCTTGAAATAATTACAATAATCCAACTCCAAACAACCAATACAAGGTGATAAGGAATGAAAGCTAAACAAATGTTCATATGCCCTAAAGGTTTACATCTTTCCAAGCCAAGGCTTGGGTATATCAAAATGAGTCATAAGCTCAATACAAATAAAGCCTTAGGCTTCTACAAAAGTTAAATACAAGATAAACAAAACTGAGCCTTTAGCTCCATAATCCTTCCAAGCTAAGTCCTTGGTGGCGGCATATCATCAGCACCTGAAAATGATTTTCCCAAGTAGGGTGAGCCAAAACCCAGTAGAAACAATCTAACACAATGTATGAATTTTAACAAAGATATAAGCATGATAAGCATATCCAATGCCCATGATAAAACCATTTATAACTTTTTCACAAAACTATGCCATGTCGAACTCTATATCTCAATTCATAAGCCATTCACCATTACATTCAGACAACCAAACTGAGGGTACAACTCAGTGGGTCTTTAACCAACACAGCCATTATACAAATACTTCCATTTTGCCATTTTACGGATATTTCGTTCGCAGGAATCGACACCCATGTATACACGCGATTTTTAGGACTTTCAACCTAGACATATAGGCCAACTTAATTCAATGGAGTCCATTCCATTTCTTCTTCCAAACCTCATACATTTACAATATATTAAAGACATAGTCATATTCAATGACAACGAATAAGAGATTAGTTTGAATTTACCTAATCCTCATGTAATTTCTACAATAATCATAGCTATCCTCAACCGATAGCCCAAAACAGATATTTCTAAACAGATATACAATCTCCAATACAGATTGTAGCTCGACTTTCTTCGCATCCCCCTTTCGGAAGGTTCGAATTGGTCCTACAGTTCGGACTCCATGTCACGGTTTTGAATCTAATCTCACAAAGTGCAATGTGAGACTGATAAACACCAAAGAGTCCAAATCCGACAAATCGTTTTGGAAAATTGATTTTGAATCAAAAGCGCCAAAAATGGACTACTTTGCCAAATTACAGAGTCGCCACCTAAATATTTTATTTTTGGGGAAATTTAGGAAACCCTGACTCGTGCCAAAGGCCACGTGTCTGTCATCACCAAAATTGCCTCGACTCGGGAACTTAGGTACGAGAGGGAAAGGTCCTGAAATGAGCACCCTCGCTCGCCCGATCAAAGGATCGGCCTCTACTAACCATGATATGTTGTTTTATAAACCTCATGTGTTCTTATTCCGGTTATTAGCTAACTTTACTATGTGACGCATACACAAGCAAGTATAGACTGAGTCGCAAGACTTGGAACAAATCAACTAATGTTTGTTTTCGAAAGTGGTTTGAGTTTGCCACCCTCAAGTGGGCTAAAACGCGGATTTGCCATCAAACATGATGGGCTTAAAAACTTGATTTGCCACCTCAAGTGGTCTTAAAATTCACAATCATTGAATTGTTTCAATTCAAGCAACAAAGTCTTCATCCACAGGCATTCATGCAATTAATCATTTAAGCAAATAGCCTCATGGCAAGCATGTGAGACATAGCAATATGGCAATCACACTCATACAAGTATGCTAAAGCATAAAACTTACCGAGTACTCCAAGCCAAAACAAAAATTAGTTAGAAAGATGCATGATCCTAACTATGTTTAAGATGCCTAATGCAACACATGCAATATGCAATTAATAGGCTCAGCTACTAATGTGGCATATGATACGATTTGATAACATGTTTTGAAACACGTATTCAAATAAGTATTGAATTGCGATGCAGTTTGAATGATGCGCCGAGCCTCGGTGCATGTAAGGCAAATGAATGATGCAAACATGTGAGCATAAGGTATGCTGATCAAAACATGATCCTAAACTAACCATCAAAAGTGGTTAAGTTAAAGGGAGAAAGGCGCGGGGTTGGAAGACATGCACACACGCACACACACTTATTACAACATTGTGCCCTCGCGAAGGAGGGTTCGAATGAATAATCTAAGCTAATCTAAGCTAAGCTAATTAGACTAATTATTACAACACTTAACTAATTAGCAAACTAGTTAATTAAAGCAACACAAATGTACACTGTCTAAACATGCAAAGTATTTAAACTACACTGCCTCAGCTCTACTCCGGGAAGTGGAGGATGCTTGCACTCGGTTTTCGCTCCAAAAAGCCTTATGTTTTGCTCCCGAGAGGCTCTGTTTGCAGGGTTGAACATACTCCAAGAACTTTCTGCTCCACCTTACCAAACTTTTGCTGAGGATTGCACTAGTAGCTTGCCGGCCATGATTGGTTGCTGCTGGCCCCCTACCGACTAAAAATGTGCCCTACCAGCCAAGAATGAAGCACTGCTGGCCATTGATGAGGCATTACCTGCCACTGATGCTCTGAGTCACCACACTGCAACAGAGCACAAACTGAGCAAAAAGAAGGTTTTTCCAGAGGTATGTTTGTACTGTGCCCCTCCTTATCATCTCAATACCTCAAAGAGTGGCATTCTTGGATCCAAAACCACCAATCAAGCATTTTCAATGCATGATGGCCAAGGAACAAAGGGGTACAATTTCATTGTATGCACAAATAAGACTCAAAGGACCACAACCCTATCATGCACGATCAAGGGCAATGAAGACAAAGGAGATTGGCTCATTTCATCACTTTGAGTATGAAATGGACCAATCTTCTTTGTGTTCAATATAACGTCCGATTGAACACATGCAATGCAACACAAAATGCTTAACTTGCTCAAGTTTTACTTAGCACTTTTATTTACTCATTTTAAGTTACCAACTCATTCTTTAATTGATTAAGTCCAAGGTGAGTGTCCTCTAATGGAAGAGGTGTCAACCAAGGGAGGGTTTAAGGCAAGGGAGAGATCATGCCTTTGGTTAGTAGAAACCCTCAAAAGAGGATTAAAACCATTAAGCACAAATCTCAATCTCAAGCTTAAACACAACCCAAAGGTTAACCAACCCTCAAAGCAATTGAAAAAGTGATGAAATGAGGGAGGTTGCAGAGATTATATGTGCTGAAATGACATGCAAAATGACACTACAACATGCAAACAACCCAAGCAAATCATGTTCAAAAGCTTAAAACAATGAGCTAGTGAAAGAATTTACACTATAGTTATGCAATACAAAGCTCAAAAGCAACAACCAGCCCAAAATAGATGCAAAACAACCCAAAATATAGCTTAAAACATTATGAAATTAAGCTAACACCAGCTAGAATAATAGGCTAAAACATGAAGCATGCTAGACTAGTAAGCAAGACACAAGGAGGGGAGGCTAACCCCTCCAATTTTGGACTTCAAAACATGTTTTTAGCTACTGAAATAGCTCTGAAAAATAGTGTTTAAAAGCTCTGAAAAAGATGATGCAAGGGTGGGAAACACAAGGGCAAAGGCCTCCAAAACAAGGTACAAAGAAAGGCCATCAACCCCTCAACCTTTAATGGCCTTTGGATCCAAGCTTCATCCCCAAAACACAGAGTTTTATAGCCCAAAATCAGTTGAAATACATGCTAGAATGAAGACAAAACTAGTTAAGACAACAAACTAAAACATGGGGTTACACTACAACCATGCAAAAGACTACTCATGCAACATGAACAGCTCAAAGCAGAGCTAAAGCAGCCCAAATCAGAGGCAAAAACATGCTGGAAATAAGCTAAGTTAAGCTACAAAAATATGCTAACATATGGAGCTAACTAGGCATGAAAGCTAGACACAAGGAGAGGAGGCTAACCCCTCCAATTTTGGACCTCAAAACAAAGTTTTTACCACTAAAAAACCTCTGAATTTTAGTGGTTAAAAGGCCAAAAGAGTTGGTTTGAAAGTGATGAAAAGATGGCACAAAAGCTTAACAAGCAAAGAGACATGAAGGGTGGACCACCCCCAAACTCAAAATAGCCTCAAACCACCATTTTTAAGCCTAAAAAATAGAGGTTTTTGTAGTTGAAAATCAGGCCCAAAATAGTACAAAAAAATGGCAAAACAAGTTATGGAAAACAAGTTTAAAGGGTAAAGGTTATACCTCTTGAAGCCAAGCACACTTTAGGCACAAATGAGGCACCAAATCAAGCTAAAATCACCTTCTAAAGCTCAAAGAAGGTCCCAAGGAATATCAGCCCAAAGATAACCAACTTTGGTCAAGGATGTATAGGCAAAGGAGAGGTGTATCTTTACTTGTATGCACAAAGGTTCAAGAGAGAGAGGAATGTAAAGAGAGAGAATCGCAGAGAGAGAGAGACTCCCAAAATATTTCACTCCTCAAATGTTCTAACCTTGAAAACAATAGAGAAAGCTCTCTATATATAGAAAAATGAGGCTTCAGGTCGAAAATATCTCAAAAGGGATAGCTGGAACAGTTGGAAGATAAATATCTGCCAAAATCTGACTTTTGACATCCGTGGCCGGCAGGGGATCATTGATGGCCGGCAAGGCACACTCTTGGACGGCAGGTGGCCAGAAAAGGCCATTCATGGGTGGCACATGGCCAGAAAAGCCCATCCATGGCCAACAACCTCCACCTCTGGTTGTCCAGAAAAATCTGCTTTTTGGGCCCAACTTCAAATGGGAATATCTCCTTCAGCTGGACTCCTTTTTAGGTCATTCTTGAGCCTAAATTGAAGCCCTAGAAGTATTATTTCCAACGGTGGTAGCCTCACATCAAAATTCCAAGTATGAAAAAAGATATGCCTCTTTTAATGAAGACTACTTTGTTTCGATCCTACCTGGATTCATGTCGAACTTCTCCTCAACTGGTTTTCTTCTCTCCTCTCCCATTTTCTTCAACTTCAAACCTCTAAACAAGATGTTTTGAAATATTTTTCAAAGATTTCACCTCTCTTTCATTTATTTTCACTTTGTCCTTGCTCGGTTTACCGAAAAGTGCAACATTTAACAAAATGCAAGCGTCGGAACATCGTAGGAATTTTTTCAAAAAAATATTTTGAAAGAGAGGGTTTTAAGGTTTCAAATATTTTTGGTCAAAATAGTTTTGGTCCAAAATGGGGTGTAAGGTTAGGATTTGAAGCTCCTCTTGCCGAAGAAATCGAACCTTTGCACAAGATAGCCCGCACCATCAAGTAAGCAATGAGCAGTGCCTAAGTCTTAAGGGCGGTCAAAAATGGGGTGTCTACATAGATAAATTATCCAAATTTCCACAGGTGAGAGGTAATACGTATCCAATTCCACCATTTATATAAACATTCATCCAATTCCATATTCCCAATACTAATTTCATTTATTTATACAAAATAACTATTTGAGACATGTTAGGGCAAAAATTCTTTTTCTTCCAAAATCCATCCCGGGTATCAAAATCAAAAAATTTATCACAATACAACCTTACATCTACTCCCATAACCATTTTAATACATACATTTGAAAACCTCTCTTTTGATTTAAAACCAAAACCCTAGATTTGTTCAAAATCATTCCAAATTCCAATATTCTTTACACATCAACAAATAACTAAGTTAAAACTCATAGAAGAGTGTAGAAAGTCTCTACCTCAAATTTAGAAGATGAGCAAAGCAAGGAAGAAACTTCAAAGACACCGAAACCAAGTTTTGTTTCGGACCAAAGTGAAGCTCTTGAGACGCTCTACCTTTTTCCCAAAGACACTAGGGTAGAGAAACCAACGAATCTAGGTGAAAATGCAGAGAGAGCGAGAGAGAGAGGGAGTTTTAGAGAGAGACACTCATATCTAAGGTTTCAAGAGAAAAAGATGTGAAAAAGTGATGTAGAAAGGTGTTGCTGTGAACTGATATACGCATAATCTGCTCGAGCGCAAGAAGTGACGCTTGAACGTCAGACACAATAGATTGCTCCGCTTGAGCGCAAGAAGTGACGCTTGTGCGCAGAATGCACACTTCCAGTAGTTTTACAGACAACAGACCAAAGCTCGAGCACAAGAAAGGCCACTCAAGCTGAGATCGCTCGAGCGCAGAAGCACCGCTCGTGCGTAGAATAAACTCTCCCGGTAGTTTTGCAGACTTGCAAAAGTACTGAGAGTTCACAATGCCCGCTCGAGCGCAAGAAGTGTTGCTTGAGTGGAGGAGTAAAATTCTAGGCAACAAAAGTTTTAAAATCAAGCAACCAACCTATTCCAACCATAACCATTACAATCTAATAGCCAAACTTAAGGAAGTATGAGGGAAAAACGACATGAACAACACTACGAAACCACGAAACCCAAGTCCAAGATACAAAAGGGTCGGGTTAAAACCAAAATCACTATAATTACCGACATCACCCCCGATAGTCGTCAACGTTGTGGTTCAGAATGGAGAACATCAACACGGCACAATGGATGGCCAACCGTGAACTCACTACGACATTCACAAAACAATCAAAAAATGATATTCTTTATAAGAAAGGTAATTAAACATAAATGTAAAAATCATAAAGATAGTGCAACACACGAGTCTATTTGCCAAACTCTATGAAAGGTATAATATTTGTAAATGCCTCAGCAGAATGATGTAGCTGAGAAACATTATTGTACTCTAATGAATATGACTAAGAGTATGTTAAGTAATTTCTAAATACCCATAACATTGTAGATGCATGTCATTATGATTTATTATCTTCATATTGAATTGAATTCCTAGTAAGGCAATTCCAAACACCTATTTTGAATTGTGAACATGAAGGAAATCGAACTTAACACACCTGCATGTTTGGGGTTGTCTACGAAAATTAGAATTATTGATCCACATTGAAAGAAATTGGATTTTAATTAGAATATTCAGTGGTTAATTTGTTGATTATCTTGAAAAATTCAAAAGGTATTAGTTTCACTATCTGGTTATAGTACAAGAATTGCAGAAACCGATAATATCAAATAAGAATGGTGAAATCAGTGGGAGTGATAAATCATGAAATGTGATTATTCAATAAGTTTGGGTACAAGTATCTTTGTCCATAATTTTGAAAGAAATTGTCATTCCTATAGTTGTTAAACAACTTAATGCTATAGAACAACAAATGAATAATCAATTACGTCATAATGTAATTGTCACCAATGAAAAGTTGTAGAAGAACCACAAAAAATAATATTGAGAAGATCTCATAAGGTAAAGATATTAGTCATTTCAAATGATTATGTGGTATATCTATAACAATCTTATTATGATATTGAGATAAGTAAAGACTCGATTTGTTATCACAAGCTATAGAAAGTATTGATTCTACTAAATGAATTGATGTCATGAATGATGAGTTGAAATCAATAGACCACCATGAATTTTGAGATCTCATTGAATTGCCTAAGGATACAAAAATGTTTAATGTTCTAAGGGAAATATAAAATGATATAATGTGGGTGGTTGGGAAGTGGGTTTTTTTTTTTTTTTTGGTAGGTTTTTAAGTTGTAAGATATTATTGGAGAAATTTTTTTTTGTGTTTGGGAAGATAGTTGGGTTTTTTTGTGGTTGGATGTGATGTTTGTGAAAGAAAAAGTAAAATGATTATGGGGTTTGATGTGATATTTTGTTTGGATTTGTTTTTTTTTTTTTTGGTTTTATAATCAATTTGTCTTTTAGTGAAAAAAAAAAAAACAAAAAAACAAAAACAAAAACAAAACCAAAAAACAAAGTTCCCAAACAGTGCCAATGTTAGATATGTGGCCAAAGATTTTACTCAGAAAGTATAAATTGATTACAAAGAGATATTTTTTACTTGTCTTTTAAATGGCTTATTTAGAATCATTATGGCATTAGTAGCTCATTATGATATTGAGTTGCGTATGTGAAAATTAATTTTATGAAAGAGAGTTTAGATGAAGAATTCTGTGTAGATCAACCTAAAAGTTTCTCTATTGAGAAAAATGAAAATGTGACTTTCAAACTTATTAAATCAATTTATGGACTTAAATAAGTTTTCTAAAAATTGTATCTTAAGTTTTATGATACTAATATTTCCTTTAGATTTAAAGAAAACTTTCTAGATTAGTGTACACATCTAAAGGTCAATGGGAGTAAATTTATATTTATGATTTTGTATATGATGATATTTTGCTTGTCAATAATGTACGTGATTTATTACACGAGTTAAGAAATTTCTCATTAAGAACTTTAATATGAAATATATTAGTGAGACAACTTATGTGATAGAAATTGAAATATTTCTAAATAAATCACATGAATTGTTGAGATTGTCTCAGAAAGTATATATTAAAAGTTCTATAGAGATTCAGAATGAAAGAATACTCACATTAAGTTATCCATGTTTTGAAAGGAAATAAATCCGGTCTTATGCAAAATTTTATAAAATGAATTGGAATGGAAACAATTCTTTATACATTTATTGTAAGAAGCTTAATGCTCAAATAAGGAAGTGATAAGGTAATCATATGGAATAAAAGATTACTTGTTTATATTTATGAGGTCTGATAATCTTTAATTGATTGGCTACTTAGATTTAGACTTTAGATGATATATTGCTAGTAGAAATTTTACTTTTGGTTCTTTGTTTCTATTATGTGGGGGAGCAATATCAAGAAAAGTGTAAAACGAACTATCATAAGTATCCTCTATAAAAGTTGAATTTGTGATGTGCTTTGAGACCATAATTCATGAAATGTTATTGCAGAACTTTATTTCAGGACTTGGGATTGTTGACTTTTGTTGCCAAGTCGTTGAGAGAATTTATTGTGATAATTTCGCAATTATTTTATTTTCTTAGAATGACAAGTATTCTAATGATGCTAAACACATAGAATTGAAATTACTTTGTCGTTAAAGAAAAATTTCAGAAACAGAAAGTGTCAATAAAACACATAAGTACAAAACTTTTTTACGTGCAGATCTATTGATGAAGGGATTACTCTTAAAAATAATTAAGAAATTTTCCAATTGAATGGGTCTTGAATGTAATCCATAATAGTTGTTTATGTTTTTATAGACTGCTTTATGATTGATTGTGTTATTTGGCACTTTAAGATCTTATTAACTATGTTTCTGATATATTTTCTGTTATGAAATGAGTACGTACATGTATGAGAATGAATGAATGATAATAGGAATAGTCTTTGATAAAAAGACATTATTGTACCTTTTAAATACACTCCTCACTTAAGGACTATATTAAACTAATTACTAGTATTGTGGTACATGGAAAGAACTATGTTGCACTATTGGTGTAGAATCGCCATGACTCGCATTAGTAAGCTATTTAATTATAGTACTATGATGATAACCAAATTAAAGTAAGGTTGGATGTGATTTATTGCGCGCCTAATGTTTACCTTATTAAATCCTGATATATGTTATCATATGGGCCAAGTGGGAGAATGTAAGACTAAATTTAATTATTTAATTATTATGGTGACACACATGATATCGCAATATGAATTATAGATTCAATAAGATTATAGTTCTATATCTTAAACCATAAGTTATTAACTAATTGGTCAATAGATGGAGTAATTTCCAAGTTTCCTACTTTGATAGGCAAGTGGAATAAAATTGAATAAGGAAACTGGTCCTCTCTCTACCTATAAAAATATATTTATATCACTCATTAATTATTCTGAATATAACGTATTCTAAAGAGAGCCAAGAGAGAGAAACATTTTTCCACTAATATTGTTATTAGGTTTATGCTCAATCAATTTTGGATCACTTGAAGGTTTCACATAACAGATCGTGGTATGTTATTTATTTCCGCATTCTGTTATTGTTTGTGAAGATCATGATAGTTCACGATCTTGGATTATGAAGGTTGTCATATGCATGCATAACACCATAAAATTATTTACATGATTGTATCTAATTAGGCAATGGAGCAAGATGCCTTTTTTGGACTAATTCTTGGCTTGGAGATGGGTACCCTATAGATATGTTTCCTAGGCTGTACCAACTTTCCCTGAATAAGGAGGGATCTGTTCTTCACTTCCATAGTTCAAGATCTATTGAAGGTGACTGGAGCTTGGCCTTTAGAAGGGACCTTTTTTCTTGGGAAATTGATGCTTTTGCAGGACTCCACCATTTGCTAAACTTTGCTCCTCTGCTAAGGCTTGGTGCAGTAGATCGACTTTTGTGGAAGGCTCATTTCTCAGGTCAATTCACTATGATCCAAGGTTTCAAAAAGCGAAAGTGGTTGCAGTCGCTGTAACGGTTGCTGTAATGCGGTAGCAGTTGTGGGATGTAAATGCCGTAGCATAACGGTTGCGGTAATCGAAACCATGAATTTTTTTATTTTTCACTCAATTTGAAAAAACCTTACCTGATGCACATATATATTATTCTTTTGGTCAGAATCACATTTATTGGGGTTTAAAATAGATTTTGATCAATTTTTGTTAGTTTTTAAGTCTGATACAATATATTTTATATTTTTAAATCACTATAAAGTAAGCTTTTTATATTTTATTTCAATAGTTAATGACTTTATATGTCATAAATTTATATTGTACCTCTTATTTTTATTTATTTTTTAAGAATAATTGATTTTAAATGTGTACAAAATTATTTTTGACCAATACCTGAACTAACTAAATAAAAAATGATTACAATTATTAAATGAAATGATTATAAAAATAAAATTTGAGACATAAACAAAAATTATTTTGAGCTACTGAATATCGCAGAATGTGTATAATGTATATTTTGTAAGTTTTTTTTTAGAAAGAAAACTATTCAGAATATTATAAATGTGTGTAGTGGGCTGTTACGGCTGTTGCGTAACACCGAAACAGCTATTACACATGAAAATTTCCGTCACACCGCAAAAGCGGGTGTAATGGTTAGTGTCTACCACCGCAACTGTTATGTAACACCGCTTTTTGAAACCTTGGCCGTAGCGTAATGACTGCGGTAACTGGAATCGTGAATCTTTTTATTTTTCACACAATTTGAAAAAACTTGCCCGATATGAATATATATATATTTTTTTCAAAATCACATTTATTGGGGTTTAAAATAGATTTTGATCAATTTTTGTTAGTTTTTAAGTATGATCCAATACATTTCATATTTTTAAACCACTATAAAAGGAACTTTTTATATTTTATTTCAATAGTTAATGACTTTATATGTCATAAACTCATATTGTACCTTTTATTTATATTTATTTATTAAGAATAATTGATTTTAATTGTCTACAAAATTATTTTTGACCAATACCTGAACTAACTAAATAAAAAATGTTTAAAATTATTAAATGAAATGACTATAAAAATAAAAATTGAGACATAAACAAAAATTATTTTAGAGCTACTGAATATTGTAGAATGTGTATAATGTATATTTTATAAGTTTATTTATTTATTTTTTATATAGAAAGGAAACTATTCAGAATATTGTACATGTGTGTAATGGGCCGTTACGGTACCATTACGGCCATTGCATAACACTGAAACAGTTGTTACACATGTGAATTTTCGTTACCCCGCAAAAGTAGGTGTAATGGGTAGTGCCTACCGCCGCAACCATTACGTAACGACCACAACCGCTATGTAACACCGCTATTTAAAACCTTGCTATGAACTCAATATTTAAGTAGAATGATTTTAAAGATGGTTTTGTCAACAATGTTTTTCCAATTATTTGGAAAATTGTTGTTCCTTGTAAGGTCTAATTTTTGGGTTGGTTGGCTTAGAAAGGTAGATTGAAAACCTCAATTTTTCTTTGTAATATTGGTATTCTTGATCCTAGCATCAGCACAGCCTGTGTTTTGTGACTCGCATGATGAAACAGTGCTTCACTTATTGCTCCATTACCCCTTTGTTTGGAGAATTTGGTTGAATTTGTTATCATAGTGGGGTTTGCAGTGGGTTCTTCCAGGCTCTATTGAAGTTCTGTTGCAGTGGTGGAAGGGTTTAAGATTCAAAATACCATTTGGGAAGCTATGGAAAGCTACTCCATGTACTGTGATGTGGTCAGTGTGGAAAGCTAGAATTGAGCTTAAGTTTCAGGACTCTACTGTCACTAGAGAGGAGTTGTTTGGCCTGATCAAAGTAAGACTGGCTTTATGGGCTAAGTACAAGATCTTAAATTTGGATTACATTGCCACTGATATGGTATACAATCTTAGCTCTATCAAGTGGAGGGATGGCTAGCAACAGCCTCATTCTGTTTTCTGCATCAGCCTTTGTATGCTTTGTTATGGTTGAATTCTCTTTAGCCACCATTTTGGATAGTGCTACAGATTATAGGGCTTTGCTTTTGGTGCCAACCTAGTTGGAATTATATGCATTGCTTTCATGCTTAGAGCACGATTCCTGCATTTGCCTTGCTTTCCTTTATTGATGTTGTTATGAGGTTCTAATACCGATCACTCATCTAGTCCATAAGCCTTCAACAAATTCCAAAGGCTTCTCTACACTTCCATAGGTTGTGAACCATTTCAACTATCATTGTTATTTCAAATTGAAGCTAAATATTAGTTTCTGTCTAGCCTCTACACTTATTGTATGCAGTAAATAGTATGCAAAATTTGGGAACCTTGCAATAGAAGAGCGAACTTAAGAAAAAGCAAGATGCAACTTTGAAGAAAATGTGACAATCTTTATCAGTTGCCACTTGAAATCATGGCATTTAAACTTTGAAAGATTACTTACCTTCAAATGAGGCTTACACAATTAGCCCTACAAAAAAGTTAGACAATGGCTTATCTTACCAACACTGTGTTAACATCTCATAGGCATAACATTAACAAATTACTAGACACAACAATCTATATTATCACTATTAATTTGCAACGATTACTCAAAAGATGAATGTAACATTAAGTA
>JAXFYN010000250.1:268177-404205 GCA_036172215.1 Camellia granthamiana | reverse complement strand
AAAATACCGCGAGTGACAAACTACACAAAATAGTGCGACGCGCAAAATAGCGGGAGTGATAAACTGTAAAAAACAGGGCGACGTGCAAAATAGCGCGAGTGTGAACTGCACAAAACAGTGCGACGCGCAAAATAGCGCGAGTGATAAACTGCACAAAACAGTGCAACGCGCAAAATAGCGCGAGTGAGAAACTGAAAAAAATGGTGCGACGCGCAAAATAGCGCGAGTGATAAACTGCAGAAAACAGTGCGACGCGCAAAAATAGCGCGAGTGATAAACTGTAAAAAAAGAGTGCGACGCGCAAAATAGCGCGAGTGGTGAACTGCACAAAACAGTGCGACGCGCAAAATAGCGCGAGTGATAAACTGCACAAAACAGTGCGACGCGCAAAATAGCGCGAGTGAGAAACTGAAAAAAACAGTGCGACGCGCAAAATAGCGCGAGTGATAAAACTGCAGAAAACATTGCGACGCGCAAAATAGCGCGAGTGATAAACTGAAAAAAACAGTGGCACGCGCAAAATATTGCGAGTGATGAACTGCAGAAAACAGTGCGACGCGCAAAATAGCGCGAGTGATAAACTGTAAAAAAACAGTGGCACGCGCAAAATAGCGCGAGTGATGAACTGCACAAAACAGTGCGACGCGCAAAATAGCGCGAGTGATAAACTGTAAAAAACAGTGCGACGCGCAAAATAGCGCGAGTGTGAACTGCACCAAACAGTGCGACGCGCAAAATACCGCGAGTGATAAACTGCACAAAACAGTGCGACGCGCAAAACAGCGCGAGTGAGAAACTGAAAAAAACGGTCCGACGCGCAAAATAGCGCGAGTGATAAACTGCACAAAACAGTGCGACGCGCAAAATAGCGTGAAGTGATAAACTGTAAAAAAACAGTGCGACGCGCAAAATCACGCGAGTGAGAAACAGCACAAAACAGTGCGACGCGCAAAATAGCGCGAGTGATAAACTGCACAAAACAGTGCGACGGGCAAAATAGCGCGAGTGAGAAACTGCAGAAAACAGTGCGACGTGCAAAATAGCGCGAGTGAGAAACTGTAAAAAAATAGTGCGACGCGCAAAAATAGCGCGAGTGACAAACTGCACAAAACAGTGCGACGCGCAAAATTGCGCGAGTGATAAACTGAAAAAAACAGTGGCACGCGCAAAATAGCGCGAGTGATGGACTGCACAAAACAGTGCGATGCCCAAAATAGCGCGAGTGATAAACTGTAAAAAACAGTGCGACGCGCAAAATTGCACCAGCGTGAACTGCAGAAAAACAGTGCGATGCGCAAAATAGCGCGAGTGATAAACAGTAAAAAAAAGTGCGACGCGCAAAATAGCGCGAGTGTGAACTGCACAAAACAGTGCGACGCGCAAAATAGCGCGAGTGAGAAACTGAAAAAAAACGGTGCGACGCGCAAAATAGCGCGAGTGATAAACTGCAGAAAATAGTGTGACGCGCAAAATAGCGCCAGTGATAAACTGTAAAAAATTGTGCGACGCGCAAAATAGCGCGAGTGTGAATTGCACAAAACAGTGCGACGCGCAAAATAGCGCGAGTGATAAACTGCACAAAACAGTGCGACGCGCAAAATAGCGCGAGTGAGAGACTGAAAAAAACGGTGCGACGCGCAAAATAGCGCGAGTGATAAACTGTAAAAAATTGTGCGACGCGCAAAATAGCGCGAGTGAGAAACTGAAAAAAACGGTGCGACGCGCAAAATTGCGCGAGTGATGAACTGCACAAAACAGTGCGACGCGCAAAATAGCGCGAGTGATAAACTGTAAAAAACAGTGGCACGCGCAAAATAGCGCGAGTGTGAACTGCACAAAACAGTGCGACGCGCAAAATACCGCGAGTGATAAACTGCACAAAACAGTGCGACGCGCAAAACAGCGCGAGTGAGAAACTGAAAAAAAACGGTCCGACGCGCAAAATAGCGCGAGTGATAAACTGCACAAAACAGTGCGACGCGCAAAATAGCGTGAGTGATAAACTGTAAAAAACAGTGCGACGCGCCAAATCACGCGAGTGTGAAACAGCACAAAACAGTGCGACGCGCAAAATAGCGCGAGTGATAAACTGCACAAAACAGCGCGACGGGAAAAATAGCGCGAGTGAGAAACTGCAGAAAACAGTGCGACGTGCAAAATAGCGCGAGTGACGAACTGCACAAAATTGTGCGACGCGCAAAATTGTGCGAGTGATAAACTGTAAAAAACAGGGCGACGTGCAAAATAGCGCGAGTGTGAACTGCAGAAAACAGTGCGACGCGCAAAATAGCGCGAGTGATAAACTGCACAAAACAGTGCGACGCGCAAAATAGCGCGAGTGAGAAACTGAAAAAAACGGTGCGACGCGCAAAATAGCGCGAGTGATAAACTGCAGAAAACAGTGCGACGCGCAAAATAGCGCGAGTGATAAACTGTAAAAAAGAGTGCGACGCGCAAAATAGCGCGAGTGTGAACTGCACAAAACAGTGCGACGCGCAAAATAGTGCGAGTGATAAACTGCACAAAACAGTGCGACGCGCAAAATAGCGCGAGTGAGAAACTGAAAAAAACAGTGCGACGCGCAAAATAGCGCGAGTGATAAACTGCAGAAAACATTGCGACGCGCAAAATAGCTCGAGTGAGAAACTGAAAAAAAACGGTGCGACGCGAAAAATAGCGCGAGTGACAAACTGCAGAAAACAGTGCGACGCGCAAAATAGCGCGAGTGATAAACTGAAAAAAACAGTGGCACGCGCAAAATAGCGCGAGTGATGAACTGCACAAAACAGTGCGATGCGCAAAATAGCGCGAGTGATAAACTGTAAAAAACAGTGGCACGCGCAAAATAGCGCGAGTGATGAACTGCACAAAACAGTGCGACGCGCAAAATAGCGCGAGTGATAAACTGTAAAAAAACAGTGCGACGCGCAAAATAGCACGAGTGTGAACTGCACCAAACAGTGCGACGCGCAAAATACCACGAGTGATAAACTGCACAAAACAGTGCGACGCGCAAAACAGCGCGAGTGAGAAACTGAAAAAAATGGTCCGACGCGCAAAATAGCGCGAGTGATAAACTGCACAAAACAGTGCGACGCGCAAAATAGCGTGAGTGATAAACTGTAAAAAAACAGTGCGACGCGCAAAATCACGCGAGGGAGAAACAGCACAAAACAGTGCGACGCGCAAAATAGCGCGAGTGATAAACTGCACAAAACAGTGCGACGGGCAAAATAGCGCGAGTGAGAAAACTGCAGAAAACAGTGCGACGTGCAAAATAGCGCGAGTGAGAAACTGTAAAAAATAGTGCGACGCGCAAAATTGCGCGAGTGTGAACTGCAAAAAAGATTGCGACGCGCAAAATACCGCGAGTGACAAACTACACAAAATAGTGCGACGCGCAAAATAGCGGGAGTGATAAACTGTAAAAAAACAGGGCGACGTGCAAAATAGCGCGAGTGTGAACTGCACAAAACAGTGCGACGCGCAAAATAGCGCGAGTGATAAACTGCACAAAACAGTGCAACGCGCAAAATAGCGCGAGTGAGAAACTGAAAAAAATGGTGCGACGGCGCAAAATAGCGCGAGTGATAAACTGCAGAAAACAGTGCGACGCGCAAAATAGCGCGAGTGATAAACTGTAAAAAAGAGTGCGACGCGCAAAATAGCGCGAGTGTGAACTGCACAAAACAGTGCGACGCGCAAAATAGCGCGAGTGATAAACTGCACAAAAACAGTGCGACGCGCAAAATAGCGCGAGTGAGAAACTGAAAAAAACAGTGCGACGCGCAAAATAGCGCGAGTGATAAACTGCAGAAAACATTGCGACGCGCAAAATAGCGCGAGTGATAAACTGAAAAAAACAGTGGCACGCGCAAAATATTGCGAGTGATGAACTGCAGAAAACAGTGCGACGCGCAAAATAGCGCGAGTGATAAACTGTAAAAAACAGTGGCACGCGCAAAATAGCGCGAGTGATGAACTGCACAAAACAGTGCGACGCGCAAAATAGCGCGAGTGATAAACTGTAAAAAACAGTGCGACGCGCAAAATAGCGCGAGTGTGAACTGCACCAAACAGTGCGACGCGCAAAATACCGCGAGTGATAAACTGCACCAAAACAGTGCGACGCGCAAAAACAGCGCGAGTGAGAAACTGAAAAAAAAACGGTCCGACGCGCAAAATAGCGCGAGTGATAAACTGCACAAAACAGTGCGACGCGCAAAATAGCGTGAGTGATAAACTGTAAAAAACAGTGCGACGCGCAAAATCACGCGAGTGAGAAACAGCACAAAACAGTGCGACGCGCAAAAATAGCGCGAGTGATAAACTGCACAAAACAGTGCGACGGGCAAAATAGCGCGAGTGAGAAAACTGCAGAAAACAGTGCGACGTGCAAAATAGCGCGAGTGAGAAACTGTAAAAAAATAGTGCGACGCGCAAAATAGCGCGAGTGACAAACTGCACAAAACAGTGCGACGCGCAAATTGCGCGAGTGATAAACTGAAAAAAACAGTGGCACGCGCAAAATAGCGCGAGTGCATGGACTGCACAAAACAGTGCGATGCCCAAAATAGCGCGAGTGATAAACTGTAAAAAACAGTGCGACGCGCAAAATTGCACCAGCGTGAACTGCAGAAAACAGTGCGATGCGCAAAATAGCGCGAGTGATAAACAGTAAAAAAAAGTGCGACGCGCAAAATAGCGGCAGTGTGAACTGCACAAAACAGTGCGACGCGCAAAATAGCGCGAGTGAGAAACTGAAAAAAACGGTGCGACGCGCAAAATAGCGCGAGTGATAAACTGCAGAAAATAGTGTGACGCGCAAAATAGCGCCAGTGATAAACTGTAAAAAATTGTGCGACGCGCAAAATAGCGCGAGTGTGAATTGCACAAAACAGTGCGACGCGCAAAATAGCGCGAGTGATAAACTGCACAAAACAGTGCGACGCGCAAAATAGCGCGAGTGAGAGACTGAAAAAAACGGTGCGACGCGCAAAATAGCGCGAGTGATAAACTGTAAAAAATTGTGCGACGCGCAAAATAGCGCGAGTGAGAACTGAAAAAAAACGGTGCGACGCGCAAAATTGCGCGAGTGATGAACTGCACAAAACAGTGCGACGCGCAAAATAGCGCGAGTGATAAACTGTAAAAAACAGTGGCACGCGCAAAATAGCGCGAGTGTGAACTGCACAAAACAGTGCGACGCGCAAAATACCGCGAGTGATAAACTGCACAAAACAGTGCGACGCGCAAAACAGCGCGAGTGAGAAACTGAAAAAAACGGTCCGACGCGCAAAATAGCGCGAGTGATAAACTGCACAAAACAGTGCGACGCGCAAAATAGCGTGAGTGATAAACTGTAAAAAACAGTGCGACGCGCCAAATCACGCGAGTGTGAAACAGCACAAAACAGTGCGACGCGCAAAATAGCGCGAGTGATAAACTGCACAAAACAGCGCAACGGGAAAAATAGCGCGAGTGAGAAACTGCAGAAAACAGTGCGACGTGCAAAATAGCGCGAGTGACGAACTGCACAAAATTGTGCGACGCGCAAAATTGTGCGAGTGATAAACTGTAAAAAACAGGGCGACGTGCAAAATAGCGCGAGTGTGAACTGCAGAAAACAGTGCGACGCGCAAAATAGCGCGAGTGATAAACTGCACAAAACAGTGCGACGCGCAAAATAGCGCGAGTGAGAAACTGAAAAAAACGGTGCGACGCGCAAAATAGCGCGAGTGATAAACTGCAGAAAACAGTGCGACGCGCAAAATAGCGCGAGTGATAAACTGTAAAAAAGAGTGCGACGCGCAAAATAGCGCGAGTGATAAACTGCACAAAACAGTGCGACGCGCAAAATAGCGCGAGTGAGAAACTGAAAAAAACAGTGCGACGCGCAAATAGCGCGAGTGATAAACTGCAGAAAACATTGCGACGCGCAAAATAGCTCGAGTGAGAAACTGAAAAAAACGGTGCGACGCGAAAAATAGCGCGAGTGACAAACTGCAGAAAACAGTGCGACGCGCAAAATAGCGCGAGTGATAAACTGAAAAAAACAGTGGCACGCGCAAAATAGCGCGAGTGATGAACTGCACAAAACAGTGCGACGCGCAAAATAGCGCGAGTGATAAACTGTAAAAAACAGTGGCACGCGCAAAATAGCGCGAGTGATGAACTGCACAAAACAGTGCGACGCGCAAAATAGCGCGAGTGATAAACTGTAAAAAACAGTGCGACGCGCAAAATAGCACGAGTGTGAACTGCACCAAACAGTGCGACGCGCAAAATACCACGAGTGATAAACTGCACAAAACAGTGCGACGCGCAAAACAGCGCGAGTGAGAAACTGAAAAAAATGGTCCGACGCGCAAAATAGCGCGAGTGATAAACTGCACAAAACAGTGCGACGCGCAAAATAGCGTGAGTGATAAACTGTAAAAAACAGTGCGACGCGCAAATCACGCGAGGGGAGAAACAGCACAAAACAGTGCGACGCGCAAAATAGCGCGAGTGATAAACTGCACAAAACAGTGCGACGGGCAAAATAGCGCGAGTGAGAAACTGCAGAAAACAGTGCGACGTGCAAAATAGCGCGAGTGAGAAACTGTAAAAAATAGTGCGACGCGCAAAATTGCGCGAGTGTGAACTGCAAAAAAGATTGCGACGCGCAAAATACCGCGAGTGACAAACTACACAAAATAGTGCGACGCGCAAAATAGCGGGAGTGATAAACTGTAAAAAACAGGGCGACGTGCAAAATAGCGCGAGTGTGAACTGCACAAAAACAGTGCGACGCGCAAAATAGCGCGAGTGATAAACTGCACAAAACAGTGCAACGCGCAAAATAGCGCGAGTGAGAAACTGAAAAAAATGGTGCGACGCGCAAAATAGCGCGAGTGATAAACTGCAGAAAACAGTGCGACGCGCAAAATAGCGCGAGTGATAAACTGTAAAAAAGAGTGCGACGCGCAAAATAGCGCGAGTGTGAACTGCACAAAACAGTGCGACGCGCAAAATAGCGCGAGTGATAAACTGCACCAAAACAGTGCGACGCGCAAAATAGCGCGAGTGAGAAACTGAAAAAAACAGTGCAACGCGCAAAATAGCGCGAGTGATAAACTGCAGAAAACATTGCGACGCGCAAAATAGCGCGAGTGATAAACTGAAAAAAACAGTGGCACGCGCAAAAATATTGCGAGTGATGAACTGCAGAAAACAGTGCGACGCGCAAAATAGCGCGAGTGATAAACTGTAAAAAACAGTGGCACGCGCAAAATAGCGCGAGTGATGAACTGCACAAAACAGTGCGACGCGCAAAATAGCGCGAGTGATAAACTGTAAAAAACAGTGCGACGCGCAAAATAGCGCGAGTGTGAACTGCACCAAACAGTGCGACGCGCAAAATACCGCGAGTGATAAACTGCACAAAACAGTGCGACGCGCAAAACAGCGCGAGTGAGAAACTGAAAAAAACGGTCCGACGCGCAAAATAGCGCGAGTGATAAACTGCACAAAACAGTGCGACGCGCAAAATAGCGTGAGTGATAAACTGTAAAAAACAGTGCGACGCGCAAAATCACGCGAGTGAGAAACAGCACAAAACAGTGCGACGCGCAAAATAGCGCGAGTGATAAACTGCACAAAACAGTGCGACGGGCAAATAGCGCGAGTGATAACTGTAAAAAACAGTGGCACGCGCAAAATAGCGCGAGTGATGAACTGCACAAAACAGTGCGACGCGCAAAATAGCGCGAGTGATAAACTGTAAAAAACAGTGCGACGCGCAAAAATAGCACGAGTGTGAACTGCACCAAACAGTGCGACGCGCAAAATACCACGAGTGATAAACTGCACAAAACAGTGCGACGCGCAAAACAGCGCGAGTGAGAAACTGAAAAAAATGGTCCGACGCGCAAAATAGCGCGAGTGATAAACTGCACAAAACAGTGCGACGCGCAAAATAGCGGGAGTGATAAACTGTAAAAAACAGTGCGACGCGCAAAATCACGCGAGGGAGAAACAGCACAAAACAGTGCGACGCGCAAAATAGCGCGAGTGATAAACTGCACAAAACAGTGCGACGGGCAAAATAGCGCGAGTGAGAAACTGCAGAAAACAGTGCGACGTGCAAAATAGCGCGAGTGAGAAACTGTAAAAAATAGTGCGACGCGCAAAATTGTGCGAGTGTGAACTGCAAAAAAGATTGCGACGCGCAAAATACCGCGAGTGACAAACTACACAAAATAGTGCGACGCGCAAAATAGCGGGAGTGATAAACTGTAAAAAACAGGGCGACGTGCAAAATAGCGCGTGTGTGAACTGCACAAAACAGTGCGACGCGCAAAATAGCGCGAGTGATAAACTGCACAAAACAGTGCAACGCGCAAAATAGCGCGAGTGAGAAACTGAAAAAAATGGTGCGACGCGCAAAATAGCGCGAGTGATAAACTGCAGAAAACAGTGCGACGCGCAAAATAGCGCGAGTGATAAACTGTAAAAAAGAGTGCGACGCGCAAAATAGCGCGGAGTGTGAACTGCACAAAACAGTGCGACGCGCAAAATAGCGCGAGTGATAAACTGCACAAAACAGTGCGACGCGCAAAATAGCGCGAGTGAGAAACTGAAAAAAACAGTGCGATGCGCAAAATAGCGCGAGTGATAAACTGCAGAAAACATTGCGACGCGCAAAATAGCGCGAGTGATAAACTGAAAAAAACAGTGGCACGCGCAAAATATTGCGAGTGATGAACTGCAGAAAACAGTGCGACGCGCAAAATAGCGCGAGTGATAAACTGTAAAAAACAGTGGCACGCGCAAAATAGCGCGAGTGATGAACTGCACAAAACAGTGCGACGCGCAAAATAGCGCGAGTGATAAACTGTAAAAAACAGTGCGACGCGCAAAATAGCGCGAGTGTGAACTGCACCAAACAGTGCGACGCGCAAAATACCGCGAGTGATAAACTGCACAAAACAGTGCGACGCGCAAAACAGCGCGAGTGAGAAACTGAAAAAAACGGTCCGACGCGCAAAATAGCGCGAGTGATAAACTGCACAAAACAGTGCGACGCGCAAAATAGCGTGAGTGATAAACTGTAAAAAACAGTGCGACGCGCAAAATCACGCGAGTGAGAAACAGCACAAAACAGTGCGACGCGCAAAATAGCGCGAGTGATAAACTGCACAAAACAGTGCGACGGGCAAAATAGCGCGAGTGAGAAACTGCAGAAAACAGTGCGACGTGCAAAATAGCGCGAGTGAGAAACGGTAAAAAATAGTGCGACGCGCAAAATAGCGCGAGTCACAAACTGCACAAAACAGTGCGACGCGCAAAATTGCGCGAGTGATAAACTGAAAAAAACAGTGGCACGCGCAAAATAGCGCGAGTGATGGACTGCACAAAACAGTGCGATGCCCAAAATAGCGCGAGTGATAAACTGTAAAAAACAGTGCGACGCGCAAAATTGCACCAGCGTAAACTGCAGAAAACAATGCGACGCGCAAAATAGCGCGAGTGATAAACAGTAAAAAAAAGTGCGACGCGCAAAATAGCGCGAGTGTGAACTGCACAAAACAGTGCGACGCGCAAAATAGCGCGAGTGAGAAACTGAAAAAAAACGGTGCGACGCGCAAAATAGCGCGAGTGATAAACTGCAGAAATAGTGTGACGCGCAAAATAGCGCCAGTGATAACTGTAAAAAATTGTGCGACGCGCAAAATAGCGCGAGTGTGAATTGCACAAAACAGTGCGACGCGCAAAATAGCGGGAGTGATAAACTGCACAAAACAGTGCGACGCGCAAAATAGCGCGAGTGAGAGACTGAAAAAAACGGTGCGACGCGCAAAATAGCGCGAGTGATAAACTGCAGAAAACAGTGCGACGCGCAAAATAGCGCGAGTGATAAACTGTAAAAAAATTGTGCGACGCGCAAAATAGCGCGAGTGAGAAACTGAAAAAAACGGTGCGACGCGCAAAATTGCGCGAGTGATGAACTGCACAAAACAGTGCGACGCGCAAAATAGCGCGAGTGATAAACTGTAAAAAACAGTGGCACGCGCAAAATAGCGCGAGTGTGAACTGCACAAAACAGGGCGACGCGCAAAATACCGCGAGTGATAAACTGCACAAAACAGTGCGACGCGCAAAACAGCGCGAATGAGAAACTGAAAAAAAACGGTCCGACGCGAAAAATAGCGCGAGTGATAAACTGCACAAAACAGTGCGACGCGCAAAATAGCGCGAGTGATAAACTGTAAAAAACAGTGCGACGCGCCAAATCACGCGAGCGTGAAACAGCACAAAACAGTGCGACGCGCAAAATAGCGCGAGTGATAAACTGCACAAAACAGCGCGACGGGCAAAATAGCGCGAGTGAGAAACTGCAGAAAACAGTGCGACGTGCAAAATAGCGCGAGTGACGAACTGGACAAAAATTGTGCGACGCGCAAAATTGCGCGAGTGATAAACTGTAAAAAACAGGGCGACGTGCAAAATAGCGCGAGTGTGAACTGCAGAAAACAGTGCGACGCGCAAAATAGCGCGAGTGATAAACTGCACAAAACAGTGCGACGCGCAAAATAGCGCGAGTGAGAAACTGAAAAAAACGGTGCGACGCGCAAAATAGCGCGAGTGATAAACTGCAGAAAACAGTGCGACGCGCAAAATATCGCGAGTGATAAACTGTAAAAAAGAGTGCGACGCGCAAAATAGTGCGAGTGTGAACTGTACAAAACAGTGCGACGCGCAAAATAGCGCGAGTGATAAACTGCACAAAACAGTGCGACGCGCAAAATAGCGCGAGTGATAAACTGCACAAAACAGTGCAACGCGCAAAATAGCGCGAGTGAGAAACTGAAAAAAATGGTGCGACGCGCAAAATAGCGCGAGTGATAAACTGCAGAAAACAGTGCGACGCGCAAAATAGCGCGAGTGATAAACTGTAAAAAAGAGTGCGACGCGCAAAATAGCGCGAGTGTGAACTGCACAAAACAGTGCGACGCGCAAAATAGCGCGAGTGATAAACTGCACAAAACAGTGCGACGCGCAAAATAGCGCGAGTGAGAAACTGAAAAAAACAGTGCGACGCGCAAAATAGCGCGAGTGATAAACTGTAGAAAACATTGCGACGCGCAACATAGCGCGAGTGATAAACTGAAAAAAACAGTGGCACGCGCAAAATATTGCGAGTGATGAACTGCACAAAACAGTGCGACGCGCAAAATAGCGCGAGTGATAAACTGTAAAAAACAGTGGCACGCGCAAAATAGCGCGAGTGATGAACTGCACAAAACAGTGCGACGCGCAAAATAGCGCGAGTGATAAACTGTAAAAAACAGTGCGACGCGCAAAATAGCGCGAGTGTGAACTGCACCAAACAGTGCGACGCGCAAAATACCGCGAGTGATAAACTGCACAAAACAGTGCGACGCGCAAAACAGCGCGAGTGAGAAACTGAAAAAAACGGTCCGACGCGCAAAATAGCGCGAGTGATAAACTGCACAAAACAGTGCGACGCGCAAAATAGCGTGAGTGATAAACTGTAAAAAACAGTGCGACGCGCAAAATCACGCGAGTGAGAAACAGCACAAAACAGTGCAACGCGCAAAATAGCGCGAGTGAGAAACTGAAAAAAATGGTGCGACGCGCAAAATAGCGCGAGTGATAAACTGCAGAAAACAGTGCGACGCGCAAAATAGCGCGAGTGATAAACTGTAAAAAACAGTGCGACGCGCAAAATAGCGCGAGTGTGAACTGCACAAAACAGTGCGACGCGCAAAATAGCGCGAGTGATAAACTGCACAAAACAGTGCGACGCGCAAAATAGCGCGAGTGAGAAACTGAAAAAAACAGTGCGACGCGCAAAATAGCGCGAGTGATAAACTGTAGAAAACATTGCGACGCGCAACATAGCGCGAGTGATAAACTGAAAAAAACAGTGGCACGCGCAAAATATTGCGAGTGATGAACTGCACAAAACAATGCGACGTGCAAAATAGCGCGAGTGATAAACTGTAAAAAACAGTGGCACGCGCAAAATAGCGCGAGTGATGAACTGCACAAAACAGTGCGACGCGCAAAATAGCGCGAGTGATAAACTGTAAAAAACAGTGCGACGCGCAAAATAGCGCGAGTGTGAACTGCACCAAACAGTGCGACGCGCAAAATACCGCGAGTGATAAACTGCACAAAACAGTGCGACGCGCAAAACAGCGCGAGTGAGAAACTGAAAAAAACGGTCCGACGCGCAAAATAGCGCGAGTGATAAACTGCACAAAACAGTGCGACGCGCAAAATAGCGTGAGTGATAAACTGTAAAAAACAGTGCGACGCGCAAAATCACGCGAGTGAGAAACAGCACAAAACAGTGCAACGCGCAAAATAGCGCGAGTGATAAACTGCACAAAACAGTGCGACGGGCAAAATAGCGCGAGTGAGAAACTGCAGAAAACAGTGCGACGTGCAAAATAGCGCGAGTGAGAAACGGTAAAAAATAGTGCGACGCGCAAAATAGCGCGAGTCACAAACTGCACAAAACAGTGCGACGCGCAAAATTGCGCGAGTGATAAACTGAAAAAAACAGTGGCACGCGCAAAATAGCGCGAGTGATGGACTGCACAAAACAGTGCGATGCCCAAAATAGCGCGAGTGATAAACTGTAAAAAACAGTGCGACGCGCAAAATTGCACCAGCGTAAACTGCAGAAAACAATGCGACGCGCAAAATAGCGCGAGTGATAAACAGTAAAAAAAAGTGCGACGCGCAAAATAGCGCGAGTGTGAACTGCACAAAACAGTGCGACGCGCAAAATAGCGCGAGTGATAAACTGCACAAAACAGTGCAACGCGCAAAATAGCGCGAGTGAGAAACTGAAAAAAATGGTGCGACGCGCAAAATAGCGCGAGTGATAAACTGCAGAAAACAGTGCGACGCGCAAAATAGCGCGAGTGATAAACTGTAAAAAAGAGTGCGACGCGCAAAATAGCGCGAGTGTGAACTGCACAAAACAGTGCGACGCGCAAAATAGCGCGAGTGATAAACTGCACAAAACAGTGCGACGCGCAAAATAGCGCGAGTGAGAAACTGAAAAAAACAGTGCGACGCGCAAAATAGCGCGAGTGATAAACTGCAGAAAACATTGCGACGCGCAAAATAGCGCGAGTGATAAACTGAAAAAAACAGTGGCACGCGCAAAATATTGCGAGTGATGAACTGCAGAAAACAGTGCGACGCGCAAAATAGCGCGAGTGATAAACTGTAAAAAACAGTGGCACGCGCAAAATAGCGCGAGTGATGAACTGCACAAAACAGTGCGACGCGCAAAATAGCGCGAGTGATAAACTGTAAAAAACAGTGCGACGCGCAAAATAGCGCGAGTGTGAACTGCACCAAACAGTGCGACGCGCAAAATACCGCGAGTGATAAACTGCACAAAACAGTGCGACGCGCAAAACAGCGCGAGTGAGAAACTGAAAAAAACGGTCCGACGCGCAAAATAGCGCGAGTGATAAACTGCACAAAACAGTGCGACGCGCAAAATAGCGTGAGTGATAAACTGTAAAAAACAGTGCGACGCGCAAAATCACGCGAGTGAGAAACAGCACAAAACAGTGCGACGCGCAAAATAGCGCGAGTGATAAACTGCACAAAACAGTGCGACGGGCAAAATAGCGCGAGTGAGAAACTGCAGAAAACAGTGCGACGTGCAAAATAGCGCGAGTGAGAAACGGTAAAAAATAGTGCGACGCGCAAAATAGCGCGAGTCACAAACTGCACAAAACAGTGCGACGCGCAAAATTGCGCGAGTGATAAACTGAAAAAAACAGTGGCACGCGCAAAATAGCGCGAGTGATGGACTGCACAAAACAGTGCGATGCCCAAAATAGCGCGAGTGATAAACTGTAAAAAACAGTGCGACGCGCAAAATTGCACCAGCGTAAACTGCAGAAAACAATGCGACGCGCAAAATAGCGCGAGTGATAAACAGTAAAAAAAAGTGCGACGCGCAAAATAGCGCGAGTGTGAACTGCACAAAACAGTGCGACGCGCAAAATAGCGCGAGTGAGAAACTGAAAAAAACGGTGCGACGCGCAAAATAGCGCGAGTGATAAACTGCAGAAAATAGTGTGACGCGCAAAATAGCGCCAGTGATAAACTGTAAAAAATTGTGCGACGCGCAAAATAGCGCGAGTGTGAATTGCACAAAACAGTGCGACGCGCAAAATAGCGGGAGTGATAAACTGCACAAAACAGTGCGACGCGCAAAATAGCGCGAGTGAGAGACTGAAAAAAACGGTGCGACGCGCAAAATAGCGCGAGTGATAAACTGCAGAAAACAGTGCGACGCGCAAAATAGCGCGAGTGATAAACTGTAAAAAAATTGTGCGACGCGCAAAATAGCGCGAGTGAGAAACTGAAAAAAACGGTGCGACGCGCAAAATTGCGCGAGTGATGAACTGCACAAAACAGTGCGACGCGCAAAATAGCGCGAGTGATAAACTGTAAAAAACAGTGGCACGCGCAAAATAGCGCGAGTGTGAACTGCACAAAACAGGGCGACGCGCAAAATACCGCGAGTGATAAACTGCACAAAACAGTGCGACGCGCAAAACAGCGCGAATGAGAAACTGAAAAAAACGGTCCGACGCGAAAAATAGCGCGAGTGATAAACTGCACAAAACAGTGCGACGCGCAAAATAGCGCGAGTGATAAACTGTAAAAAACAGTGCGACGCGCCAAATCACGCGAGCGTGAAACAGCACAAAACAGTGCGACGCGCAAAATAGCGCGAGTGATAAACTGCACAAAACAGCGCGACGGGCAAAATAGCGCGAGTGAGAAACTGCAGAAAACAGTGCGACGTGCAAAATAGCGCGAGTGACGAACTGGACAAAATTGTGCGACGCGCAAAATTGCGCGAGTGATAAACTGTAAAAAACAGGGCGACGTGCAAAATAGCGCGAGTGTGAACTGCAGAAAACAGTGCGACGCGCAAAATAGCGCGAGTGATAAACTGCACAAAACAGTGCGACGCGCAAAATAGCGCGAGTGAGAAACTGAAAAAAACGGTGCGACGCGCAAAATAGCGCGAGTGATAAACTGCAGAAAACAGTGCGACGCGCAAAATATCGCGAGTGATAAACTGTAAAAAAGAGTGCGACGCGCAAAATAGTGCGAGTGTGAACTGTACAAAACAGTGCGACGCGCAAAATAGCGCGAGTGATAAACTGCACAAAACAGTGCGACGCGCAAAATAGCGCGAGTGATAAACTGCACAAAACAGTGCAACGCGCAAAATAGCGCGAGTGAGAAACTGAAAAAAATGGTGCGACGCGCAAAATAGCGCGAGTGATAAACTGCAGAAAACAGTGCGACGCGCAAAATAGCGCGAGTGATAAACTGTAAAAAAGAGTGCGACGCGCAAAATAGCGCGAGTGTGAACTGCACAAAACAGTGCGACGCGCAAAATAGCGCGAGTGATAAACTGCACAAAACAGTGCGACGCGCAAAATAGCGCGAGTGAGAAACTGAAAAAAACAGTGCGACGCGCAAAATAGCGCGAGTGATAAACTGTAGAAAACATTGCGACGCGCAACATAGCGCGAGTGATAAACTGAAAAAAACAGTGGCACGCGCAAAATATTGCGAGTGATGAACTGCACAAAACAGTGCGACGCGCAAAATAGCGCGAGTGATAAACTGTAAAAAACAGTGGCACGCGCAAAATAGCGCGAGTGATGAACTGCACAAAACAGTGCGACGCGCAAAATAGCGCGAGTGATAAACTGTAAAAAACAGTGCGACGCGCAAAATAGCGCGAGTGTGAACTGCACCAAACAGTGCGACGCGCAAAATACCGCGAGTGATAAACTGCACAAAACAGTGCGACGCGCAAAACAGCGCGAGTGAGAAACTGAAAAAAACGGTCCGACGCGCAAAATAGCGCGAGTGATAAACTGCACAAAACAGTGCGACGCGCAAAATAGCGTGAGTGATAAACTGTAAAAAACAGTGCGACGCGCAAAATCACGCGAGTGAGAAACAGCACAAAACAGTGCAACGCGCAAAATAGCGCGAGTGAGAAACTGAAAAAAATGGTGCGACGCGCAAAATAGCGCGAGTGATAAACTGCAGAAAACAGTGCGACGCGCAAAATAGCGCGAGTGATAAACTGTAAAAAACAGTGCGACGCGCAAAATAGCGCGAGTGTGAACTGCACAAAACAGTGCGACGCGCAAAATAGCGCGAGTGATAAACTGCACAAAACAGTGCGACGCGCAAAATAGCGCGAGTGAGAAACTGAAAAAAACAGTGCGACGCGCAAAATAGCGCGAGTGATAAACTGTAGAAAACATTGCGACGCGCAACATAGCGCGAGTGATAAACTGAAAAAAACAGTGGCACGCGCAAAATATTGCGAGTGATGAACTGCACAAAACAGTGCGACGCGCAAAATAGCGCGAGTGATAAACTGTAAAAAACAGTGGCACGCGCAAAATAGCGCGAGTGATGAACTGCACAAAACAGTGCGACGCGCAAAATAGCGCGAGTGATAAACTGCACAAAACAGTGCGACGCGCAAAATAGCGCGAGTGAGAAACTGAAAAAAACAGTGCGACGCGCAAAATAGCGCGAGTGATAAACTGTAGAAAACATTGCGACGCGCAACATAGCGCGAGTGATAAACTGAAAAAAACAGTGGCACGCGCAAAATATTGCGAGTGATGAACTGCACAAAACAGTGCGACGCGCAAAATAGCGCGAGTGATAAACTGTAAAAAACAGTGGCACGCGCAAAATAGCGCGAGTGATGAACTGCACAAAACAGTGCGACGCGCAAAATAGCGCGAGTGATAAACTGTAAAAAACAGTGCGACGCGCAAAATAGCGCGAGTGTGAACTGCACCAAACAGTGCGACGCGCAAAATACCGCGAGTGATAAACTGCACAAAACAGTGCGACGCGCAAAACAGCGCGAGTGAGAAACTGAAAAAAACGGTCCGACGCGCAAAATAGCGCGAGTGATAAACTGCACAAAACAGTGCGACGCGCAAAATAGCGTGAGTGATAAACTGTAAAAAACAGTGCGACGCGCAAAATCACGCGAGTGAGAAACAGCACAAAACAGTGCAACGCGCAAAATAGCGCGAGTGATAAACTGCACAAAACAGTGCGACGGGCAAAATAGCGCGAGTGAGAAACTGCAGAAAACAGTGCGACGTGCAAAATAGCGCGAGTGAGAAACGGTAAAAAATAGTGCGACGCGCAAAATAGCGCGAGTCACAAACTGCACAAAACAGTGCGACGCGCAAAATTGCGCGAGTGATAAACTGAAAAAAACAGTGGCACGCGCAAAATAGCGCGAGTGATGGACTGCACAAAACAGTGCGATGCCCAAAATAGCGCGAGTGATAAACTGTAAAAAACAGTGCGACGCGCAAAATTGCACCAGCGTAAACTGCAGAAAACAATGCGACGCGCAAAATAGCGCGAGTGATAAACAGTAAAAAAAAGTGCGACGCGCAAAATAGCGCGAGTGTGAACTGCACAAAACAGTGCGACGCGCAAAATAGCGCGAGTGAGAAACTGAAAAAAACGGTGCGACGCGCAAAATAGCGCGAGTGATAAACTGCAGAAAATAGTGTGACGCGCAAAATAGCGCCAGTGATAAACTGTAAAAAATTGTGCGACGCGCAAAATAGCGCGAGTGTGAATTGCACAAAACAGTCCGACGCGCAAAATAGCGCGAGTGATAAACTGCACAAAACAGTGCGACGCGCAAAATAGCGCGAGTGAGAGACTGAAAAAAACGGTGCGACGCGCAAAATAGCGCGAGTGATAAACTGCAGAAAACAGTGCGACGCGCAAAATAGCGCGAGTGATAAACTGTAAAAAATTGTGCGACGCGCAAAATAGCGCGAGTGAGAAACTGAAAAAAACGGTGCGACGCGCAAAATTGCGCGAGTGATGAACTGCACAAAACAGTGCGACGCGCAAAATAGCGCGAGTGATAAACTGTAAAAAACAGTGGCACGCGCAAAATAGCGCGAGTGTGAACTGCACAAAACAGGGCGACGCGCAAAATACCGCGAGTGATAAACTGCACAAAACAGTGCGACGCGCAAAACAGCGCGAGTGAGAAACTGAAAAAAACGGTCCGACGCGAAAAATAGCGCGAGTGATAAACTGCACAAAACAGTGCGACGCGCAAAATAGCGCGAGTGATAAACTGTAAAAAACAGTGCGACGCGCCAAATCACGCGAACGTGAAACAGCACAAAACAGTGCGACGCGCAAAATAGCGCGAGTGATAAACTGCACAAAACAGCGCGACGGGCAAAATAGCGCGAGTGAGAAACTGCAGAAAACAGTGCGACGTGCAAAATAGCGCGAGTGACGAACTGGACAAAATTGTGCGACGCGCAAAATTGCGCGAGTGATAAACTGTAAAAAACAGGGCGACGTGCAAAATAGCGCGAGTGTGAACTGCAGAAAACAGTGCGACGCGCAAAATAGCGCGAGTGATAAACTGCACAAAACAGTGCGACGCGCAAAATAGCGCGAGTGAGAAACTGAAAAAAACGGTGCGACGCGCAAAATAGCGCGAGTGATAAACTGCAGAAAACAGTGCGACGCGCAAAATATCGCGAGTGATAAACTGTAAAAAAGAGTGCGACGCGCAAAATAGTGCGAGTGTGAACTGTACAAAACAGTGCGACGCGCAAAATAGCGCGAGTGATAAACTGCACAAAACAGTGCGACGCGCAAAATAACGCGAGTGATAAACTGCACAAAACAGTGCAACGCGCAAAATAGCGCGAGTGAGAAACTGAAAAAAATGGTGCGACGCGCAAAATAGCGCGAGTGATAAACTGCAGAAAACAGTGCGACGCGCAAAATAGCGCGAGTGATAAACTGTAAAAAAGAGTGCGACGCGCAAAATAGCGCGAGTGTGAACTGCACAAAACAGTGCGACGCGCAAAATAGCGCGAGTGATAAACTGCACAAAACAGTGCGACGCGCAAAATAGCGCGAGTGAGAAACTGAAAAAAACAGTGCGACGCGCAAAATAGCGCGAGTGATAAACTGCAGAAAACATTGCACGCGCAAAATAGCGCGAGTGATAAACTGAAAAAAACAGTGGCACGCGCAAAATATTGCGAGTGATGAACTGCACAAAACAGTGCGACGACGCGCAAAATAGCGCGAGTGATAAACTGTAAAAAACAGTGGCACGCGCAAAATAGCGCGAGTGATGAACTGCACAAAACAGTGCGACGCGCAAAATAGCGCGAGTGATAAACTGTAAAAAACAGTGCGACGCGCAAAATAGCGCGAGTGTGAAACTGCACCAAACAGTGCGACGCGCAAAATACCGCGAGTGATAAACTGCACAAAACAGTGCGACGCGCAAAACAGCGCGAGTGAGAAACTGAAAAAAACGGTCCGACGCGCAAAATAGCGCGAGTGATAAACTACACAAAACAGTGCGACGCGCAAAATAGCGTGAGTGATAAACTGTAAAAAACAGTGCGACGCGCAAATCACGCGAGTGAGAAACAGCACAAAACAGTGCAAACGCGCAAAATAGCGCGAGTGATAAACTGCACAAAACAGTGCGACGGGTAAAATAGCGCGAGTGAGAAACTGCAGAAAACAGTGCGACGTGCAAAATAGCGCGAGTGAGAAACGGTAAAAAATAGTGCGACGCGCAAAATAGCGCGAGTCACAAACTGCACAAAACAGTGCGACGCGCAAAATTGCGCGAGTGATAAACTGAAAAAAAACAGTGGCACGCGCAAAATAGCGCGAGTGATGGACTGCACAAAACAGTGCGATGCCCAAAATAGGTGATAAACTGTAAAAAACAGTGCGACGCGCAAAATTGCACCAGCGTAAACTGCAGAAAACAATGCGACGCGCAAAATAGCGCGAGTGATAAACAGTAAAAAAAAGTGCGACGCGCAAAATAGCGCGAGTGTGAACTGCACAAAACAGTGCGACGCGCAAAATAGCGCGAGTGAGAAACTGAAAAAAACGGTGCGACGCGCAAAATAGCGCGAGTGATAAACTGCAGAAAATAGTGTGACGCGCAAAATAGCGCCAGTGATAAACTGTAAAAAATTGTGCGACGCGCAAAATAGCGCGAGTGTGAATTGCACAAAACAGTGCGACGCGCAAAATAGCGCGAGTGATAAACTGCACAAAACAGTGCGACGCGCAAAATAGCGCGAGTGAGAGACTGAAAAAAACGGTGCGACGCGCAAAATAGCGCGAGTGATAAACTGCAGAAAACAGTGCGACGCGCAAAATAGCGCGAGTGATAAACTGTAAAAAATTGTGCGACGCGCAAAATAGCGCGAGTGAGAAACTGAAAAAAACGGTGCGACGCGCAAAATTGCGCGAGTGATGAACTGCACAAAACAGTGCGACGCGCAAAATAGCGCGAGTGATAAACTGTAAAAAACAGTGGCACGCGCAAAATAGCGCGAGTGTGAACTGCACAAAACAGGGCGACGCGCAAAATACCGCGAGTGATAAACTGCACAAAACAGTGCGACGCGCAAAACAGCGCGAGTGAGAAACTGAAAAAAACGGTCCGACGCGAAAAATAGCGCGAGTGATAAACTGCACAAAACAGTGCGACGCGCAAAATAGCGCGAGTGATAAACTGTAAAAAACAGTGCGACGCGCCAAATCACGCGAGCGTGAAACAGCACAAAACAGTGCGACGCGCAAAATAGCGCGAGTGATAAACTGCACAAAACAGCGCGACGGGCAAAATAGCGCGAGTGAGAAACTGCAGAAAACAGTGCGACGTGCAAAATAGCGCGAGTGACGAACTGGACAAAATTGTGCGACGCGCAAAATTGCGCGAGTGATAAACTGTAAAAAACAGGGCGACGTGCAAAATAGCGCGAGTGTGAACTGCAGAAAACAGTGCGACGCGCAAAATAGCGCGAGTGAGAAACTGAAAAAAACGGTGCGACGCGCAAAATAGCGCGAGTGATAAACTGCAGAAAACAGTGCGACGCGCAAAATATCGCGAGTGATAAACTGTAAAAAAGAGTGCGACGCGCAAAATATTGCGAGTGTGAACTGTACAAAACAGTGCGACGCGCAAAATAGCGCGAGTGATAAACTGCACAAAACAGTGCGACGCGCAAAATAGCGCGAGTGATAAACTGCACAAAACAGTGCAACGCGCAAAATAGCGCGAGTGAGAAACTGAAAAAAATGGTGCGACGCGCAAAATAGCGCGAGTGATAAACTGCAGAAAACAGTGCGACGCGCAAAATAGCGCGAGTGATAAACTGTAAAAAAGAGTGCGACGCGCAAAATAGCGCGAGTGTGAACTGCACAAAACAGTGCGACGCGCAAAATAGCGCGAGTGATAAACTGCACAAAACAGTGCGACGCGCAAAATAGCGCGAGTGAGAAACTGAAAAAAACAGTGCGACGCGCAAAATAGCGCGAGTGATAAACTGCAGAAAACATTGCGACGCGCAAAATAGCGCGAGTGATAAACTGAAAAAAACAGTGGCACGCGCAAAATATTGCGAGTGATGAACTGCACAAAACAGTGCGACGCGCAAAATAGCGCGAGTGATAAACTGTAAAAAACAGTGGCACGCGCAAAATAGCGCGAGTGATGAACTGCACAAAACAGTGCGACGCGCAAAATAGCGCGAGTGATAAACTGTAAAAAACAGTGCGACGCGCAAAATAGCGCGAGTGTGAACTGCACCAAACAGTGCGACGCGCAAAATACCGCGAGTGATAAACTGCACAAAACAGTGCGACGCGCAAAACAGCGCGAGTGAGAAACTGAAAAAAACGGTCCGACGCGCAAAATAGCGCGAGTGATAAACTACACAAAACAGTGCGACGCGCAAAATAGCGTGAGTGATAAACTGTAAAAAACAGTGCGACGCGCAAAATCACGCGAGTGAGAAACAGCACAAAACAGTGCAACGCGCAAAATAGCGCGAGTGATAAACTGCACAAAACAGTGCGACGGGTAAAATAGCGCGAGTGAGAAACTGCAGAAAACAGTGCGACGTGCAAAATAGCGCGAGTGAGAAACGGTAAAAAATAGTGCGACGCGCAAAATAGCGCGAGTCACAAACTGCACAAAACAGTGCGACGCGCAAAATTGCGCGAGTGATAAACTGAAAAAAACAGTGGCACGCGCAAAATAGCGCGAGTGATGGACTGCACAAAACAGTGCGATGCCCAAAATAGCGCGAGTGATAAACTGTAAAAAACAGTGCGACGCGCAAAATTGCACCAGCGTAAACTGCAGAAAACAATGCGACGCGCAAAATAGCGCGAGTGATAAACAGTAAAAAAAAGTGCGACGCGCAAAATAGCGCGAGTGTGAACTGCACAAAACAGTGCGACGCGCAAAATAGCGCGAGTGAGAAACTGAAAAAAACGGTGCGACGCGCAAAATAGCGCGAGTGATAAACTGCAGAAAATAGTGTGACGCGCAAAATAGCGCCAGTGATAAACTGTAAAAAATTGTGCGACGCGCAAAATAGCGCGAGTGTGAATTGCACAAAACAGTGCGACGCGCAAAATAGCGCGAGTGATAAACTGCACAAAACAGTGCGACGCGCAAAATAGCGCGAGTGAGAGACTGAAAAAAACGGTGCGACGCGCAAAATAGCGCGAGTGATAAACTGCAGAAAACAGTGCGACGCGCAAAATAGCGCGAGTGATAAACTGTAAAAAATTGTGCGACGCGCAAAATAGCGCGAGTGAGAAACTGAAAAAAACGGTGCGACGCGCAAAATTGCGCGAGTGATGAACTGCACAAAACAGTGCGACGCGCAAAATAGCGCGAGTGATAAACTGTAAAAAACAGTGGCACGCGCAAAATAGCGCGAGTGTGAACTGCACAAAACAGGGCGACGCGCAAAATACCGCGAGTGATAAACTGCACAAAACAGTGCGACGCGCAAAACAGCGCGAGTGAGAAACTGAAAAAAACGGTCCGACGCGAAAAATAGCGCGAGTGATAAACTGCACAAAACAGTGCGACGCGCAAAATAGCGCGAGTGATAAACTGTAAAAAACAGTGCGACGCGCCAAATCACGCGAGTGTGAAACAGCACAAAACAGTGCGACGCGCAAAATAGCGCGAGTGATAAACTGCACAAAACAGCGCGACGGGCAAAATAGCGCGAGTGAGAAACTGCAGAAAACAGTGCGACGTGCAAAATAGCGCGAGTGACGAACTGGACAAAATTGTGCGACGCGCAAAATTGCGCGAGTGATAAACTGTAAAAAACAGGGCGACGTGCAAAATAGCGCGAGTGTGAACTGCAGAAAACAGTGCGACGCGCAAAATAGCGCGAGTGATAAACTGCACAAAACAGTGCGACGCGCAAAATAGCGCGAGTGAGAAACTGAAAAAAACGGTGCGACGCGCAAAATAGCGCGAGTGATAAACTGCAGAAAACAGTGCGACGCGCAAAATATCGCGAGTGATAAACTGTAAAAAAGAGTGCGACGCGCAAAATAGTGCGAGTGTGAACTGTACAAAACAGTGCGACGCGCAAAATAGCGCGAGTGATAAACTGCACAAAACAGTGCGACGCACAAAATAGCGCGAGTGAGAAACTGAAAAAAACGGTGCGACGCGCAAAATAGCGCGAATGATAAACTGCAGAAAACATTGCGACGCGCAAAATAGCGCGAGTGATAAACTGAAAAAAACAGTGGCACGCGCAGAATAGCGCGAGTGATGAACTGCACAAAACAGTGCGACGCGCAAAATAGCGCGAGTGATCAACTGTAAAAAATAGTGGCACGCGCAAAATAGCGCGAGTGATGAACTGCACAAAACAGTGCGACGCGCAAAATAGCGCGAGTGATAAACTGTAAAAAACAGTGCGACGCGCAAAATATCGCGAGTGTGAACTGCACCAAACAGTGCGACGCGCAAAATACCGCGAGTGATAAACAGCACAAAACAGTGCGACGCGCAAAACAGCGCGAGTGAGAAACTGAAAAAAACGGTCCGACGCGCAAAATAGAGCGAGTGATAAACTGCACAAAACAGTGCGACGCGCAAAATAGCGTGAGTGATAAACTGTAAAAAACAGTGCGACGCGCAAAATCACGCGAGTGATAAACAGCACAAAACAGTGCGACGCGCAAAATAACACGAGTGATAAACTGCACAAAAGAGCGCGACGGGCAAAATAGCGCGAGTGAGAAACTGCAGAAAACAGTGTGACGTGCAAAATAGTGCGAGTGAGAAACTGTAAAAAATAGTGCGACACGCAAAATTGCGCGAGTGTGAACTGCAAAAAGGATTGCGACGCGCAAAATAGCGCGAGTGACAAACTGCACAAAACAGTGCGACGCGCAAAATTGCGCGAGTGATAAACTGAAAAAAACAGTGTCACGCGCAAAATAGCACGAGTGATGGACTGCACAAAACAGTGCGACGCCCAAAATAGCGCGAGTGATAAACTGTAAAAAACAGTGCGACGCGCAAAATAGCGCGAGTGATAAACAGTAAAAAAAAGTGCGACGCGCAAAATAGCGCGAGTGTGAACTGCACAAAACAGTGCGACGCGCAAAAAAGCGCGAGTGAGAAACTGAAAAAAACGGTGCGACGCGCAAAATAGCGCGAGTGATAAACTGCAGAAAACAGTGCGACGCGCAAAATATCGCGAGTGATAAACTGTAAAAAAGAGTGCGACGCGCAAAATAGTGCGAGTGTGAACTGTACAAAACAGTGCGACGCGCAAAATAGCGCGAGTGATAAACTGCACAAAACAGTGCGACGCACAAAATAGCGCGAGTGAGAAACTGAAAAAAACGGTGCGACGCGCAAAATAGCGCGAATGATAAACTGCAGAAAACATTGCGACGCGCAAAATAGCGCGAGTGATAAACTGAAAAAAACAGTGGCACGCGCAAAATAGCGCGAGTGATGAACTGCACAAAACAGTGCGACGCGCAAAATAGCGCGAGTGATCAACTGTAAAAAATAGTGGCACGCGCAAAATAGCGCGAGTGATGAACTGCACAAAACAGTGCGACGCGCAAAATAACGCGAGTGATAAACTGTAAAAAACAGTGCGACGCGCAAAATATCGCGAGTGTGAACTGCACCAAACAGTGCGACGCGCAAAATACCGCGAGTGATAAACAGCACAAAACAGTGCGACGCGCAAAACAGCGCGAGTGAGAAACTGAAAAAAACGGTCCGACGCGCAAAATAGAGCGAGTGATAAACTGCACAAAACAGTGCGACGCGCAAAATAGCGTGAGTGATAAACTGTAAAAAACAGTGCGACGCGCAAAATCACGCGAGTGATAAACAGCACAAAACAGTGCGACGCGCAAAATAACGCGAGTGATAAACTGCACAAAAGAGCGCGACGGGCAAAATAGCGCGAGTGAGAAACTGCAGAAAACAGTGCGACGTGCAAAATAGCGCGAGTGAGAAACTGTAAAAAATAGTGCGACACGCAAAATTGCGCGAGTGTGAACTGCAAAAAGGATTGCGACGCGCAAAATTGCGCGAGTGACAAACTGCACAAAACAGTGCGACGCGCAAAATTGCGCGAGTGATAAACTGAAAAAAACAGTGTCACGCGCAAAATAGCACGAGTGATGGACTGCACAAAACAGTGCGACGCCCAAAATAGCGCGAGTGATAAACTGTAAAAAACAGTGCGACGCGCAAAATTGCACGAGCGTGAACTGCACAAAACAGTGCGACGCGCAAAATAGCGCGAGTGATAAACAGTAAAAAAAAGTGCGACGCGCAAAATAGCGCGAGTGTGAACTGCACAAAACAGTGCGACGCGCAAAAAAGCGCGACTGAGAAACTGAAAAAAACGGTGCGACGCGCAAAATAGCGCGAGTGATAAACTGCAGAAAACAGTGCGACGCGCAAAATATCGCGAGTGATAAACTGTAAAAAAGAGTGCGACGCGCAAAATAGTGCGAGTGTGAACTGTACAAAACAGTGCGACGCGCAAAATAGCGCGAGTGATAAACTGCACAAAACAGTGCGACGCACAAAATAGCGCGAGTGAGAAACTGAAAAAAACGGTGCGACGCGCAAAATAGCGCGAATGATAAACTGCAGAAAACATTGCGACGCGCAAAATAGCGCGAGTGATAAACTGAAAAAAACAGTGGCACGCGCAAAATAGCGCAAGTGATGAACTGCACAAAACAGTGCGACGCGCAAAATAGCGCGAGTGATCAACTGTAAAAAATAGTGGCACGCGCAAAATAGCGCGAGTGATGAACTGCACAAAACAGTGCGACGCGCAAAATAGCGCGAGTGATAAACTGTAAAAAACAGTGCGACGCGCAAAATATCGCGAGTGTGAACTGCACCAAACAGTGCGACGCGCAAAATACCGCGAGTGATAAACTGCACAAAACAGTGCGACGCGCAAAACAGCGCGAGTGAGAAACTGAAAAAAACGGTCCGACGCGCAAAATAGAGCGAGTGATAAACTGCACAAAACAGTGCGACGCGCAAAATAGCGTGAGTGATAAACTGTAAAAAACAGTGCGACGCGCAAAATCACGCGAGTGATAAACAGCACAAAACAGTGCGACGCGCAAAATAACGCGAGTGATAAACTGCACAAAAGAGCGCGACGGGCAAAATAGCGCGAGTGAGAAACTGCAGAAAACAGTGCGACGTGCAAAATAGCGCGAGTGAGAAACTGTAAAAAATAGTGCGACACGCAAAATTGCGCGAGTGTGAACTGCAAAAAGGATTGCAACGCGCAAAATAGCGCGAGTGACAAACTGCACAAAACAGTGCGACGCGCAAAATTGCGCGAGTGATAAACTGAAAAAAACAGTGTCACGCGCAAAATAGCACGAGTGATGGACTGCACAAAACAGTGCGACGCCCAAAATAGCGTGAGTGATAAACTGTAAAAAACAGTGCGACGCGCAAAATTGCACGAGCGTGAACTGCACAAAACAGTGCGACGCGCAAAATAGCGCGAGTGATAAACAGTAAAAAAAAGTGCGACGCGCAAAATAGCGCGAGTGTGAACTGCACAAAACAGTGCGACGCGCAAAAAAGCGCGAGTGAGAAACTGAAAAAAACGGTGCGACGCGCAAAATAGCGCGAGTGATAAACTGCAGAAAACAGTGCGACGCGCAAAATAGCGCGAGTGATAAACAGAAAAAAAAAGTGCGACGCGCAAAATAGCGCGAGTGTGAACTGCAAAAAACAGTGCGACGCGCAAAATAGCGCGAGTGAGAAACTGAAAAAAACGGTGCGACGCGCAAAATAGCGCGAGTGATAAACTGCAGAAAACAGTGCGACGCGCAAAATAGCGCGAGTGATAAACTGTAAAAAATTGTGCGACGCGCAAAATAGCGCGAGTGTGAACTGCACAAAACAGTGCGACGCGCAAAATAGCGCGAGTGAGAAACTGAAAAAAACGGTGCGACGCGCAAAATAGCGTGAGTGATAAACTGCAGAAAACAGTGCGACACGCAAAATAGCGCGAGTGATAAACTGAAAAAAAAGGTGCGACGCGCAAAATAGCGCGAGTGATAAACTGCAGAAAACAGTGCGACGCGCAAAATAGCGCGAGTGATAAACAGTAAAAAAAAGTGCGACGCGCAAAATAGCGCGAGTGTGAACTGCAAAAAACAGTGCGACGCGCAAAATAGCGCGAGTGAGAAACTGAAAAAAAACGGTGCGACGCGCAAAATAGCGCGAGTGATAAACTGCAGAAAACAGTGCGACGCGCAAAATAGCGCGAGTGATAAACTGTAAAAAATTGTGCGACGCGCAAAATAGCGCGAGTGTGAACTGCACAAAACAGTGCGACGCGCAAAATAGCGCGAGTGAGAAACTGAAAAAAACGGTGCGACGCGCAAAATAGCGTGAGTGATAAACTGCAGAAAACAGTGCGACACGCAAAATAGCGCGAGTGATAAACTGAAAAAAACAGTGGCACGCGCAAAATAGCGCGAGTGATGAACTGCACAAAACAGTGCGACGCGCAAAATAGCGCGAGTGATAAACTGTAAAAACAGTGCGACGCGCAAAATATCGCGTGTGTGAACTGCACAAAACAGTGCGACGCGCAAAATACCGCGAGTGATAAACTGCACAAAACAGTGCGACGCGCAAAATAGCGCGAGTGAGAAACTGAAAAAAAACGGTCCGACGCGCAAAATAGCGCGAGTGATAAACTGCACAAAACAGTGCGACGCGCAAAATAGCGTGAGTGATAAACTGTAAAAAACAGTGCGACGCGCAAAATCACGCGAGTGAGAAACAGCAGAAAACAGTGCGACGCGCAAAATAGCGCGAGTGATAAACTGCACAAAACAGTGCGACGGGCAAAATAGCGCGAGTGAGAAACTGCAGAAAACAGTGCGACGTGCAAAATAGCGCGAGTGAGAAACTGTAAAAAATAGTGCGACGCGCAAAATTGCGCGAGTGTGAACTGCAAAAAGGATTGCGACGCGCAAAATATCGCGAGTGACAAACTGCACAAAACAGTGCGACGCGCAAAATTGCGGGGAGTGATAAACTGAAAAAAACAGTGGCACGCGCAAAATAGCGCGAGTGATGGACTGCACAAAACAGTGCGATGCCCAAAATAGCGCGAGTGATAAATTGTAAAAAACAGTGCGACGCGCAAAATTGCACGAGCGTGAACTGCAGAAAACAGTGCGACGCGCAAAATAGCGCGAGTGATAAACAGTAAAAAAAAGTGCGACGCGCAAAATAGCGCGAGTGTGAACTGCACAAAACAGTGCGACGCGCAAAATAGCGCGAGTGAGAAACTGAAAAAAACGGTGCGACGCGCAAAATAGCGCGAGTGATAAAACTGCAGAAAATAGTGTGACGCGCAAAATAGCGCCAGTGATAAACTGTAAAAATTGTGCGACGCGCAAAAAAGCGCGAGTGTGAATTGCACAAAACAGTGCGACGCGCAAAATAGCGCGAGTGATAAACTGCACAAAACAGTGCGACGCGCAAAATAGCGCGAGTGAGAGACTGAAAAAAACGGTGCGACGCGCAAAATAGCGCGAGTGATCAACTGCAGAAAACAGTGCGACGCGCAAAATAGCGCGAGTGATAAACTGTAAAAAAATTGTGCGACGCGCAAAATAGCGCGAGTGATAAACTGTAAAAAACAGTGCGACGCGCAAAATATCGCGAGTGTGAACTGCACCAAACAGTGCGACGCGCAAAATACCGCGAGTGATAAACTGCACAAAACAGTGCGACACGCAAAACAGCGCGAGTGAGAAACTGAAAAAAAACGGTGCGACGCGCAAAATAGAGCGAGTGATAAACTGCACAAAACAGTGCGACGCGCAAAATAGCGTGAGTGATAAACTGTAAAAAACAGTGCGACGCGCAAAATCACGCGAGTGATAAACAGCACAAAACGGTGCGACGCGCAAAATAACGCGAGTGATAAACTGCACAAAAGAGCGCGACGGGCAAAATAGCGCGAGTGAGAAACTGCAGAAAACAGTGCGACGTGCAAAATAGCGCGAGTGAGAAACTGTAAAAAATAGTGCGACACGCAAAATTGCGCGAGTGTGAACTGCAAAAAGGATTGCGACGCGCAAAATAGCGCGAGTGACAAACTGCACAAAACAGTGCGACGCGCAAAATTGCGCGAGTGATAAACTGAAAAAAACAGTGTCACGCGCAAAATAGCACGAGTGATGGACTGCACAAAACAGTGCGACGCCCAAAATAGCGCGAGTGATAAACTGTAAAAAACAGTGCGACGCGCAAAATTGCACGAGCGTGAACTGCACAAAACAGTTCGACGCGCAAAATAGCGCGAGTGATAAACAGTAAAAAAAAGTGCGACGCGCAAAATAGCGCGAGTGTGAACTGCAGAAAACAGTGCGACGCGCAAAAAAGCGCGAGTGAGAAACTGAAAAAAACGGTGCGACGCGCAAAATAGCGCGAGTGATAAACTGCAGAAAACAGTGCGACGCGCAAAATAGCGCGAGTGATAAACAGTAAAAAAAAGTGCGACGCGCAAAATAGCTCGAGTGTGAACTGCAAAAAACAGTGCGACGTGCAAAATAGCGGGAGTGAGAAACTGAAAAAAACGGTGCGACGCGCAAAATAGCGCAAGGGATAAACTGCAGAAAACAGTGCGACGCGCAAAATAGCGCGAGTGATAAACTGTAGAAAACAGTGCGACGCGCAAAATAGCGCGAGTGATAAACAGTAAAAAAAAGTGCGACGCGCAAAATAGCGCGAGTGTGAACTGCAAAAAACAGTGCGACGCGCAAAATAGCGCGAGTGAGAAACTGAAAAAAACGGTGCGACGCGCAAAATAGCGCGAGGGATAAACTGCAGAAAACAGTGCGACGCGCAAAATAGCGCGAGTGATAAACTGTAAAAAATTGTGCGACGCGCAAAATAGCGCGAGTGTGAACTGCACAAAACAGTGCGACGCGCAAAATAGCGCGAGTGAGAAACTGAAAAAAACGGTGCGACGCGCAAAATAGCGTGAGTGATAAACTGCAGAAAACAGTGCGACCCGCAAAATAGCGCGAGTGATAAACTGAAAAAAACAGTGGCACGCGCAAAATAGCGCGAGTGATGAACTACACAAAACAGTGCGACGCGCAAAATAGCGCGAGTGATAAACTGTAAAAAACAGTGCGACGCGCAAAATATCGCGTGTGTGAACTGCACAAAACAGTGCGACGCGCAAAATACCGCGAGTGATAAACTGCACAAAACAGTGCGACGCGCAAAATAGCGCGAGTGAGAAACTGAAAAAAACGGTCCGACGCGCAAAATAGCGCGAGTGATAAACTGCACAAAACAGTGCGACGCGCAAAATAGCGTGAGTGATAAACTGTAAAAAACAGTGCGACGCGCAAAATCACGCGAGTGAGAAACAGCAGAAAACAGTGCGACGCGCAAAATAGCGCGAGTGATAAACTGCACAAAACAGTGCGACGGGCAAAATAGCGCGAGTGAGAAACTGCAGAAAACAGTGCGACGTGCAAAATAGCGCGAGTGAGAAACTGTAAAAAATAGTGCGACGCGCAAAATTGCGCGAGTGTGAACTGCAAAAAGGATTGCGACGCGCAAAATATCGCGAGTGACAAACTGCACAAAACAGTGCGACGCGCAAAATTGCGCGAGTGATAAACTGAAAAAAACAGTGGCACGCGCAAAATAGCGCGAGTGATGGACTGCACAAAACAGTGCGATGCCCAAAATAGCACGAGTGATAAATTGTAAAAAACAGTGCGACGCGCAAAATTGCACGAGCGTGAACTGCAGAAAACAGTGCGACGCGCAAAATAGCGCGAGTGATAAACAGTAAAAAAAAGTGCGACGCGCAAAATAGCGCGAGTGTGAACTGCACAAAACAGTGCGACGCGCAAAATAGCGCGAGTGAGAAACTGAAAAAAACGGTGCGACGCGCAAAATAGCGCGAGTGATAAACTGCAGAAAATAGTGTGACGCGCAAAATAGCGCCAGTGATAAACTGTAAAAAATTGTGCGACGCGCAAAATAGCGCGAGTGTGAATTGCACAAAACAGTGCGACGCGCAAAATAGCGCGAGTGATAAACTGCACAAAACAGTGCGACGCGCAAAATAGCGCGAGTGAGAGACTGAAAAAAACGGTGCGACGCGCAAAATAGCGCGAGTGATAAACTGCAGAAAACAGTGCGACGCGCAAAATAGCGCGAGTGATAAACAGAAAAAAAAAGTGCGACGCGCAAAATAGCGCGAGTGTGAACTGCAAAAAACAGTGCGACGCGCAAAATAGCGCGAGTGAGAAACTGAAAAAAACGGTGCGACGCGCAAAATAGCGCGAGTGATAAACTGCAGAAAACAGTGCGACGCGCAAAATAGCGCGAGTGATAAACTGTAAAAAATTGTGCGACGCGCAAAATAGCGCGAGTGTGAACTGCACAAAACAGTGCGACGCGCAAAATAGCGCGAGTGAGAAACTGAAAAAAACGGTGCGACGCGCAAAATAGCGTGAGTGATAAACTGCAGAAAACAGTGCGACACGCAAAATAGCGCGAGTGATAAACTGAAAAAAAAGGTGCGACGCGCAAAATAGCGCGAGTGATAAACTGCAGAAAACAGTGCGACGCGCAAAATAGCGCGAGTGATAAACAGTAAAAAAAAGTGCGACGCGCAAAATAGCGCGAGTGTGAACTGCAAAAAACAGTGCGACGCGCAAAATAGCGCGAGTGAGAAACTGAAAAAAACGGTGCGACGCGCAAAATAGCGCGAGTGATAAACTGCAGAAAACAGTGCGACGCGCAAAATAGCGCGAGTGATAAACTGTAAAAAATTGTGCGACGCGCAAAATAGCGCGAGTGTGAACTGCACAAAACAGTGCGACGCGCAAAATAGCGCGAGTGAGAAACTGAAAAAAACGGTGCGACGCGCAAAATAGCGTGAGTGATAAACTGCAGAAAACAGTGCGACACGCAAAATAGCGCGAGTGATAAACTGAAAAAAACAGTGGCACGCGCAAAATAGCGCGAGTGATGAACTGCACAAAACAGTGCGACGCGCAAAATAGCGCGAGTGATAAACTGTAAAAACAGTGCGACGCGCAAAATATCGCGTGTGTGAACTGCACAAAACAGTGCGACGCGCAAAATACCGCGAGTGATAAACTGCACAAAACAGTGCGACGCGCAAAATAGCGCGAGTGAGAAACTGAAAAAAACGGTCCGACGCGCAAAATAGCGCGAGTGATAAACTGCACAAAACAGTGCGACGCGCAAAATAGCGTGAGTGATAAACTGTAAAAAACAGTGCGACGCGCAAAATCACGCGAGTGAGAAACAGCAGAAAACAGTGCGACGCGCAAAATAGCGCGAGTGATAAACTGCACAAAACAGTGCGACGGGCAAAATAGCGCGAGTGAGAAACTGCAGAAAACAGTGCGACGTGCAAAATAGCGCGAGTGAGAAACTGTAAAAAATAGTGCGACGCGCAAAATTGCGCGAGTGTGAACTGCAAAAAGGATTGCGACGCGCAAAATATCGCGAGTGACAAACTGCACAAAACAGTGCGACGCGCAAAATTGCGCGAGTGATAAACTGAAAAAAACAGTGGCACGCGCAAAATAGCGCGAGTGATGGACTGCACAAAACAGTGCGATGCCCAAAATAGCACGAGTGATAAATTGTAAAAAACAGTGCGACGCGCAAAATTGCACGAGCGTGAACTGCAGAAAACAGTGCGACGCGCAAAATAGCGCGAGTGATAAACAGTAAAAAAAAGTGCGACGCGCAAAATAGCGCGAGTGTGAACTGCACAAAACAGTGCGACGCGCAAAATAGCGCGAGTGAGAAACTGAAAAAAACGGTGCGACGCGCAAAATAGCGCGAGTGATAAACTGCAGAAAATAGTGTGACGCGCAAAATAGCGCCAGTGATAAACTGTAAAAAATTGTGCGACGCGCAAAATAGCGCGAGTGTGAATTGCACAAAACAGTGCGACGCGCAAAATAGCGCGAGTGATAAACTGCACAAAACAGTGCGACGCGCAAAATAGCGCGAGTGAGAGACTGAAAAAAACGGTGCGACGCGCAAAATAGCGCGAGTGATAAACTGCAGAAAACAGTGCGACGCGCAAAATAGCGCGAGTGATAAACAGAAAAAAAAAAGTGCGACGCGCAAAATAGCGCGAGTGTGAACTGCAAAAAACAGTGCGACGCGCAAAATAGCGCGAGTGAGAAACTGAAAAAAACGGTGCGACGCGCAAAATAGCGCGAGTGATAAACTGCAGAAAACAGTGCGACGCGCAAAATAGCGCGAGTGATAAACTGTAAAAAATTGTGCGACGCGCAAAATAGCGCGAGTGTGAACTGCACAAAACAGTGCGACGCGCAAAATAGCGCGAGTGAGAAACTGAAAAAAACGGTGCGACGCGCAAAATAGCGTGAGTGATAAACTGCAGAAAACAGTGCGACACGCAAAATAGCGCGAGTGATAAACTGAAAAAAAAGGTGCGACGCGCAAAATAGCGCGAGTGATAAACTGCAGAAAACAGTGCGACGCGCAAAATAGCGCGAGTGATAAACAGTAAAAAAAAGTGCGACGCGCAAAATAGCGCGAGTGTGAACTGCAAAAAACAGTGCGACGCGCAAAATAGCGCGAGTGAGAAACTGAAAAAAACGGTGCGACGCGCAAAATAGCGCGAGTGATAAACTGCAGAAAACAGTGCGACGCGCAAAATAGCGCGAGTGATAAACTGTAAAAAATTGTGCGACGCGCAAAATAGCGCGAGTGTGAACTGCACAAAACAGTGCGACGCGCAAAATAGCGCGAGTGAGAAACTGAAAAAAACGGTGCGACGCGCAAAATAGCGTGAGTGATAAACTGCAGAAAACAGTGCGACACGCAAAATAGCGCGAGTGATAAACTGAAAAAAACAGTGGCACGCGCAAAATAGCGCGAGTGATGAACTGCACAAAACAGTGCGACGCGCAAAATAGCGCGAGTGATAAACTGTAAAAACAGTGCGACGCGCAAAATATCGCGTGTGTGAACTGCACAAAACAGTGCGACGCGCAAAATACCGCGAGTGATAAACTGCACAAAACAGTGCGACGCGCAAAATAGCGCGAGTGAGAAACTGAAAAAAACGGTCCGACGCGCAAAATAGCGCGAGTGATAAACTGCACAAAACAGTGCGACGCGCAAAATAGCGTGAGTGATAAACTGTAAAAAACAGTGCGACGCGCAAAATCACGCGAGTGAGAAACAGCAGAAAACAGTGCGACGCGCAAAATAGCGCGAGTGATAAACTGCACAAAACAGTGCGACGGGCAAAATAGCGCGAGTGAGAAACTGCAGAAAACAGTGCGACGTGCAAAATAGCGCGAGTGAGAAACTGTAAAAAAATAGTGCGACGCGCAAAATTGCGCGAGTGTGAACTGCAAAAAGGATTGCGACGCGCAAAATATCGCGAGTGACAAACTGCACAAAACAGTGCGACGCGCAAAATTGCGGGAGTGATAAACTGAAAAAAACAGTGGCACGCGCAAAATAGCGCGAGTGATGGACTGCACAAAACAGTGCGATGCCCAAAATAGCGCGAGTGATAAATTGTAAAAAACAGTGCGACGCGCAAAATTGCACGAGCGTGAACTGCAGAAAACAGTGCGACGCGCAAAATAGCGCGAGTGATAAACAGTAAAAAAAAGTGCGACGCGCAAAATAGCGCGAGTGTGAACTGCACAAAACAGTGCGACGCGCAAAATAGCGCGAGTGAGAAACTGAAAAAAACGGTGCGACGCGCAAAATAGCGCGAGTGATAAACTGCAGAAAATAGTGTGACGCGCAAAATAGCGCCAGTGATAAACTGTAAAAAATTGTGCGACGCGCAAAAAAGCGCGAGTGTGAATTGCACAAAACAGTGCGACGCGCAAAATAGCGCGAGTGATAAACTGCACAAAACAGTGCGACGCGCAAAATAGCGCGAGTGAGAGACTGAAAAAAACGGTGCGACGCGCAAAATAGCGCGAGTGATCAACTGCAGAAAACAGTGCGACGCGCAAAATAGCGCGAGTGATAAACTGTAAAAAATTGTGCGACGCGCAAAATAGCGCGAGTGATAAACTGTAAAAAACAGTGCGACGCGCAAAATATCGCGAGTGTGAACTGCACCAAACAGTGCGACGCGCAAAATACCGCGAGTGATAAACTGCACAAAACAGTGCGACACGCAAAACAGCGCGAGTGAGAAACTGAAAAAAAACGGTGCGACGCGCAAAATAGAGCGAGTGATAAACTGCACAAAACAGTGCGACGCGCAAAATAGCGTGAGTGATAAACTGTAAAAAACAGTGCGACGCGCAAAATCACGCGAGTGATAAACAGCACAAAACGGTGCGACGCGCAAAATAACGCGAGTGATAAACTGCACAAAAGAGCGCGACGGGCAAAATAGCGCGAGTGAGAAACTGCAGAAAACAGTGCGACGTGCAAAATAGCGCGAGTGAGAAACTGTAAAAAATAGTGCGACACGCAAAATTGCGCGAGTGTGAACTGCAAAAAGGATTGCGACGCGCAAAATAGCGCGAGTGACAAACTGCACAAAACAGTGCGACGCGCAAAATTGCGCGAGTGATAAACTGAAAAAAACAGTGTCACGCGCAAAATAGCACGAGTGATGGACTGCACAAAACAGTGCGACGCCCAAAATAGCGCGAGTGATAAACTGTAAAAAACAGTGCGACGCGCAAAATTGCACGAGCGTGAACTGCACAAAACAGTTCGACGCGCAAAATAGCGCGAGTGATAAACAGTAAAAAAAAGTGCGACGCGCAAAATAGCGCGAGTGTGAACTGCAGAAAACAGTGCGACGCGCAAAAAAAGCGCGAGTGAGAAACTGAAAAAAACGGTGCGACGCGCAAAATAGCGCGAGTGATAAACTGCAGAAAACAGTGCGACGCGCAAAATAGCGCGAGTGATAAACAGTAAAAAAAAGTGCGACGCGCAAAATAGCGCGAGTGTGAACTGCAAAAAACAGTGCGACGCGCAAAATAGCGGGAGTGAGAAACTGAAAAAAACGGTGCGACGCGCAAAATAGCGCGAGGGATAAACTGCAGAAAACAGTGCGACGCGCAAAATAGCGCGAGTGATAAACTGTAGAAAACAGTGCGACGCGCAAAATAGCGCGAGTGATAAACAGTAAAAAAAAGTGCGACGCGCAAAATAGCGCGAGTGTGAACTGCAAAAAACAGTGCGACGCGCAAAATAGCGCGAGTGAGAAACTGAAAAAAACGGTGCGACGCGCAAAATAGCGCGAGGGATAAACTGCAGAAAACAGTGCGACGCGCAAAATAGCGCGAGTGATAAACTGTAAAAAATTGTCCGACGCGCAAAATAGCGCGAGTGTGAACTGCACAAAACAGTGCGACGCGCAAAATAGCGCGAGTGAGAAACTGAAAAAAATGGTGCGACGCGCAAAATAGCGTGAGTGATAAACTGCAGAAAACAGTGCGACCCGCAAAATAGCGCGAGTGATAAACTGAAAAAAACAGTGGCACGCGCAAAATAGCGCGAGTGATGAACTACACAAAACAGTGCGACGCGCAAAATAGCGCGAGTGATAAACTGTAAAAAACAGTGCGACGCGCAAAATATCGCGTGTGTGAACTGCACAAAACAGTGCGACGCGCAAAATACCGCGAGTGATAAACTGCACAAAACAGTGCGACGCGCAAAATAGCGCGAGTGAGAAACTGAAAAAAACGGTCCGACGCGCAAAATAGCGCGAGTGATAAACTGCACAAAACAGTGCGACGCGCAAAATAGCGTGAGTGATAAACTGTAAAAAACAGTGCGACGCGCAAAATCACGCGAGTGAGAAACAGCAGAAAACAGTGCGACGCGCAAAATAGCGCGAGTGATAAACTGCACAAAACAGTGCGACGGGCAAAATAGCGCGAGTGAGAAACTGCAGAAAACAGTGCGACGTGCAAAATAGCGCGAGTGAGAAACTGTAAAAAATAGTGCGACGCGCAAAATTGCGCGAGTGTGAACTGCAAAAAGGATTGCGACGCGCAAAATATCGCGAGTGACAAACTGCACAAAACAGTGCGACGCGCAAAATTGCGCGAGTGATAAACTGAAAAAAACAGTGGCACGCGCAAAATAGCGCGAGTGATGGACTGCACAAAACAGTGCGATGCCCAAAATAGCACGAGTGATAAATTGTAAAAAAACAGTGCGACGCGCAAAATTGCACGAGCGTGAACTGCAGAAAACAGTGCGACGCGCAAAATAGCGCGAGTGATAAACAGTAAAAAAAAGTGCGACGCGCAAAATAGCGCGAGTGTGAACTGCACAAAACAGTGCGACGCGCAAAATAGCGCGAGTGAGAAACTGAAAAAAACGGTGCGACGCGCAAAATAGCGCGAGTGATAAACTGCAGAAAATAGTGTGACGCGCAAAATAGCGCCAGTGATAAACTGTAAAAAATTGTGCGACGCGCAAAATAGCGCAAGTGTGAATTGCACAAAACAGTGCGACGCGCAAAATAGCGCGAGTGATAAACTGCACAAAACAGTGCGACGCGCAAAATAGCGCGAGTGAGAGACTGAAAAAAACGGTGCGACGCGCAAAATAGCGCGAGTGATAAACTGCAGAAAACAGTGCGACGCGCAAAATAGCGCGAGTGATAAACTGTAAAAAATTGTGCGACGCGCAAAATAGCGCGAGTGAGAAACTGAAAAAAATGGTGCGACGCGCAAAATTGCGCGAGTGATGAACTGCACAAAACAGTGCGACGCGCAAAATAGCGCGAGTGATAAACTGTAAAAAACAGTGGCACGCGCAAAATAGCGCGAGTGTGAACTGCACAAAACAGTGCGACGCGCAAAATACCGCGAGTGATAAACTGCACAAAACAGTGCGACGCGCAAAACAGCGCGAGTGAGAAACTGAAAAAAACGGTCCGACGCGCAAAATAGCGCGAGTGATAAACTGCACAAAACAGTGCGACGCGCAAAATAGCGCGAGTGATATACTGTAAAAAACAGTGCAACGCGCCAAATCACGCGAGTGTGAAACAGCACAAAACAGTGCGACGCGCAAAATAGCGCGAGTGATAAACTGCACAAAACAGCGCGACGGGCAAAATAGCGCGAGTGAGAAACTGCAGAAAACAGTGCGACGTGCAAAATAGCGCGAGTGACAAACTGCACAAAATTGTGCGACGCGCAAAATTGCGCGAGTGATAAACTGTAAAAAACAGGGCAACGTGCAAAATAGCGCGAGTGTGAACTGCACAAAACAGTGCGACGCGCAAAATAGCGCGACTGATAAACTGCACAAAACAGTGCGACGCGCAAAATAGCGCGAGTGAGAAACTGAAAAAAACGGTGCGACGCGCAAAATAGCGCGAGTGATAAACTGCAGAAAACAGTGCGACGCGCAAAATATCGCGAGTGATAAACTGTAAAAAAGAGTGCGACGCGCAAAATAGCGCGAGTGTGAACTGTACAAAACAGTGCGACGCGCAAAATAGCGCGAGTGATAAACTGCACAAAACAGTGCGACGCGCAAAATAGCGCGAGTGAGAAACTGAAAAAAACGGTGCGACGCGCAAAATAGCGCGAGTGATAAACTGCAGAAAACATTGCGACGCGCAAAATAGCGCGAGTGATAAACTGAAAAAAACAGTGGCACGCGCAAAATAGCGCAAGTGATGAACTGCACAAAACAGTGCGACGCGCAAAATAGCGGGAGTGATCAACTGTAAAAAATAGTGGCACGCGCAAAATAGCGCGAGTGATGAACTGCACAAAACAGTGCGACGCGCAAAATAGCGCGAGTGATAAACTGTAAAAAATTGTGCGACGCGCAAAATAGCGCGAGTGTGAACTGCACAAAACAGTGCGACGCGCAAAATAGCGCGAGTGAGAAACTGAAAAAAACGGTGCGACGCGCAAAATAGCGCGAGTGATAAACTGCAGAAAACAGTGCGACGCGCAAAATAGCGCGAGTGATAAACTGAAAAAAACAGTGGCACGCGCAAAATAGCGCGAGTGATGAACTGCACAAAACAGTGCGACGCGCAAAATAGCGCGAGTGATAAACTGTAAAAAACAGTGCGACGCGCAAAATATCGCGAGTGTGAACTTCACAAAACAGTGCGACGCGCAAAATACCGTGAGTGATAAACTGCACAAAACAGTGCGACGCGCAAAATAGCGCGAGTGAGAAACTGAAAAAAACGGTCCGACGCGCAAAATTGCGCGAGTGATAAACTGCACAAAACAGTGCGACGCGCAAAATAGCGTGAGTGATAAACTGTAAAAAACAGTGCGACGCGCAAAATCACGCTAGTGAGAAACAGCACAAAACAGTGCGACGCGCAAAATAGCGCGAGTGATAAACTACATAAAACAGTGCGACGCGCAAAATAGCGCGAGTGATAAACTGTAGAAAACAGTGCGACGTGCAAAATAGCACGAGTGAGAAACTGTAAAAAATAGTGCGACGCGCAAAATTGCGCGAGTGTGAACTGCAAAAAAGATTGCGACGCGCAAAATAGCGCGAGTGACAAACTGCACAAAATAGTGCGACGCGCAAAATAGCGTGAGTGATAAACTGTAAAAAACAGGGCGACGTGCAAAATAGCGCGAGTGTGAACTGCACAAAACAGTGCGACGCGCAAAATAGCGCGAGTGAGAAACTGAAAAAAACGGTGCGACGCGCAAAATAGTGCGAGTGATAAACTGCAGAAAACAGTGCGACGCGCAAAATAGCGCGAGTGATAAACTGTAAAAAAGTGTGCGACGCGCAAAATAGCGCGAGTGTGAACTGCACAAAACAGTGCGACGCGCAAAATAGCGCGAGTGATAAACTGCACAACACAGTGCGACGCGCAAAATAGCGCGAGTGAGAAACTGAAAAAAACGGTGCGACGCGCAGAATAGCGCGAGTGAGAAACGGAAAAAAACGGTGCGACGCGCAAAATAGCGGGAGTGATAAACTGAAAAAAACAGTGCACGCGCAAAATAGCGCGAGTGATGAACTGCACAAAACAGTGCGACGCGCAAAATAGCGCGAGTGATCAACTGTAAAAAATAGTGGCACGCGCAAAATAGCGCGAGTGATGAACTGCACAAAACAGTGCGACGCGCAAAATAGCGCGAGTGATCAACTGTAAAAAATAGTGGCACGCGCAAAATAGGGCGAGTGATGAACTGCAGAAAACAGTGCGACGCGCAAAATAGCGCGAGTGATAAACTGTAAAAAACAGTGCGACGCGCAAAATAGCGCGAGTGTGAACTGCACCAAACAGTGCGACGCGCAAAATACCGCGAGTGATAAACTGCACAAAACAGTGCGACGCGCAAAACAGCGCGAGTGAGAAACTGAAAAAAACGGTCCGACGCGCAAAATAGCGCGAGTGATAAACTGCACAAAACAGTGCGACGCGCAAAATAGCGTGAGTGATAAAATGTAAAAAATAGTGCGACGCGCAAAATCACGCGAGTGATAAACAGCACAAAACAGTGCGACGCGCAAAATAGCGCGAGTGATAAACTGCACAAAAGAGCGCGACGGGCAAAATAGCGCGAGTGAGAAACTGCAGAAAACAGTGCGACGTGCAAAATAGCGCGAGTGAGAAACTGTAAAAAATAGTGCGACACGCAAAATTGCGCGAGTGTGAACTGCAAAAAGGATTGCGACGCGCAAAATAGCGCGAGTGACAAACTGCACAAAACAGTGCGACGCGCAAAATTGCGCGAGTGATAAACTGAAAAAAACAGTGTCACGCGCAAAATAGCGCGAGTGATGGACTGCACAAAACAGTGCGACGCCCAAAATAGCGCGAGTGATAAACTGTAAAAAACAGTGCGACGCGCAAAATTGCACGAGCGTGAACTGCACAAAACAGTGCGACGCGCAAAATAGCGCGAGTGATAAACAGTAAAAAAAAGTGCGACGCGCAAAATAGCGCGAGTGTGAACTGCACAAAACAGTGCGACGCGCAAAATAGCGCGAGTGATAAACTGCACAAAACAGTGCGACGCGCAAAATAGCGCGAGTGATAAACTGCAGAAAACAGTGCGACGCGCAAAATAGCGCGAGTGATAAACTGCAGAAAACAGTGCGACGTGCAAAATAGCGCGAGTGAGAAACTGTAAAAAATAGTGCGACGCGCAAAATTGCGCGAGTGTGAACTGCAAAAAAGATTGCGACGCGCAAAATAGCGCGAGTGACAAACTGCACAAAATAGTGCGACGCGCAAAATAGCGTGAGTGATAAACTGTAATAAACAGGGCGACGTGCAAAATAGCGCGAGTGTGAACTGCACAAAACAGTGCGACGCGCAAAATAGCGCGAGTGATAAACTGCACAAAACAGTGCGACGCGCAAAATAGCGCGAGTGAGAAACTGAAAAAAACGGTGCGACGCGCAAAATAGCGCGAGTGATAAACTGCAGAAAACAGTGCGACGCGCAAAATAGCGCGAGTGATAAACTGTAAAAAAGAGTGCGACGCGCAAAATAGCGCGAGTGTGAACTGCACAAAACAGTGCGACGCGCAGAATAGCGCGAGTGATAAACTGCACAAAACAGTGCGACGCGCAAAATAGCGCGAGTGAGAAACTGAAAAAAACGGTGCGACGCGCAAAATAGCGCGAGTGATAAACTGCAGAAAACATTGCGACGCGCAAAATAGCGCGAGTGATAAACTGAAAAAAACAGTGGCACGCGCAAAATAGCGCGAGTGATGAACTGCACAAAACAGTGCGACGCGCAAAATAGCGCGAGTGATCAACTGTAAAAAATAGTGGCACGCACAAAATAGCGCGAGTGATGAACTGCACAAAACAGTGCGACGCGCAAAATAGCGGGAGTGATAAAATGTAAAAAATAGTGCGACGCGCAAAATCACGCGAGTGATAAACAGCACAAAACAGTGCGACGCGCAAAATAGCGCGAGTGATAAACTGCACAAAAGAGCGCGACGGGCAAAATAGCGCGAGTGAGAAACTGCAGAAAACAGTGCGACGTGCAAAATAGCGCGAGTGAGAAACTGTAAAAAATAGTGCGACACGCAAAATTGCGCGAGTGTGAACTGCAAAAAGGATTGCGACGCGCAAAATAGCGCGAGTGACAAACTGCACAAAACAGTGCGAGGCGCAAAATTGCGCGAGTGATAAACTGAAAAAAACAGTGTCACGCGCAAAATAGCGCGAGTGATGGACTGCACAAAACAGTGCGACGCCCAAAATAGCGCGAGTGATAAACTGTAAAAAACAGTGCGACGCGCAAAATTGCACGAGCGTGAACTGCACAAAACAGTGCGACGCGCAAAATAGCGCGAGTGATAAACAGTAAAAAAAAGTGCGACGCGCAAAATAGCGCGAGTGTGAACTGCACAAAACAGTGCGACGCGCAAAATAGCGCGAGTGAGAAACTGAAAAAAATGGTGCGACGCGCAAAATAGCGCGAGTGATAAACTACAGAAAACAGTGCGACGCGCAAAATAGCGCGAGTGATAAACTGTAAAAAATTGTGCGACGCGCAAAATAGCGCGAGTGTGAACTGCACAAAACAGTGCGACGCGCAAAATAGCGCGTGTGAGAAACTGAAAAAAACGGTGCGACGCGCAAAATAGCGCGAGTGATAAACGGCAGAAAACAGTGCGACGCGCAAAATAGCGCGAGTGATAAACTGAAAAAAACAGTGGCACGCGCAAAATAGCGCGAGTGATGAACTGCACAAAACAGTGCGACGCGCAAAATAGCGCGAGTGATAAACTGTAAAAAACAGTGCGACGCGCAAAATATCGCGAGTGCGAACTTCACAAAACAGTGCGACGCGCAAAATACCGCGAGTGATAAACTGCACAAAACAGTGCGACGCGCAAAATAGCGCGAGTGAGAAACTGAAAAAAACGGTCCGACGCGCAAAATAGCGCGAGTGATAAACTGCACAAAACAGTGCGACGCGCAAAATAGCGTGAGTGATAAACTGTAAAAAACAGTGCGACGCGCAAAATCACGCGAGTGAGAAACAGCACAAAACAGTGCGACGCGCAAAATAGCGCGAGTGATAAACTGCATAAAACAGTGCGACGCGCAAAATAGCGCGAGTGATAAACTGCAGAAAATAGTGCGACGTGCAAAATAGCGCGAGTGAGAAACTGTAAAAAATAGTGCGACGCGCAAAATTGCGCGAGTGTGAACTGCAAAAAAGATTGCGACGCGCAAAATAGCGCGAGTGACAAACTGCACAAAATAGTGCGAAGCGCAAAATAGCGTGAGTGATAAACTGTAAAAAACAGGGCGACGTGCAAAATAGCGCGAGTGTGAACTGCACAAAACAGTGCGACGCGCAAAATAGCGCGAGTGATAAACTGCACAAAACAGTGCGACGCGCAAAATAGCGCGAGTGAGAAACTGAAAAAAACGGTGCGACGCGCAAAATAGCGCGAGTGATAAACTGCAGAAAACAGTGCGACGCGCAAAATAGCGCGAGTGATAAACTGTAAAAAAGAGTGCGACGCGCAAAATAGCGCGAGTGTGAACTGCACAAAACAGTGCGACGCGCAAAATAGCGCGAGTGAGAAACGGAAAAAAACGGTGCGACGCGCAAAATAGCGCGAGTGATAAACTGAAAAAAACAGTGGCACGCGCAAAATAGCGCGAGTGATGAACTGCACAAAACAGTGCGACGCGCAAAATAGCGCGAGTGATCAACTGTAAAAAACAGTGGCACGCGCAAAATAGCGCGAGTGATGAACTGCACAAAACAGTGCGACGCGCAAAATAGCGCGAGTGATAAACTGTAAAAAACAGTGCGACGCGCAAAATAGCGCGAGTGTGAACTGCACCAAACAGTGCGACGCGCAAAATACCGCGAGTGATAAACTGCACAAAACAGTGCGACGCGCAAAACAGCGAGAGTGATAAACTGTAAAAAACAGTGCGACGCGCAAAATCACGCGAGTGATAAACAGCACAAAACAGTGCGACGCGCAAAATAGCGCGAGTGATAAACTGCACAAAAGAGCGCGACGGGCAAAATAGCGCGAGTGAGAAACTGCAGAAAACAGTGCGACGTGCAAAATAGCGCGAGTGAGAAACTGTAAAAAATAGTGCGACACGCAAAATTGCGCGAGTGTGAACTGCAAAAAGGATTGCGACACGCAAAATAGAGCGAGTGACAAACTGCACAAAACAGTGCGACGCGCAAAATTGCGCGAGTGATAAACTGAAAAAAACAGTGTCACGCGCAAAATAGCGCGAGTGATGGACTGCACAAAACAGTGCGACGCCCAAAATAGCGCGAGTGATAAACTGTAAAAAACAGTGCGACGCGCAAAATTGCACGAGCGTGAACTGCACAAAACAGTGCGACGCGCAAAATAGCGCGAGTGATAAACAGTAAAAAAAAGTGCGACGCGCAAAATAGCGCGAGTGTGAACTGCACAAAACAGTGCGACGCGCAAAATAGCGCGAGTGAGAAACTGAAAAAAACGGTGCGACGCGCAAAATAGCGCCAGTGATAAACTGCAGAAAACAGTGCGACGCGCAAAATAGCGCGAGTGATAAACTGTAAAAAATTGTGCGACGCGCAAAATAGCGCGAGTGTGAACTGCACAAAACAGTGCGACGCGCAAAATAGCGCGAGTGAGAAACTGAAAAAAACGGTGCGACGCGCAATATAGCGCGAGTGATAAACTGCAGAAAACAGTGCGACGCGCAAAATAGCGCGAGTGATAAACTGAAAAAAACAGTGGCACGCGCAAAATAGCGCGAGTGATGAACTGCACAAAACAGTGCGACGCGCAAAATAGCGGGAGTGATAAACTGTAAAAAACAGTGCGACGCGCAAAATATCGCGAGTGTGAACTGCACAAAACAGTGCGACGCGCAAAATACCGCGAGTGATAAACTGCACAAAACAGTGCGACGCGCAAAATAGCGCGAGTGAGAAACTGAAAAAAACGGTCCGACGCGCAAAATAGCTTTAGTGATAAACTGCACAAAACAGTGCAACGCGCAAAATAGCGTGAGTGATAAACTGTAAAAAAGAGTGCGACGCGCAAAATCACGCGAGTGAGAAACAGCACAAAACAGTGCGACGCGCAAAATAGCGCGAGTGATAAACTGCATAAAACAGTGCGACGCGCAAAATAGCGCGAGTGGTAAACTGCAGAAAACAGTGCGACGTGCAAAATAGCGCGAGTGAGAAACTGTAAAAAATAGTGCGACGCGCAAAATTGCGCGAGTGTGAACTGCAAAAAAGATTGCGACGCGCAAAATAGCGCGAGTGACAAACTGCACAAAATAGTGCGACGCGCAAAATAGCGTGAGTGATGAACTGTAAAAAACAGGGCGACGTGCAAAATAGCGCGAGTGTGAACTGCACAAAACAGTGCGACGCGCAAAATAGCGCGAGTGATAAACTGCACAAAACAGTGCGACGCGCAAAATAGCGCAAGTGAGAAACTGAAAAAAACGGTGCGACGCGCAAAATAGCGCGAGTGATAAACTGCAGAAAACAGTGCGACGCGCAAAATAGCACGAGTGATAAACTGTAAAAAAGAGTGCGACGCGCAAAATAGCGCGACTGTGAACTGCACAAAACAGTGCGACGCGCAAAATAGCGCGAGTGATAAACTGCACAAAACAGTGCGACGCGCAAAATAGCGCGAGTGAGAAACGGAAAAAAACGGTGCGACGCGCAAAATAGCGCGAGTGATAAACTGCAGAAAACATTGCGACGCGCAAAATAGCGCGAGTGATAAACTGAAAAAAACAGTGGCACGCGCAAAATAGCGCGAGTGATGAACTGCACAAAACAGTGCGACGCGCAAAATAGCGCGAGTGATCAACTGTAAAAAACAGTGGCACGCGCAAAATAGCGCAAGTGATGAACTGCACAAAACAGTGCGACGCGCAAAATAGCGAGAGTGATAAACTGTAAAAAACAGTGCGACGCGCAAAATAGCGCGAGTGTGAACTGCACCAAACAGTGCGACGCGCAAAATACCGCGAGTGATAAACTGCACAAAACAGTGCGACGCGCAAAACAGCGCGAGTGAGAAACTGAAAAAAACGGTCCGACGCGCAAAATAGCGCGAGTGATAAACTGCACAAAACAGTGCGACGCGCAAAATAGCATGAGTGATAAACGGTAAAAAACAGTGCGACGCGCAAAATCACGCGAGTGATAAACAGCACAAAACAGTGCGACGCGCAAAATAGCGCGAGTGATAAACTGCACAAAAGAGCGCGACGGGCAAAATAGCGCGAGTGAGAAACTGCAGAAAACAGTGCGACGTGCAAAATAGCGCGAGTGAGAAACTGTAAAAAATAGTGCGACACGCAAAATTGCGCGAGTGTGAACGGCAAAAAGGATTGCGACACGCAAAATAGCGCGAGTGACAAACTGCACAAAACAGTGCGACGCGCAAAATTGCGCGAGTGATAAACTGAAAAAAACAGTGTCACGCGCAAAATAGCGCGAGTGATGGACTGCACAAAACAGTGCGACGCCCAAAATAGCGCGAGTGATAAACTGTAAAAAACAGTGCGACGCGCAAAATTGCACGCGCAAAATCACGCGAGTGAGAAACAGCACAAAACAGTGCGACGCGCAAAATAGCGCGAGTGATAAACTGCATAAAACAGTGCGACGCGCAAAATAACGCGAGTGAGAAACTGCAGAAAACAGTGCGACGTGCAAAATAGCGCGAGTGAGAAACTGTAAAAAATAGTGCGACGCGCAAAATTGCGCGAGTGTGAACTGCAAAAAAGATTGCGACGAGCAAAATAGCGCGAGTGACAAACTGCACAAAATAGTGCGACGCGCAAAATAGCGTGAGTGATAAACTGTAAAAAACAGGGCGACGTGCAAAATAGCGCGAGTGTGAACTGCACAAAACAGTGCGACGCGCAAAATAGCGCGAGTGATAAATTGCACAAAACAGTGCGACGCGCAAAATAGCGCGAGTGAGAAACTGAAAAAAACGGTGCGACGCGCAAAATAGCGCGAGTGATAAGCTGCAGAAAACATTGCGACGCGCAAAATAGCGCGAGTGATCACCTGTAAAAAACAGTGGCACGCGCAAAATAGCGCGAGTGATGAACTGCACAAAACAGTGCGACGCGCAAAATAGCGCGAGTGATAAACTGCACAAAACAGTGCGACGCGCAAAATAGCACGAGTGAGAAACTGAAAAAAACGGTGCGACGCGCAAAATAGCGCGAGTGATAAACTGCAGAAAACATTGCGACGCGCAAAATAGCGCGAGTGATAAACTGAAAAAAACAGTGGCACGCGCAAATTAGCGCGAGTGATGAACTGCACAAAACAGTGCGACGCGCAAAATAGCGCGAGTGATCAACTGTAAAAAACAGTGGCACGCGCAAAATAGCGCGAGTGATGAACTGCACAAAACAGTGCGACGCGCAAAATAGCGCGAGTGATAAACTGTAAAAAACAGTGCGACGCGCAAAATAGCGCGAGTGTGAACTGCACCAAACAGTGCGACGCACAAAATAGCGCGAGTGATAAACTGAAAAAAACAGTGGCACGCGCAAAATAGCGCGAGTGATGAACTGCACAAAACAGTGCGACTCGCAAAATAGCGCGAGTGATAAACTGTAAAAAACAGTGCGACGCGCAAAATATCGCGAGTGTGAACTGCACAAAACAGTGCGACGCGCAAAATAGCGCGAGTGATAAACTGCACAAAACAGTGCGACGCGCAAAATAGCGCGAGTGAGAAACTGAAAAAAACGGTCCGACGCGCAAAATAGCGCGAGTGATAAACTGCACAAAACAGTGCGACGCGCAAAATAGCGTGAGTGATAAACTGTAAAAAACAGTGCGACGCGCAAAATCACGCGAGTGAGAAACAGCACAAAATAGTGCGACGCGCAAAGTAGCGCGAGTGATAAACTGCATAAAACAGTGCGACGCGCAAAATAGCGCGAGTGATAAACTGCAGAAAACAGTGCGACGTGCAAAATAGCGCGAGTGAGAAACTGTAAAAAGTAGTGCGACGCGCAAAATTGCGCGAGTGTGAACTGCAAAAAGGATTGCGACGCGCAGAATAGCGCGAGTGACAAACTGCACAAAACAGTGCGACGCGCAAAATTGCGCGAGTGATAAACTGAAAAAAACAGTGCGACGCGCAAAATCACGCGAATGATAAACAGCACAAAACAGTGCGACGCGCAAAATAGCGTGAGTGATGGACTGCACAAAACAGTGCGACGCCCAAAATAGCGCGAGTGATAAACTGTAAAAAACAGTGCGACGCGCAAAATTGCACGAGCGTGAACTGCACAAAACAGTGCGACGCGCAAAATAGGGCGAGTGATAAACAGTAAAAAAAAGTGCGACGCGCAAAATAGCGCGAGTGTGAACTGCACAAAACAGTGCGACGCGCAAAATAGCGCGAGTGATAAACTGCACAAAACAGTGCGACGCGCAACATAGCGCGAGTGAGAAACTGAAAAAAACGGTGCGACGCGCAAAATAGCGCGAGTGATAAACTGCAGAAAACAGTGCGACGCGCAAAATAGCGCGAGTGATAAACTGTAAAAAAGAGTGCGACGCGCAAAATAGCACGAGTGTGAACTGCACAAAACAGTGCGACGCGCAAAATAGCGCGAGTGATAAACTGCACAAAACAGTGCGACGCGGAAAATAGCGCGAGTGAGAAACTGAAAAAAACGGTGCGACGCGCAAAATAGCGCGAGTGATAAACTGAAAAAAACAGTGGCACGCGCAAAATAGCGCGAGTGATGAACTGCACAAAACAGTGCGACTCGCAAAATAGCGCGAGTGATAAACTGTAAAAAACAGTGCGACGCGCAAAATATCGCGAGTGTGAACTGCACAAAACAGTGCGACGCGCAAAATACCGCGAGTGATAAACTGCACAAAACAGTGCGACGCGCAAAATAGCGCGAGTGAGAAACTGAAAAAAACGGTCCGACGCGCAAAATAGCGCGAGTGATAAACTGCACAAAACAGTGCGACGCGCAAAATAGCGTGAGTGATAAACTGTAAAAAACAGTGCGACGCGCAAAATCACGCGAGTGAGAAACAGCACAAAATAGTGCGACGCGCAAAATAGCGCGAGTGATAAACTGCATAAAACAGTGCGACGCGCAAAATAGCGCGAGTGATAAACTGCAGAAAACAGTGCGACGTGCAAAATAGCGCGAGTGAGAAACTGTAAAAAATAGTGCGACGCGCAAAATTGCGCGAGTGTGAACTGCAAAAAGGATTGCGACGCGCAAAATAGCGCGAGTGACAAACTGCACAAAACAGTGCGACGCCCAAAATTGCGCGAGTGATAAACTGAAAAAAACAGTGGCACGCGCAAAATAGCGCGAGTGATGGACTGCACAAAACAGTGCGACGCCCAAAATAGCGCGAGTGATAAACTGTAAAAAACAGTGCGACGCGCAAAATTGCACGAGCGTGAACTGCACAAAACAGTGCGACGCGCAAAATAGCGCGAGTGATAAACAGTAAAAAAAAGTGCGACGCGCAAAATAGCGCGAGTGTGAACTGCACAAAACAGTGCGACGCGCAAAATAGCGCGAGTGATAAACTGCACAAAACAGTGCGACGCGCAACATAGCGCGAGTGAGAAACTGAAAAAAACGGTGCGACGCGCAAAATAGCGCGAGTGATAAACTGCAGAAAACAGTGCGACGCGCAAAATAGCGCGAGTGATAAACTGTAAAAAAGAGTGCGACGCGCAAAATAGCACGAGTGTGAACTGCACAAAACAGTGCGACGCGCAAAATAGCGCGAGTGATAAACTGCAGAAAACATTGCGACGCGCAAAATAGCGCGAGTGATAAACTGAAAAAAACAGTGGCACGCGCAAAATAGCGCGAGTGATGAACTGCACAAAACAGTGCGACGCGCAAAATAGCGCGAGTGATCAACTGTAAAAAATAGTGGCACGCGCAAAATAGCGCGAGTGATGAACTGCACAAAACAGTGCGACGCGCAAAATAGCGCGAGTGATAAACTGTAAAAAACAGTGCGACGCGCAAAATAGCGCGAGTGTGAACTGCACCAAACAGTGCGACGCGCAAAATACCGCGAGTGATAAACTGCACAAAACAGTGCGACGCGCAAAACAGCGCGAGTGAGAAACTGAAAAAAATGGTGTGACGCGCAAAATAGCGCGAGTGATAAACTGCACAAAACAGTGCGACACGCAAACGACGGGCAAAATAGCGCGAGTGAGAAACTGCAGAAAACAGTGCGACGTGCAAAATCGCGCGAGTGAGAAACTGTAAAAAATAGTGCGATGCGCAAAATTGCGCGAGTGTGAACTGCAAAAAGGATTGCGACGCGCAAAATAGCGCGAGTGACAAACTGCACAAAACAGTGCGACGCGCAAAATTGCGCGAGTGATAAACTGAAAAAAACAGTGTCACGCGCAAAATAGCGCGAGTGATGGACTGCACAAAACAGTGCGACGCCCAAAATAGCGCGAGTGATAAACTGTAAAAAACAGTGCGACGCGCAAAATTGCACGAGCGTGAACTGCACAAAACAGTGCGACGCGCAAAATAGCGCGAGTGAGAAACTGAAAAAAACGGTGCGACGCGCAAAATAGCGCGAGTGATAAACTGCAGAAAACAGTGCGACGCGCAAAATAGCGCGAGTGATAAACTGTAAAAAATTGTGCGACGCGCAAAATAGCGCGAGTGTGAACTGCACAAAACAGTGCGACGCGCAAAATAGCGCCAGTGAGAAACTGAAAAAAACGGTGCGACGCGCAAAATAGCGCGAGTGATAAACTGCAGAAAACAGTGCGACGCGCAAAATAGCGCGAGTGATAAACTGAAAAAAACAGTGGCACGCGCAAAATAGCGCAAGTGATGAACTGCACAAAACAGTGCGACGCGCAAAATAGCGCGAGTAATAAACTGTAAAAAACAGTGCGACGCGCAAAATATCGCGAGTGTGAACTGCACAAAACAGTGCGACGCGCAAAATACCGCGAGTGATAAACTGCACAAAACAGTGCGACGCGCAAAATAGCGCGAGTGAGAAACTGAAAAAAACGGTCCGACGCGCAAAATAGCGCGAGTGATAAACTGCACAAAACAGTGCGACGCGCAAAATAGCGTGAGTGATAAACTGTAAAAAACAGTGCGACGCGCAAAATCACGCGAGTGAGAAACAGCACAAAACAGTGCGACGCGCAAAATAGCGCGAGTGATAAACTGCATAAAACAGTGCGACGCGCAAAATAGCGCGAGTGATAAACTGCAGAAAACAGTGCGACGTGCAAAATAGCGCGAGTGAGAAACTGTAAAAAATAGTGCGATGCGCAAAATTGCGCGAGTGTGAACTGCAAAAAGGATTGCGACGCGCAAAATAGCGCGAGTGACAAACTGCACAAAACAGTGCGACGCGCAAAATTGCGCGAGTGATAAACTGAAAAAAACAGTGGCACGCGCAAAATAGCGCGAGTGATGGACTGCACAAAACAGTGCGACGCCCAAAATAGCGCGAGTGATAAACTGTAAAAAACAGTGCGACGCGCAAAATTGGACGAGCGTGAACTGCACAAAACAGTGCGACGCGCAAAATAGCGCGAGTGATAAACAGTAAAAAAAAGTGCGACGCGCAAAATAGCGCGAGTGTGAACTGCACAAAACAGTGCGACGCGCAAAATAGTGCGAGTGAGAAACTGAAAAAAACGGTGCGACGCGCAAAATAGCGCGAGTGATAAACTGCAGAAAACAGTGCGACGCGCAAAATAGCGCGAGTGATAAACTGTAAAAAATTGTGCGACGCGCAAAATAGCGCGAGTGAGAAACTGAAAAAAACGGTGCGACGCGCAAAATAGCGCGAGTGATAAACTGCAGAAAACATTGCGACGCGCAAAATAGCGCGAGTGATAAACTGAAAAAAACAATGGCACGCGCAAATAGCGCGAGTGATGAACTGCAGAAAACAGTGCGACGCGCAAAATAGCGCGAGTGATAAACTGTAAAAAATTGTGCGACGCGCAAATAGCGCGAGTGAGAAACTGAAAAAAACGGTGGGATGCGCAAAATAGCGCGAGTGATGAACTGCACAAAACAGTGCGACGCGCAAAATAGCGCGAGTGATAAACTGTAAAAAACAGTGGCACGCGCAAAATAGCGCGAGTGTGAACTGCACAAAACAGTGCGACGCGCAAAATACCGCGAGTGATAAACTGCACAAAACAGTGCGACGCGCAAAACAGCGCGAGTGAGAAACTGAAAAAAACGGTCGGACGCGCGAAATAGCGCGAGTGATAAACTGCACAAAACAGTGCGACGCGCAAAATAGCGCGAGTGATAAACTGTGAAAAACAGTGCGACGCGCAAAATCACGCGAGTGAGAAACAGCACAAAACAGTGCGACGCGCAAAATAGCGCGAGTGATAAACTGCACAAAACAGCGCGACGGGCAAAATAGCGCGAGTGAGAAACTGCAGAAAACAGTGCAACGTGCAAAATAGCGCGAGTGAGAAATTGTAAAAAATAGTGCGACGCGCAAAATTGCGCGAGTGTGAACTGCAAAAAGGATTGCGACGCGCAAAATAGCGCGAGTGAATAACTGCACAAAACAGTGCGACGCGCAAAATTGCGGGAGTGATAAACTGAAAAAAACAGTGGCACGCGCAAAATAGCGCGAGTGATGGACTGCACAAAACAGTGCGACGCCCAAAATAGCGCGAGTGATAAACTGTAAAAACAGTGCGACGCGCAAAATTGCACGAGCGTGAACTGCACAAAACAGTGCGACGCGCAAAATAGCGCGAGTGATAAACAGTAAAAAAAAGTGCGACACGCAAAATAGCGCGAGTGTGAACTGCACAAAACAGTGCGACGCGCAAAATACCGCGAGTGAAAAACTGAAAAAAATGGTGCGACGCGCAAAATAGCGCGAGTGATAAACTGCAGAAAACAGTGTGACGCGCAAAATAGCGCCAGTGATAAACTGTAAAAAATTGTGCGACGAGCAAAATAGTGCGAGTGTGAACTGTACAAAACAGTGCGACGCGCAAAATAGCGAGAGTGATAAACTTCACAAAACAGTGCGACGCGCAAAATAGCGCGAGTGAGAAACTGAAAAAAACGGTGCGACGCGCAAAATAGCGCGAGTGATAAACTGCAGAAAACAGTGCGACGCGCAAAATAGCGCGAGTCATAAACTGTAAAAAAGAGTGCGACACGCAAAATATCGCGAGTGTGAACTGCACAAAACAGTGCGACGCGCAAAATAGCGCGAGTGATAAACTGCACAAAACAGTGCGACGCGCAAAATAGCGCGAGTGAGAAACTGAAAAAAACGGTGCGACGCGCAAAATAGCGCGAGTGATAAACTGCAGAAAACATTGCGACGCGCAAAATAGCGCGAGTGATAAACTGAAAAAAACAGTAGCACGCGCAAAATAGCGCGAGTGATGAACTGCACAAAACAGTGCGACGCGCAAAATAGCGGGAGTGATAAACTGTAAAAAACAGTGGCACGCGCAAAATAGCGCGAGTGATGAACTGCACAAAACAGTGCGACGCGCAAAATAGCGCGAGTGATAAACTGTAAAAAACAGTGCGACGCGCAAAATAGCGCGAGTGTGAACTGCACCAAACAGTGCGACGCGCAAAATACCGCGAGTGATAAACTGCACAAAACAGTGCGAAGCGCAAAACAGCGCGAGTGAGAAACTGAAAAAAACGGTCCGACGCGCAAAATAGCGCGAGTGATAAACTGCATAAAACAGTGCGACGCGCAAAATAGCGTGAGTGATAAACTGTAAAAAACAGTGCGACGCGCAAAATCACGCGAGTGATAAACAGCACAAAACAGTGCGACGCGCAAAATAGCGCGAGTGATAAACTGCACAAAACAGCGCGACGGGCAAAATAGCGCGAGTGAGAAACTGCAGAAAACAGTGCGACGTGCAAAATAGCGCGAGTGAGAAACTGTAAAAAATAGTGCGACGCGCAAAATTGCGCGAGTGTGAACTGCAAAAAGGATTGCGACGCGCAAAATAGCGCGAGTGACAAACTGCACAAAACAGTGCAACGCGCAAAATAGCGCGAGTGATAAACTGAAAAAAACAGTGTCACGCGCAAAATAGCGCGAGTGATGGACTGCACAAAACAGTGCGACGCCCAAAATAGCGCGAGTGATAAACTGTAAAAACAGTGCGACGCGCAAAATTGCACGAGCGTGAACTGCACAAAACAGTGCGACGCGCAAAATAGCGCGAGTGATAAACAGTAAAAAAAAGTGCGACGTGCAAAATAGCGCGAGTGAAAAACTGAAAAAAAACGGTGCGACGCGCAAAATAGCGCGAGTGATTAGCTGCAGAAAACAGTGCGACGCGCAAAATAGCGCCAGTGATAAATTGTAAAAAATTGTGCGACGCGCAAAATAGCGCGAGTGTGAACTGCACAAAACAGTGCGACCGCGCAAAATAGCGCGAGTGATAAACTGCACAAAATAGTACGACGCGCAAAATAGCGCGAGTGAGAAACTGAAAAAAGCGGTGCGACGCGCAAAATAGCGCGAGTGATAAACTGCAGAAAACAGTGCGACGCGCAAAATAGCGCGAGTGATAAACTGTAAAAAATTGTGCGACGCGCAAAATAGCGCGAGTGAGAAACTGAAAAAAACGGTGCGACGCGCAAATAGCGCGAGTGATGAACTGCAGAAAACAGTGCGACGCGCAAAATAGCGCGAGTGATAAACTGTAAAAAATAGTGGCACGCGCAAAATAGCGCGAGTGTGAACTGCACAAAACAGTGCGACGCGCAAAATAGCGCGAGTGATAAACTGCACAAAACAGTGCGATGCGCAAACAGCGCGAAGTGAGAAACTGAAAAAAACGGTCCGACGCGCAAAATAGCGCGAGTGATAAACTGCACAAAACTGTGCGACGCGCAAAATAGCGTGAGTGATAAACTGTAAAAAACAGTGCGAAGCGCAAAATCACGCGAGTGAGAAACAGCACAAAACAGTGCGACGCGCAAAATAGCGCGAGTGAGTAAAACTGCACAAAATAGTGCGACGGGCAAAATAGCGCGAGTGAGAAACTGTAAAAAATAGTGCGACGCGCAAAATTGCGCGAGTGTGAACTGCAAAAAAGATTGCGACGCGCAAAATAGCGCGAGTGACAAACTGCACAAAATAGTGCGACGCGCCAAAATAGCGTGAGTGATAAACTGTAAAAAACAGGGCGACGTGCAAAATAGCGCGAGTGTGAACTGCACAAAACAGTGCGACGCGCAAAATAGCGCGAGTGAGAAACTGAAAAAAACGGTGCGACGCGCAAAATAGCGCGAATGATAAACTGCAGAAACATTGCGACGCGCAAAATAGCGCGAGTGATAAACTGAAAAAAACAGTGGCACGCGCAAAATAGCGCGAGTGATGAACTGCACAAAACAGTGCGGACGCGCAAAATAGCGCGAGTGATAAACTGTAAAAAACAGTGGCACGCGCAAAATAGCGCGAGTGATGAACTGCACAAAACAGTGCAACGCGCAAAATAGCGCGAGTGATAAACTGTAAAAAACAGTGCGACGCGCAAAATAGCGCGAGTGTGAAGTGCACAAAACAGTGCGACGCGCAAAACAGCGCGAGTGAGAAACTGAAAAAAACGGTCCGACGCGCAAAATAGCGCGAGTGATAAACTGCACAAAACAGTGCGACGCGCAAAATAGCGCGAGTGATAAACTGTAAAAAACAGTGCGACGCGCAAAATCACGCGAATGATAAACAGCACCAAAACAGTGCGATGTGCAAAATAGCACGAGTGATAAACTGCACAAAACAGCGCGGCGGCAAAATAGCGCGAGTGAGAAACTCAGAAAACAGTGCGACGTGCAAAATAGCGCGAGTGTGAACTGCAAAAACGATTGCGACGCGCAAAAAAGCGCGAGTGACAAACTGCACAAATAGTGCGACGCGCAAAATTGCGCGAGTGATAAACTGAAAAAACAGTGGCATGCGCAAAATAGCGCGAGTGATGGACTGCACAAAACAGTGCGACGCCCAAAATAGCGCGAGTGATAAACTGTAAAAACAGTGCGACGCGCAAAATAGCGCGAGCGTGACTGCACAAAACAGTGCGACGCGCAAAATAGCGCGAGTGATTAAACAGTAAAAAAAGTGCGACGCGCAAAATAGCGCGAGTGTGAACTGCACAAAACTGTGCGACGCGCAAAATAGCGCGAGTGAGAAACTGAAAAAAACGGCGCGACGCGCAAAATAGCGCGAGTGATAAACTGCAGAAAACAGTGCGACGCGCAAAATAGCGCGAGTGATAAACTGTAAAAAATTGTGCGACGCGTAAAATAGCGCGAGTGTGAACTGCACAAAACAGTGCGACGCGCAAAATAGCGCGAGTGATAAACTGCACAAAACAGTGCGGACCCGCAAAATAGCGCGAGTGAGAAACTGAAAAAAACGGTGCGATGCGCAAAATAGCGCGAGTGATAAACTGCAGGAAAACAGTGCGACGCGCAAAATAGCGCGAGTGATAAACTGTAAAAAATTGTGCGACGCGCAAAATAGCGCGAGTGTGAACTGCACAAAACAGTGCGACGCGCAAAATAGCGCGAGTGATAAACTGCACAAAACAGTGCGACGCGCAAAATAGCGCGAGTGAGAAACTGAAAAAAAAACGGTGCAACGCGCAAAATAGTGCGAGTGATAAACTGCAAGAAAACAATGCGACGCGCAAATAGCGCGAGTGATAAACTGCACAAAATAGCGCGAGTGAGAAACTGAAAAAAAAACGGTGCGACGCGCAAAATAGCGCGAGTGATAAACTGCAGAAAACATTGCGACGCGCAAAATAGCGCGAGTGATAAACTGAAAAAAACAGTGGCACGCGCAAATAGCGCGAGTGATGAACTGCACAAAACAGTGCGACGCGCAAAATAGCGCGAGTGATAAACTGTAAAAAACAGTGCGACGCGCAAAATAGCGCGAGTGTGAACTGCACCAAACAGTGCGACGCGCAAAATACCGCGAGTGATAAACTGCACAAAACAGTGCGACGCGCAAAAACAGCGCGAGTGAGAAACTGAAAAAACGGTCCGACGCGCAAAATAGCGCGAGTGATAAACTGCAACAAAACTGTGCGACGCGCAAAACAGCGTGAGTGATAAACTGTAAAAAATAGTGCGACGCGCAAAATGACGCGAGTGAGAAACAGCACAAAACAGTGCGACGCGCAAAATAGCGCGAGTGATAAACTGCACAAAACAGTGCGACGGGCAAAATAGCGCGAGTGAGACACTGCAGAAAACAGTGCGACGTGCAAAATAGCGCGAGTGAGAAACTGTAAAAATAGTGCGACGCGAAAAATTGCAGAAAAAGATTGCGACGCGCAAAATAGCGCGAGTGACAAACAGCACAAAATAGTGCGACGCGCAAAATAGCGTGAGTGATAAACTGTAAAAAAAACAGGGCGACGTGCAAAATAGCGCGAGTGTGAACTGCACAAAACAGTGCGACGCGCAAAATAGCGCGAGTGATAAACTGCACAAAACAGTGCGACGCGCAAAATAGCGCGAGTGAGAAACTGAAAAAACGGTGCGACGCGCAAAATAGCGCGAGTGATAAACTGCAGAAAACAGTGCGACGCGCAAAATAGCGCGAGTGATAAACTGTAAAAAAGAGTGCGACGCGCAAAATAGCGCGAGTGTGAACTGCACAAAACAGTGCGACGCGCAAAATAGCGCGTGTGATAAACTGCCACAAAACAGTGCGACGCGCAAAATAGCGCGAGTGATAAACTGAAAAAAAGTGGCGACGCGCAAAATAGCGCGAGTGATGAACTGCACAAAATAGTGCGACGCGCAAAATAGCGCGAGTGATAAACTGCACAAAACAGTGCGATGCGCAAACCAGCGCGAGTGAGAAACTGAAAAAAACGGTCCGACGCGCAAAATAGCGCGAGTGATAAACTGCACAAAACTGTGCGACGCGCAAAATAGCGTGAGTGATAAACTGTAAAAAACAGTGCGAAGCGCAAAATCACGCGAGTGAGAAACAGCACAAAACAGTGCGACGCGCAAAATAGCGCGAGTGATAAACTGCACAAAATAGTGCGACGGGCAAATAGCGCGAGTGAGAAACTGTAAAAAATAGTGCGACGCGCAAAATTGCGCGAGTGTGAACTGCAAAAAAAGATTGCGACGCGCAAAATAGCGCGAGTGACAAACTGCACAAAATAGTGCGACGCGCAAAATAGCGTGAGTGATAAACTGTAAAAAACAGGGCGACGTGCAAAATAGCGCGAGTGTGAACTGCACAAAACAGTGCGACGCGCAAAATAGTGCGAGTGAGAAACTGAAAAAAACGGTGCGACGCGCAAAATATCGCGAATGATAAACTGCAGAAAACATTGCGACGCGCAAAATAGCGCGAGTGATAAACTGAAAAAAACAGTGGCACGCGCAAAATAGCGCGAGTGATGAACTGCACAAAACAGTGCGACGCGCAAAATAGCGCGGAGTGATAAACTGTAAAAAACAGTGCGACGCGCAAAATAGCGCGAGTGTGAACTGCAACAAACAGTGCGACGCGCAAAATACCGCGAGTGATAAACTGCACAAAACAGTGCGACGCGCAAAACAGCGCGAGTGAGAAACTGAAAAAAACGGTCCGACGCGCAAATAGCGCAAGTGATAAACTGCACAAAACTGTGCGACGCGCAAAACAGCGTGAGTGATAACTGTAAAAATAGTGCGACGCGCAAAATCACGCGAGTGAGAAACAGCACAAAACAGTGCGACGCGCAAAATAGCGCGAGTGATAAACTGCACAAAACAGTGCGACGGGCAAAATAGCGCGAGTGAGACACTGCAGAAAACAGTGCGACGTGCAAAATAGCGCGAGTGAGAAACTGTAAAAAATAGTGCGACGCGCAAAATTGCAAAAAAGATTGCGACGCGCAAAATAGCGCGAGTGACAAACAGCACAAAATAGTGCGACGCGCAAAATAGCGTGAGTGATAAACTGTAAAAAAAAACAGGGCGACGTGCAAAATAGCGCGAGTGTGAACTGCACAAAACAGTGCGACGCGCAAAATAGCGCGAGTGATAAACTGCACAAAACAGTGCGACGCGCAAAATAGCGCGAGTGAGAAACTGAAAAAAACGGTGCGACGCGCAAAATAGCGCGAGTGATAAACTGCAGAAAACAGTGCGACGCGCAAAATAGCGCGAGTGATAAACTGTAAAAAAGAGTGCGACGCGCAAAATAGCGCGAGTGTGAACTGCACAAAACAGTGCGACGCGCAAAATAGCGCGTGTGATAAACTGCACAAAACAGTGCGACGCGCAAAATAGCGCGAGTGATAAACTGAAAAAAAAAGTGCGACGCGCAAAATAGCGCGAGTGATTGAACTGCACAAAATAGTGCGACGCGCAAAATAGCGCGAGTGATAAACTGCACAAAACAGTGCGATGCGCAAACCAGCGCGAGTGAGAAACTGAAAAAAACGGTCCGACGCGCAAAATAGCGCGAGTGATAAACTGCACAAAACTGTGCGACGCGCAAAATAGCGTGAGTGATAAACTGTAAAAAACAGTGCGAAGCGCAAAATCACGCGAGTGAGAAACAGCACAAAACAGTGCGACGCGCAAAATAGCGCGAGTGATAAACTGCACAAAATAGTGCGACGGGCAAAATAGCGCGAGTGAGAAACTGTAAAAAATAGTGCGACGCGCAAAATTGCGCGAGTGTGAACTGCAAAAAAAGATTGCGACGCGCAAAATAGCGCGAGTGACAAACTGCACAAAATAGTGCGACGCGCAAAATAGCGTGAGTGATAAACTGTAAAAAACAGGGCGACGTGCAAAATAGCGCGAGTGTGAACTGCACAAAACAGTGCGACGCGCAAAATAGTGCGAGTGAGAAACTGAAAAAAACGGTGCGACGCGCAAAATATCGCGAATGATAAACTGCAGAAAACATTGCGACGCGCAAAATAGCGCGAGTGATAAACTGAAAAAAACAGTGGCACGCGCAAAATAGCGCGAGTGATGAACTGCACAAAACAGTGCGACGCGCAAAATAGCGCGAGTGATAAACTGTAAAAAACAGTGCGACGCGCAAAATAGCGCGAGTGTGAACTGCACCAAACAGTGCGACGCGCAAAATACCGCGAGTGATAAACTGCACAAAACAGTGCGACGCGCAAAACAGCGCGAGTGAGAAACTGAAAAAAACGGTCCGACGCGCAAAAATAGCGCGAGTGATAAACTGCACAAAACTGTGCGACGCGCAAAACAGCGTGAGTGATAAACTGTAAAAAATAGTGCGACGCGCAAAATCACGCGAGTGAGAAACAGCACAAAACAGTGCGACGCGCAAAATAGCGCGAGTGATAAACTGCACAAAACAGTGCGACGGGCAAAATAGCGCGAGTGAGACACTGCAGAAAACAGTGCGACGTGCAAAATAGCGCGAGTGAGAAACTGTAAAAAATAGTGCGACGCGCAAAATTGCAAAAAAGATTGCGACGCGCAAAATAGCGCGAGTGACAAACAGCACAAAATAGTGCGACGCGCAAAATAGCGTGAGTGATAAACTGTAAAAAAAAACAGGGCGACGTGCAAAATAGCGCGAGTGTGAACTGCACAAAACAGTGCGACGCGCAAAATAGCGCGAGTGATAAACTGCACAAAACAGTGCGACGCGCAAAATAGCGCGAGTGAGAAACTGAAAAAAACGGTGCGACGCGCAAAATAGCGCGAGTGATAAACTGCAGAAAACAGTGCGACGCGCAAAATAGCGCGTGTGATAAACTGAAAAAAAAAGTGCGACGCGCAAAATAGCGCGAGTGATGAACTGCACAAAATAGTGCGACGCGCAAAATAGCGCGAGTGATAAACTGCACAAAACAGTGCGATGCGCAAACCAGCGCGAGTGAGAAACTGAAAAAAACGGTCCGACGCGCAAAATAGCGCGAGTGATAAACTGCACAAAACTGTGCGACGCGCAAAATAGCGTGAGTGATAAACTGTAAAAAACAGTGCGAAGCGCAAAATCACGCGAGTGAGAAACAGCACAAAACAGTGCGACGCGCAAAATAGCGCGAGTGATAAACTGCACAAAATAGTGCGACGGGCAAAATAGCGCGAGTGAGAAACTGTAAAAAATAGTGCGACGCGCAAAATTGCGCGAGTGTGAACTGCAAAAAAGATTGCGACGCGCAAAATAGCGCGAGTGACAAACTGCACAAAATAGTGCGACGCGCAAAATAGCGTGAGTGATAAACTGTAAAAAACAGGGCGACGTGCAAAATAGCGCGAGTGTGAACTGCACAAAACAGTGCGACGCGCAAAATAGTGCGAGTGAGAAACTGAAAAAAACAGTGCGACGCGCAAAATAGCGCGAATGATAAACTGCAGAAAACATTGCGACGCGCAAAATAGCGCGAGTGATAAACTGAAAAAAACAGTGGCACGCGCAAAATAGCGCGAGTGATGAACTGCACAAAACAGTGCGACGCGCAAAATAGCGCGAGTGATAAACTGTAAAAAACAGTGCGACGCGCAAAATAGCGCGAGTGTGAACTGCACCAAACAGTGCGACGCGCAAAATACCGCGAGTGATAAACTGCACAAAACAGTGCGACGCGCAAAACAGCGCGAGTGAGAAACTGAAAAAAACGGTCCGACGCGCAAAATAGCGCGAGTGATAAACTGCACAAAACTGTGCGACGCGCAAAACAGCGTGAGTGATAAACTGTAAAAAATAGTGCGACGCGCAAAATCACGCGAGTGAGAAACAGCACAAAACAGTGCGACGCGCAAAATAGCGCGAGTGATAAACTGCACAAAACAGTGCGACGGGCAAAATAGCGCGAGTGAGACACTGCAGAAAACAGTGCGACGTGCAAAATAGCGCGAGTGAGAAACTGTAAAAAATAGTGTGACGCGCAAAATTGCAAAAAAGATTGCGACGCGCAAAATAGCGCGAGTGACAAACAGCACAAAATAGTGCGACGCGCAAAATAGCGTGAGTGATAAACTGTAAAAAAAAACAGGGCGACGTGCAAAATAGCGCGAGTGTGAACTGCACAAAACAGTGCGACGCGCAAAATAGCGCGAGTGATAAACTGCACAAAACAGTGCGACGCGCAAAATAGCGCGAGTGAGAAACTGAAAAAAACGGTGCGACGCGCAAAATAGCGCGAGTGATAAACTGCAGAAAACAGTGCGACGCGCAAAATAGCGCGTGTGATAAACTGAAAAAAAAAGTGCGACGCGCAAAATAGCGCGAGTGATGAACTGCACAAAATAGTGCGACGCGCAAAATAACGCGAGTGATAAACTGCACAAAACAGTGCGATGCGCAAACCAGCGCGAGTGAGAAACTGAAAAAAACGGTCCGACGCGCAAAATAGCGCGAGTGATAAACTGCACAAAACTGTGCGACGCGCAAAATAGCGTGAGTGATAAACTGTAAAAAACAGTGCGAAGCGCAAAATCACGCGAGTGAGAAACAGCACAAAACAGTGCGACGCGCAAAATAGCGCGAGTGATAAACTGCACAAAATAGTGCGACGGGCAAAATAGCGCGAGTGAGAAACTGTAAAAAATAGTGCGACGCGCAAAATTGCGCGAGTGTGAACTGCAAAAAAGATTGCGACGCGCAAAATAGCGCGAGTGACAAACTGCACAAAATAGTGCGACGCGCAAAATAGCGTGAGTGATAAACTGTAAAAAACAGGGCGACGTGCAAAATAGCGCGAGTGTGAACTGCACAAAACAGTGCGACGCGCAAAATAGTGCGAGTGAGAAACTGAAAAAAACGGTGCGACGCGCAAAATAGCGCGAATGATAAACTGCAGAAAACATTGCGACGCGCAAAATAGCGCGAGTGATAAACTGAAAAAAACAGTGGCACGCGCAAAATAGCGCGAGTGATGAACTGCACAAAACAGTGCGACGCGCAAAATAGCGCGAGTGATAAACTGTAAAAAACAGTGCGACGCGCAAAATAGCGCGAGTGTGAACTGCACCAAACAGTGCGACGCGCAAAATACCGCGAGTGATAAACTGCACAAAACAGTGCGACGCGCAAAACAGCGCGAGTGAGAAACTGAAAAAAACGGTCCGACGCGCAAAATAGCGCGAGTGATAAACTGCACAAAACTGTGCGACGCGCAAAACAGCGTGAGTGATAAACTGTAAAAAATAGTGCGACGCGCAAAATCACGCGAGTGAGAAACAGCACAAAACAGTGCGACGCGCAAAATAGCGCGAGTGATAAACTGCACAAAACAGTGCGACGGGCAAAATAGCGCGAGTGAGACACTGCAGAAAACAGTGCGACGTGCAAAATAGCGCGAGTGAGAAACTGTAAAAAATAGTGCGACGCGCAAAATTGCAAAAAAGATTGCGACGCGCAAAATAGCGCGAGTGACAAACAGCACAAAATAGTGCGACGCGCAAAATAGCGTGAGTGATAAACTGTAAAAAAAAACAGGGCGACGTGCAAAATAGCGCGAGTGTGAACTGCACAAAACAGTGCGACGCGCAAAATAGCGCGAGTGATAAACTGCACAAAATAGTGCGACGCGCAAATTAGCGCGAGTGAGAAACTGAAAAAAACGGTGCGACGCGCAAAATAGCGCGAGTGATAAACTGCAGAAAACAGTGCGACGCGCAAAATAGCGCGAGTGATAAACTGTAAAAAAGAGTGCGACGCGCAAAATAGCGCGAGTGTGAACTGCACAAAACAGTGCGACGCGCAAAATAGCGCGTGTGATAAACTGCACAAAACAGTGCGACGCGCAAAATAGCGCGAGTGATAAACTGAAAAAAAAAGTGCGACGCGCAAAATAGCGCGAGTGATGAACTGCACAAAATAGTGCGACGCGCAAAATAGCGCGAGTGATAAACTGCACAAAACAGTGCGATGCGCAAACCAGCGCGAGTGAGAAACTGAAAAAAACGGTCCGACGCGCAAAATAGCGCGAGTGATAAACTGCACAAAACTGTGCGACGCGCAAAATAGCGTGAGTGATAAACTGTAAAAAACAGTGCGAAGCGCAAAATCACGCGAGTGAGAAACAGCACAAAACAGTGCGACGCGCAAAATAGCGCGAGTGATAAACTGCACAAAATAGTGCGACGGGCAAAATAGCGCGAGTGAGAAACTGTAAAAAATAGTGCGACGCGCAAAATTGCGCGAGTGTGAACTGCAAAAAAGATTGCGACGCGCAAAATAGCGCGAGTGACAAACTACACAAAATAGTGCGACGCGCAAAATAGCGTGAGTGATAAACTGTAAAAAACAGGGCGACGTGCAAAATAGCGCGAGTGTGAACTGCACAAAACAGTGCGACGCGCAAAATAGTGCGAGTGAGAAACTGAAAAAACGGTGCGACGCGCAAAATAGCGCGAATGATAAACTGCAGAAAACATTGCGACGCGCAAAATAGCGCGAGTGATAAACTGAAAAAAACAGTGGCACGCGCAAAATAGCTCGAGTGATGAACTGCACAAAACAGTGCGACGCGCAAAATAGCGCGAGTGATAAACTGTAAAAAACAGTGGCACGCGCAAAATAGCGCGAGTGATGAACTGCACAAAACAGTGCAACGCGCAAAATAGCGCGAGTGATAAACTGTAAAAAACAGTGCGACGCGCAAAATAGCGCGAGTGTAAAGTGCACAAAACAGTGCGACGCGCAAAACAGCGCGAGTGAGAAACTGAAAAAAACGGACCGACGCGCAAAATAGCGCGAGTGATAAACTGCACAAAACAGTGCGACGCGCAAAATAGCGCGAGTGATAAACTGTAAAAAACAGTGCGACGCGCAAAATCACGCGAATGATAAACAGCACAAAACAGTGCGACGCGCAAAATAGCACGAGTGATAAACTGCACAAAATAGCGCGACGGCAAAATAGCGCGAGTGAGAAACTGCAGAAAACAGTGCGACGTGCAAAATAGCGCGAGTGTGAACTGCAAAAAGGATTGCGACGCGCAAAATAGCGCGAGTGACAAACTGCACAAAATAGTGCGACGCGCAAAATTGCGCGAGTGATAAACTGAAAAAAACAGTGGCACGCGCAAAATAGCGCGAGTGATGGACTGCACAAAACAGTGCGACGCCCAAAATAGCGCGAGTGATAAACTGTAAAAAACAGTGCGACGCGCAAAATTGCACGAGCGTGAACTGCACAAAACAGTGCGACGCGCAAAATAGCGCGAGTGATAAACAGTAAAAAAAAGTGCGACGCGCAAAATAGCGCGAGTGTGAACTGCACAAAACTGTGCGACGCGCAAAATAGCGCGAGTGAGAAACTGAAAAAAACGGCGCGGCGCGCAAAATAGCGCGAGTGATAAACTGCAGAAAACAGTGCGACGCGCAAAATAGCGCGAGTGATAAACTGTAAAAAAATTGTGCGACGCGTAAAATAGCGCGAGTGTGAACTGCACAAAACAGTGCGACGCGCAAAATAGCGCGAGTGATAAACTGCACAAAACAGTGCGACACGCAAAATAGCGCGAGTGAGAAACTGAAAAAAACGGTGCGACGCGCAAAATAGCGCGAGTGATAAACTGCAGAAAACAGTGCGACGCGCAAAATAGCGCGAGTGATAAACTGTAAAAAATTGTGCGACGCGCAAAATAGCGCGAGTGTGAACTGCACAAAACAGTGCGACGCGCAAAATAGCGCGAGTGATAAACTGCACAAAACAGTGCGACGCGCAAAATAGGGCGAGTGAGAAACTGAAAAAAAACGGTTGCAACGCGCAAAATAGTGCGAGTGATAAACTGCAGAAAACAATGCGACGCGCAAAATAGCGCGAGTGATAAACTGCACAAAACAGTGCGACGCGCAAAATAGCGCGAGTGAGAAACTGAAAAAAAACGGTGCGACGCGCAAAATAGCGCGAGTGATAAACTGCAGAAAACATTGCGACGCGCAAAATAGCGCGAGTGATAAACTGAAAAAAACAGTGGCACGCGCAAAATAGCGCGAGTGATGAACTGCACAAAACAGTGCGACGCGCAAAATAGCGCGAGTGATAAACTGTAAAAAACAGTGCGACGCGCAAAATAGCGCGAGTGTGAACTGCACCAAACAGTGCGACGCGCAAAATACCGCGAGTGATAAACTGCACAAAACAGTGCGACGCGCAAAACAGCGCGAGTGAGAAACTGAAAAAAACGGTCCGACGCGCAAAATAGCGCGAGTGATAAACTGCACAAAACTGTGCGACGCGCAAAACAGCGTGAGTGATAAACTGTAAAAAATAGTGCGACGCGCAAAATCACGCGAGTGAGAAACAGCACAAAACAGTGCGACGCGCAAAATAGCGCGAGTGATAAACTGCACAAAACAGTGCGACGGGCAAAATAGCGCGAGTGAGACACTGCAGAAAACAGTGCGACGTGCAAAATAGCGCGAGTGAGAAACTGTAAAAAATAGTGCGACGCGCAAAATTGCAAAAAAGATTGCGACGCGCAAAATAGCGCGAGTGACAAACAGCACAAAATAGTGCGACGCGCAAAATAGCGTGAGTGATAAACTGTAAAAAACAGGGCGACGTGCAAAATAGCGCGAGTGTGAACTGCACAAAACAGTGCGACGCGCAAAATAGCGCGAGTGATAAACTGCACAAAACAGTGCGACGCGCAAAATAGCGCGAGTGAGAAACTGAAAAAAACGGTGCGACGCGCAAAATAGCGCGAGTGATAAACTGCAGAAAACAGTGCGACGCGCAAAATAGCGCGAGTGATAAACTGTAAAAAAGAGTGCGACGCGCAAAATAGCGCGAGTGTGAACTGCACAAACAGTGCGACCGCCAAAATAGCGCGTGTGATAAACTGAAAAAAAAAGTGCGACGCGCAAAATAGCGCGAGTGATGAACTGCACAAAATAGTGCGACGCGCAAAATAGCGCGAGTGATAAACTGCACAAAACAGTGCGATGCGCAAACCAGCACGAAGTGAGAAACTGAAAAAAACGGTCCGACGCGCAAAATAGCGCGAGTGATAAACTGCACAAAACTGTGCGACGCGCAAAATAGCGTGAGTGATAAACTGTAAAAAACTGTGCGAAGCGCAAAATCACGGCGAGTGAGAAACAGCACAAAACAGTGCGACGCGCAAAATAGCGCGAGTGATAAACTGCACAAAATAGTGCGACGGGGCAAAATAGCGCGAGTGAGAAACTGTAAAAAATAGTGCGACGCGCAAAATTGCGCGAGTGTGAACTGCAAAAAAGATTTGCGACGCGCAAAATAGCGCGAGTGACAAACTGCACAAAATAGTGCGACGCGCAAAATAGCGTGAGTGATAAACTGTAAAAAACAGGGCGACGTGCAAAATAGCGCGAGTGTGAACTGCAACAAAACAGTGCGACGCGCAAAATAGCGCGAGTGAGAAACTGAAAAAAACGGTGCGACGCGCAAAATAGCGCGAATGATAAACTGCAGAAAACATTGCGACGCGCAAAATAGCGCGAGTGATAAACTGAAAAAAACAGTGGCACGCGCAAAATAGCGCGAGTGATGAACTGCACAAAACAGTGCGACGCGCAAAATAGCGCGAGTGATAAACTGTAAAAAAACAGTGGCACGCGCAAAATAGCGCGAGTGATGAACTGCACAAAACAGTGCAACGCGCAAAATAGCGCGAGTGATAAACTGTAAAAAACAGTGCGACGCGCAAAATAGCGCGATAGTGTAAAGTGCACAAAACAGTGCGACGCGCAAAACAGCGCGAGTGAGAAACTGAAAAAAACGGACCGACGCGCAAAATAGCGCGAGTGATAAACTGCACAAAACAGTGCGACGCGCAAAATAGCGCGAGTGATAAACTGTAAAAAACAGTGCGACGCGCAAAATCAACGCGAATGATAAACAGCACAAAACAGTGCGACGCGCAAAATAGCACGAGTGATAAACTGCAGCAAAATAGCGCGACGGCAAAATAGCGCGAGTGAGAAACTGCAGAAAACAGTGCGACGTGCAAAATAGCGCGAGTGTGAACTGCAAAAAGGATTGCGACGCGCAAAATAGCGCGAGTGACAAACTGCACAAAATAGTGCGACGCGCAAAATTGCGCGAGTGATAAACTGAAAAAAACAGTGGCAACGCGCAAAAATAGCGCGAGTGATGGACTGCACAAAACAGTGCGACGCCCAAAATAGCGCGAGTGATAAACTGTAAAAAACAGTGCGACGCGCAAAAATTGCACGAGCGGTGAACTGCACAAAACAGTGCGACGCGCAAAATAGCGCGAAGTGATAAACAGTAAAAAAAAGTGCGACGCGCAAAAATAGCGCGAGTGTGAACTGCACAAAACTGTGCGACGCGCAAAATAGCGCGAAGTGAGAAACTGAAAAAAACGGCGCGACGCGCAAAATAGCGCGAGTGATAAACTGCAGAAAACAGTGCGACGCGCAAAATAGCGCGAGTGATAAACTGTAAAAAATTGTGCGACGCGTAAAATAGCGCGAGTGTGAACTGCACAAAACAGTGCGACGCGCAAAATAGCGCGAGTGATAAACTGCACAAAACAGTGCGACACGCAAAATAGCGCGAGTGAGAAACTGAAAAAAACGGTGCGACGCGCAAAATAGCGCGAGTGATAAACTGCAGAAAACAGTGCGACGCGCAAAATAGCGCGAGTGATAAACTGTAAAAAATTGTGCGACGCGCAAAATAGCGCGAGTGTGAACTGCACAAAACAGTGCGACGCGCAAAATAGCGCGAGTGATAAACTGCACAAAACAGTGCGACGCGCAAAATAGCGCGAGTGAGAAACTGAAAAAAAACGGTGCAACGCGCAAAATAGTGCGAGTGATAAACTGCAGAAAACAATGCGACGCGCAAAATAGCGCGAGTGATAAACTGCACAAAACAGTGCGACGCGCAAAATAGCGCGAGTGAGAAACTGAAAAAAAACGGTGCGACGCGCAAAATAGCGCGAGTGATAAACTGCAGAAAACATTGCGACGCGCAAAATAGCGCGAGTGATAAACTGAAAAAAACAGTGGCACGCGCAAAATAGCGCGAGTGATGAACTGCACAAAACAGTGCGACGCGCAAAATAGCGCGAGTGATAAACTGTAAAAAACAGTGCGACGCGCAAAATAGCGCGAGTGTGAACTGCACCAAACAGTGCGACGCGCAAAATACCGCGAGTGATAAACTGCACAAAACAGCGCGACGCGCAAAACAGCGCGAGTGAGAAACTGAAAAAAACGGTCCGACGCGCAAAATAGCGCGAGTGATAAACTGCACAAAACTGTGCGACGCGCAAAACAGCGTGAGTGATAAACTGTAAAAAACAGTGCGACGCGCAAAATCACGCGAGTGAGAAACAGCACAAAACAGTGCGACGCGCAAAATAGCGCGAGTGATAAACTGCACAAAACAGTGCGACGGGCAAAATAGCGCGAGTGAGACACTGCAGAAAACAGTGCGACGTGCAAAATAGCGCGAGTGAGAAACTGTAAAAAATAGTGCGACGCGCAAAATTGCAAAAAAGATTGCGACGCGCAAAATAGCGCGAGTGACAAACAGCACAAAATAGTGCGACGCGCAAAATAGCGTGAGTGATAAACTGTAAAAAACAGGGCGACGTGCAAAATAGCGCGAGTGTGAACTGCACAAAACAGTGCGACGCGCAAAATAGCGCGAGTGATAAACTGCACAAAACAGTGCGACGCGCAAAATAGCGCGAGTGAGAAACTGAAAAAAACGGTGCGACGCGCAAAATAGCGCGAGTGATAAACTGCAGAAAACAGTGCGACGCGCAAAATAGCGCGAGTGATAAACTGTAAAAAAGAGTGCGACGCGCAAAATAGCGCGAGTGTGAACTGCACAAAACAGTGCGACGCGCAAAATAGCGCGTGTGATAAACTGCACAAAACAGTGCGACGCGCAAAATAGCGCGAGTGATAAACTGAAAAAAAAAGTGCGACGCGCAAAATAGCGCGAGTGATGAACTGCACAAAATAGTGCGACGCGCAAAATAGCGCGAGTGATAAACTGCACAAAACAGTGCGATGCGCAAACCAGCGCGAGTGAGAAAATGAAAAAAACGGTCCGGCGCGCAAAATAGCGCGAGTGATAAACTGCACAAAACTGTGCGACGCGCAAAATAGCGTGAGTGATAAACTGTAAAAAACAGTGCGAAGCGCAAAATCACGCGAGTGAGAAACAGCACAAAACAGTGCGACGCGCAAAATAGCGCGAGTGATAAACTGCACAAAATAGTGCGACGGGCAAAATAGCGCGAGTGAGAAACTGTAAAAAATAGTGCGACGCGCAAAATTGCGCGAGTGTGAACTGCAAAAAAGATTGCGACGCGCAAAATAGCGCGAGTGACAAACTGCACAAAATAGTGCGACGCGCAAAATAGCGTGAGTGATAAACTGTAAAAAACAGGGCGACGTGCAAAATAGCGCGAGTGTGAACTGCACAAAACAGTGCGACGCGCAAAATAGCGCGAGTGAGAAACTGAAAAAAACGGTGCGACGCGCAAAATAGCGCGAATGATAAACTGCAGAAAACATTGCGACGCGCAAAATAGCGCGAGTGATAAACTGAAAAAAACAGTGGCACGCGCAAAATAGCGCGAGTGATGAACTGCACAAAACAGTGCGACGCGCAAAATAGCGCGAGTGATAAACTGTAAAAAACAGTGCGACGCGCAAAATAGCGCGAGTGTAAAGTGCACAAAACAGTGCGACGCGCAAAACAGCGCGAGTGAGAAACTGAAAAAAACGGACCGACGCGCAAAATAGCGCGAGTGATAAACTGCACAAAACAGTGCGACGCGCAAAATAGCGCGAGTGATAAACTGTAAAAAACAGTGCGACGCGCAAAATCACGCGAATGATAAACAGCACAAAACAGTGCGACGCGCAAAATAGCACGAGTGATAAACTGCACAAAACAGCGCGACGGCAAAATAGCGCGAGTGAGAAACTGCAGAAAACAGTGCGACGTGCAAAATAGCGCGAGTGTGAACTGCAAAAAGGATTGCGACGCGCAAAATAGCGCGAGTGACAAACTGCACAAAATAGTGCGACGCGCAAAATTGCGCGAGTGATAAACTGAAAAAAACAGTGGCACGCGCAAAATAGCGCGAGTGATGGACTGCACAAAACAGTGCGACGCCCAAAATAGCGCGAGTGATAAACTGTAAAAAACAGTGCGACGCGCAAAATTGCACGAGCGTGAACTGCACAAAACAGTGCGACGCGCAAAATAGCGCGAGTGATAAACAGTAAAAAAAAGTGCGACGCGCAAAATAGCGCGAGTGTGAACTGCACAAAACTGTGCGACGCGCAAAATAGCGCGAGTGAGAAACTGAAAAAAACGGCGCGACGCGCAAAATAGCGCGAGTGATAAACTGCAGAAAACAGTGCGACGCGCAAAATAGCGCGAGTGATAAACTGTAAAAAATTGTGCGACGCGTAAAATAGCGCGAGTGTGAACTGCACAAAACAGTGCGACGCGCAAAATAGCGCGAGTGATAAACTGCACAAAACAGTGCGACGCGCAAAATAGCGCTAGTGAGAAACTGAAAAAAACGGTGCGACGCGCAAAATAGCGCGAGTGATAAACTACAGAAAACAGTGCGACGCGCAAAATAGCGCGAGTGATAAACTGTAAAAAATTGTGCGACGCGCAAAATAGCGCGAGTGTGAACTGCACAAAACAGTGCGACGCGCAAAATAGCGCGAGTGATAAACTGCACAAAACAGTGCGACGCGCAAAATAGCGCGAGTGAGAAACTGAAAAAAATGGTGCGACGCGCAAAATAGTGCGAGTGATAAACTGCAGAAAACCGTGCGACGCGCAAAATAGCGCGAGTGATAAGCTGTAAAAAATTGTGCGACGCGCAAAATAGCGCGAGTGAGAAACTGAAAAAAACGGTGCGACGCGCAAAATAGCACGAGTGATGAACTGCACAAAACAGTGCGACGCGCAAAATAGCGCGAGTGATAAACTGTAAAAAACAGTGGCACGCGCAAAATAGCGCGAGTGTGAACTGCACAAAACAGTGCGACGCGCAAAATACCGCGAGTGATAAACTGCACAAAACAGTGCGACGCGCAAAACAGCGCGAGTGAGAAACTGAAAAAAACGGTCCGACGCGCAAAATCACGCGAGTGAGAAACAGCACAAAACAGTGCGACGCGCAAAATAGCGCGAGTGATAAACTGCACAAAACAGTGCGACGGGCAAAATAGCGCGAGTGAGACACTGCAGAAAACAGTGCGACGTGCAAAATAGCGCGAGTGAGAAACTGTAAAAAATAGTGCGACGCGCAAAATTGCAAAAAAGATTGCGACGCGCAAAATAGCGCGAGTGACAAACAGCACAAAATAGTGCGACGCGCAAAATAGCGTGAGTGATAAACTGTAAAAAACAGGGCGACGTGCAAAATAGCGCGAGTGTGAACTGCACAAAACAGTGCGACGCGCAAAATAGCGCGAGTGATGAACTGCACAAAACAGTGCGACGCGCAAAATAGCGCGAGTGAGAAACTGAAAAAAACGGTGCGACGCGCAAAATAGCGCGAATGATAAACTGCAGAAAACATTGCGACGCGCAAAATAGCGCGAGTGATAAACTGAAAAAAACAGTGGCACGCGCAAAATAGCGCGAGTGATGAACTGCACAAAACAGTGCGACGCGCAAAATAGCGCGAGTGATAAACTGTAAAAAACAGTGGCACGCGCAAAATAGCGCGAGTGATGAACTGCACAAAACAGTGCAACGCACAAAATAGCGCGAGTGATAAACTGTAAAAAATAGTGCGACGCGCAAAATAGCGCGAGTGTGAAGTGCACAAAATAGTGCGACGCGCAAAACAGCGCGAGTGAGAAACTGAAAAAAACGGTCCGACGCGCAAAATAGCGCGAGTGATAAACTGCACAAAACAGTGCGACGCGCAAAATAGCGCGAGTGATAAACTGTAAAAAACAGTGCGACGCGCAAAATCACGCGAATGATAAACAGCACAAAACAGTGCGACGCGCAAAATAGCGCGAGTGATAAACTGCACAAAACAGCGCGACGGCAAAATAGCGCGAGTGAGAAACTGCAGAAAACAGTGCGACGTGCAAAATAGCGCGAGTGTGAACTGCAAAAAGGATTGCGACGCGCAAAATAGCGCGAGTGACAAACTGCACAAAATAGTGCGACGCGCAAAATTGCGCGAGTGATAAACTGAAAAAAACAGTGGCACGCGCAAAATAGCGCGAGTGATGGACTGCACAAAACAGTGCGATGCCCAAAATAGCGCGAGTGATAAACTGTAAAAAACAGTGCGACGCGCAAAATTGCACGAGCGTGAACTGCACAAAACAGTGCGACGCGCAAAATAGCGCGAGTGATAAACAGTAAAAAAAAGTGCGACGCGCAAAAATAGCGCGAGTGTGAACTGCACAAAACTGTGCGACGCGCAAAATAGCGCGAGTGAGAAACTGAAAAAAACGGCGCGACGCGCAAAATAGCGCGAGTGATAAACTACAGAAAACAGTGCGACGCGCAAAATAGCGCGAGTGATAAACTGTAAAAAATTGTGCGACGCGTAAAATAGCGCGAGTGTGAACTGCACAAAACTGTGCGACGCGCAAAATAGCGCGAGTGAGAAACTGAAAAAAACGGTGCGACGCGCAAAATAGCGCGAGTGATAAACTGCAGAAAACAGTGCGACGCGCAAAATAGCGCGAGTGATAAACTGTAAAAAATTGTGCGACGCGCAAAATAGCGCGAGTGTGAACTGCACAAAACAGTGCGACGCGCAAAATAGCGCGAGTGATAAACTGCACAAAACAGTGCGACGCGCAAAATAGCGCGAGTGAGAAACTGAAAAAAACGGTGCGACGCGCAAAATAGTGCGAGTGATAAACTGCAGAAAACAATGCGACGCGCAAAATAGCGCGAGTGATAAACTGCACAAAACAGTGCGACGCGCAAAATAGCGCGAATGAGAAACTGAAAAAAAACGGTGCGACGTGCAAAATAGCGCGAGTGATAAACTGCAGAAAACATTGCGACGCGCAAAATAGCGCGAGTGATAAACTGAAAAAAACAGTGGCACGCGCAAAACAGCGCGAGTGATGAACTGCACAAAACAGTGCGACGCGCAAAATAGCGCTAGTGATAAACTGTAAAAAACAGTGCGACGCGCAAAATACCGCGAGTGATAAACTGCATAAAACAGTGCGTCGCGCAAAACAGCGCGAGCGAGAAACTGAAAAAAACGGTCCGACGCGCAAAATAGCGCGAGTGATAAACTGCACAAAACTGTGCGACGCGCAAAATAGCGTGAGTGATAAACTGTAAAAAACAGTGCGACGCGCAAAATCACGCGAGTGAGAAACAGCACAAAATAGTGCGACGCGCAAAATAGCGCGAGTGATAAACTGCACAAAACAGTGCGACGGGCAAAATAGCGCGAGTGAGACACTGCAGAAAACAGTGCGACGTGCAAAATAGCGCGAGTGAGAAACTGTAAAAAATAGTGCGACGCGCAAAATTGCAAAAAAGATTGCGACGCGCAAAATAGCGCGTGTGACAAACAGCACCAAATAGTGCGACGCGCAAAATAGCGTGAGTGATAAACTGTAAAAAACAGGGCGACGTGCAAAATAGCGCGAGTGTGAACTGCACAAAACAGTGCGACGCGCAAAATAGCGCGAGTGATAAACTGCACAAAACAGTGCGACGCGCAAAATAGCGCGAGTGAGAAACTGAAAAAAACGGTGCGACGCGCAAAATAGCGCGAGTGATAAACTGCAGAAAACAGTGCGACGCGCAAAATAGCGCGAGTGATAAACTGTAAAAAAGAGTGCGACGCGCAAAATAGCGCGAGTGTGAACTGCAGAAAACAGTGCGACGCGCAAAATAGCGCGAGTGATAAACTGCACAAAACAGTGCGACGCGCAAAATAGCGCGAGTGATAAACTGAAAAAAACAGTGCGACGCGCAAAATAGCGCGAGTGATAAACTGCACAAAACAGTGCGATGCGCAAAACAGCGCGAGTGAGAAACTGAAAAAAACGGTCCGACGCGCAAAATAGCGCGATTGATAAACTGCACAAAACTGTGCGACGCGCAAAATAGCGTGAGTGATAAACTGTAAAAAACAGTGCGAAGCGCAAAATCACGCGAGTGAGAAACAGCACAAAACAGTGCGACGCGCAAAATAGCGCGAGTGATAAACTGCACAAAATAGTGCGACGGGCAAAATAGCGCGAGTGAGAAACTGTAAAAAATAGTGCGACGCGCAAAATTGCGCGAGTGTGAACTGCAAAAAAGATTGCGACGCGCAAAATAGCGCGAGTGACAAACTGCACAAAATAGTGCGACGCGCAAAATAGCGTGAGTGATAAACTGTAAAAAACAGGGCGATGTGCAAAATAGCGCGAGTGTGAACTGCACAAAACAGTGCGACGCGCAAAATAGCGCGAGTGAGAAACTGAAAAAAACGGTGCGACGCGCAAAATAGCGCGAATGATAAACTGCAGAAAACATTGCGACGCGCAAAATAGCGCGAGTGATAAACTGAAAAAAACAGTGGCACGCGCAAAATAGCGCGAGTGATGAACTGCACAAAACAGTGCGACGCGCAAAATAGCGCGAGTGATAAACTGTAAAAAACAGTGCACGCGCAAAATAGCGCGAGTGATGAACTGCACAAAACAGTGCAACGCGCAAAATAGCGCGAGTGATAAACTGTAAAAAACAGTGCGACGCGCAAAATAGCGCGAGTGTAAAGTGCACAAAACAGTGCGACGCGCAAAACAGCGCGAGTGAGAAACTGAAAAAAACGGTCCGACGCACAAAATAGCGCGAGTGATAAACTGCACAAAACAGTGCGACGCGCAAAATAGCGCGAGTGATAAACTGTAAAAAACAGTGCGACGCTCAAAATCACGCGAATGATAAACAGCACAAAACAGTGCGACGCGCAAAATAGCACGAGTGATAAACTGCACAAAACAGCGTGACGGCAAAATAGCGCGAGTGAGAAACTGCAGAAAACAGTGCGACGTGCAAAATAGCGCGAGTGTGAACTGCAAAAAGGATTGCGACGCGCAAAATAGCGCGAGTGACAAACTGCACAAAATAGTGCGACGCGCAAAATTGCGCGAGTGATAAACTGAAAAAAACAGTGGCACGCGCAAAATAGCGCGAGTGATGGACTGCACAAAACAGTGCGACGCCCAAAATAGCGCGAGTGATAAACTGTAAAAAACAGTGCGACGCGCAAAATTGCACGAGCGTGAACTGCACAAAACAGTGCGACGCGCAAAATAGCGCGAGTGATAAACAGTAAAAAAAAGTGCGACGCGCAAAATAGCGCGAGTGTGAACTGCACAAAACTGTGCGACGCGCAAAATAGCGCGAGTGAGAAACTGAAAAAAACGGTGCGACGCGCAAAATAGCGCGAGTGATAAACTACAGAAAACAGTGCGACGCGCAAAATAGCGCGAGTGATAAACTGTAAAAAATTGTGCGACGCGTAAAATAGCGCGAGTGTGAACTGCACAAAACAGTGCGACGCGCAAAATAGCGCGAGTGATAAACTGCACAAAACAGTGCGACGCGCAAAATAGCGCGAGTGAGAAACTGAAAAAAACGGTGCGACGCGCAAAATAGCGCGAGTGATAAACTGCAGAAAACAGTGCGACGCGCAAAATAGCGCGAGTGATAAACTGTAAAAAATTGTGCGACGCGCAAAATAGCGCGAGTGTGAACTGCACAAAACAGTGCGACGCGCAAAATAGCGCGAGTGATAAACTGCACAAAACAGTGCGACGCACAAAATAGCGCGAGTGAGAAACTGAAAAAAACGGTGCGACGCGCAAAATAGGGCGAGTGATAAACTGCAGAAAACAGTGCGACGCGCAAAATAGCGCGAGTGATAAACTGTAAAAAATTGTGCGACGCGCAAAATAGCGCGAGTGAGAAACTGAAAAAAACGGTGCGACGCGCAAAATAGCGCGAGTGATGAACTGCACAAAACAGTGCGACGCGCAAAATAGCGCGAGTGATAAACTGTAAAAAATAGGGGCACGCGCAAAATAGCGCGAGTGTGAACTGCACAAAACAGTGCGACGCGCAAAATACCGCGAGTGATAAACTGCACAAAACAGTGCGACGCGCAAAACAGCGCGAGTGAGAAACTGAAAAAAATGGTCCGACGCGCAAAATAGCGCGAGTGATAAACTGCACAAAACTGTGCGACGCGCAAAATCACGCGAGTGAGAAACAGCACAAAACAGTGCGACGCGCAAAATAGCGCGAGTGATAAACTGCACCAAACAGTGCGACGGGCAAAATAGCGCGAGTGAGAAACTGCAGAAAACAGTGCGACGTGCAAAATAGCGCGAGTGAGAAACTGTAAAAAATAGTGCGACGCGCAAAATTGCGCGAGTGTGAACTGCAAAAAAGATTGCGACGCGCAAAATAGCGCGAGTGACAAACTGCACAAAATAGTGCGACGCGCCAAATAGCGTGAGTGATAAACTGTAAAAAACAGGGCGACGTGGAAAATAGCGCGAGTGAGAAACTGAAAAAAACGGTGCGACGCGCAAAATAGTGCGAGTGATAAACTGCAGAAAACAGAGCGACGCGCAAAATAGCGCGAGTGAGAAACTGAAAAAAACGGTGCGACGCGCAAAATAGCGCGAGTGAGAAACTGCAGAAAACAATGCGACGCGCAAAATAGCGCGAGTGATAAACTGCACAAAACAGTGCGACGCGCAAAATAGCGCGAGTGAGAAACTGAAAAAAACGGTGCGACGCGCAAAATAGCGCGAGTGATAAACTGCAGAAAACAATGCGACGCGCAAAATAGCGCGAGTGATAAACTGCACAAAACAGTGCGACGCGCAAAATAGCGCGAGTGAGAAACTGAAAAAAACGGTGCGACGCGCAAAATAGCGCGAGTGATAAACTGCAGAAAACAGTGCGACGCGCAAAATAGCGCGAGTGATAAACTGTAAAAAATTGTGCGACGCGCAAAATAGCGCGAGTGTGAACTGCACAAAACAGTGCGACGCGCAAAATAGCGCGAGTGATAAACTGCACAAAACAGTGCGACGCGCAAAATAGCGCGAGTGAGAAACTGAAAAAAACGGTGCGACGCGCAAAATAGTGCGAGTGATAAACTGCAGAAAACCGTGCGACGCGCAAAATAGCGCGAGTGATAAACTGTAAAAAATTGTGCGACACGCAAAATAGCGCGAGTGAGAAACTGAAAAAAACGGTGCGACGCGCAAAATAGCGCGAGTGATAAACTGCAGAAAACAATGCGACGCGCAAAATAGCGCGAGTGATAAACTGCACAAAACTGTGCGACGCGCAAAATAGCGCGAGTGAGAAACTGAAAAAAAACGGTGCGACGCGCAAAATAGCGCGAGTGATAAACTGCAGAAAACATTGCGACGCGCAAAATAGCGCGAGTGATAAACTGAAAAAAACAGTGGCACGCGCAAAATAGCGCGAGTGATGAACTGCACAAAACAGTGCGACGCGCAAAATAGCGCAGTGATAAACTGTAAAAAACAGTGCGACGCGCAAAATAGCGCGAGTGCGAACTGCACCAAACAGTGCGACGCGCAAAATACCGCGAGTGATAAACTGCACAAAACAGTGCGACGCGCAAAACAGCGCGAGTGAGGAACTGAAAAAAAACGGTCCGACGCGCAAAATAGCGCGAGTGATAAACTGCACAAAACTGTGCGACGCGCAAAATAGCGTGAGTGATAAACTGTAAAAAACAGTGCGACGCGCAAAATCACGCGAGTGAGAAACAGCACAAAACAGTGCGACGCGCAAAATAGCGCGAGTGATAAACTGCACAAAACAGTGCGACGGGCAAAATAGCGCGGGTGAGACACTGCAGAAAACAGTGCGACGTGCAAAATAGCGCGAGTGAGAAACTGTAAAAAATAGTGCGACGCGCAAAATTGCAAAAAAGATTGCGACGCGCAAAATAGCGCGAGTGACAAACAGCACAAAATAGTGCGACGCGCAAAATAGCGTGAGTGATAAACTGTAAAAAACAGGGCGACGCGCAAAATAGCGCGAGTGTGAACTGCACAAAACAGTGCGACGCGCAAAATAGCGCGAGTGATAAACTGCACAAAACAGTGCGACGCGCAAAATAGCGCGAGTGAGAAACTGAAAAAAACGGTGCGACGCGCAAAATAGCGCGAGTGATAAACTGCAGAAAACAGTGCGACGCGCAAAATAGCGCGAGTGATAAACTGTAAAAAAGAGTGCGACGCGCAAAATAGCGCGAGTGTGAACTGCACAAAACAGTGCGACGCGCAAAATAGCGCGAGTGATAAACTGCACAAAACAGTGCGACGCGCAAAATAGCGCGAGTGAGAAACTGAAAAAAACGGTGCGACGCGCAAAATAGCGCGAGTGATAAACTGCAGAAAACATTGCGTAGCGCAAAATAGCGCGAGTGATAAACTGAAAACAGTGGCACGCGCAAAATAGCGCGAGTGATGAACTGCACAAAACAGTGCGACGCGCAAAATAGCGCGTGTGATAAACTGTAAAAAACAGTGGCACGCGCAAAATAGCGAGTGATGAACTGCAGAAAACAGTGCGACGCGCAAAATAGCGCGAGTGATAAACTGTAAAAAACAGTGCGACGCGCAAAATAGCGCGAAGGTGAACTGCACCAAACAGTGCGACGCGCAAAATACCGCGAGTGATAAACTGCACAAAACAGTGCGACGCACAAAACAGCGCGAGTGAGAAACTGAAAAAAACGGTCCGACGCGCAAAATAGCGCGAGTGATAAACTGCACAAAACAGCGCAACGCGAAAAATAGCGTGAGTGATAAACTGTAAAAAACAGTGCGACGCGCAAAATCACGCGAGTGATAAACAGCACAAAACAGTGCGACGCGCAAAATAGCGCGAGTGAGAAACTGAAAAAAACGGTGCGACAAGCAAAATAGCGCGAGTGATAAACTGCAGAAAATAGTGCGACGCGCAAAATAGCGCGAGTGATAAACTGTAAAAAATTGTGCGACGCGCAAAATAGCGCGAGTGTGAACTGCACAAAACAGTGCGACGCGCAAAATAGCGCGAGTGAGAAACTGAAAAAAACGGTGCGACGCGCAAAATAGCGCGCGTGATAAACTGCAGAAAACAGTGCGACGCGCAAAATAGCGCGAGTGATAAACTGAAAAAAACAGTGGCACGCGCAAAATAGCGCGAGTGATGAACTGCACAAAACAGTGCGACGCGCAAAATAGCGCGAGTGATAAACTGCACAAAACAGTGCGACGCGCAAAATAGCGCGAGTGAGAAACTGAAAAAAACGGTGCGACGCGCAAAATAGGGCGAGTGATAAACTGCAGAAAACAGTGCGACGCGCAAAATAGCGCGAGTGATAAACTGTAAAAAATTGTGCGACGCGCAAAATAGCGCGAGTGAGAAACTGAAAAAAACGGTGCGACGCGCAAAATAGCGCGAGTGATGAACTGCACAAAACAGTGCGACGCGCAAAATAGCGCGAGTGATAAACTGTAAAAAATAGTGGCACGCGCAAAATAGCGCGAGTGTGAACTGCACAAAACAGTGCGACGCGCAAAATACCGCGAGTGATAAACTGCACAAAACAGTGCGACGCGCAAAACAGCGCGAGTGAGAAACTGAAAAAAACGGTCCGACGCGCAAAATAGCGCGAGTGATAAACTGCACAAAACTGTGCGACGCGCAAAATCACGCGAGTGAGAAACAGCACAAAACTGTGCGACGCGCAAAATAGCGCGAGTGATAAACTGCACCAAACAGTGCGACGGGCAAAATAGCGCGAGTGAGAAACTGCAGAAAACAGTGCGACGTGCAAAATAGCGCGAGTGAGAAACTGTAAAAAATAGTGCGACGCGCAAAATTGCGCGAGTGTGAACTGCAAAAAAGATTGCGACGCGCAAAATAGCGCGAGTGACAAACTGCACAAAATAGTGCGACGCGCCAAATAGCGTGAGTGATAAACTGTAAAAAACAGGGCGACGTGGAAAATAGCGCGAGTGTGAACTGCACAAAACAGTGCGACGCGCAAAATAGCGTGAGTGATAAACTGCACAAAACAGTGCGACGCGCAAAATAGCGCGAGTGAGAAACTGAAAAAAACGGTGCGACGCGCAAAATAGCGCGAGTGATAAACTGCAGAAAACAGAGCGACGCGCAAAATTGCGCGAGTGATAAACTGTAAAAAAGAGGGCGACGCGCAAAATAGCGCGAGTGAGAAACTGAAAAAAATGGTGCGACGCGCAAAATAGCGCGAGTGTGAACTGCACAAAACAATGCGACGCGCAAAATAGCGCGAGTGATAAACTGCACAAAACAGTGCGACGCGCAAAATAGCGCGAGTGAGAAACTGAAAAAAACGGTGCGACGCGCAAAATAGCGCGAGTGGTAAACTGCAGACAACAATGCGACGCGCAAAATAGCGCGAGAGATAAACTGCACAAAACTGTGCGACGCGCAAAATAGCGCGAGTGAGAAACTGAAAAAAAACGGTGCGACGCGCAAAATAGCGCGAGTGATAAACTGCAGAAAACATTGCGACGCGCAAAATAGCGCGAGTGATAAACTGAAAAAAACAGTGGCACGCGCAAAATAGCGCGAGTGATGAACTGCACAAAACAGTGCGACGCGCAAAATAGCGCAGTGATAAACTGTAAAAAACAGTGCGACGCGCAAAATAGCGCGAGTGCGAACTGCACCAAACAGTGCGACGCGCAAAATACCGCGAGTGATAAACTGCACAAAACAGTGCGACGCGCAAAACAGCGCGAGTGAGAAACTGAAAAAAACGGTCCGACGCGCAAAATAGCGCGAGTGATAAACTGCACAAAACTGTGCGACGCGCAAAATAGCGTGAGTGATAAACTGTAAAAAACAGTGCGACGCGCAAAATCACGCGAGTGAGAAACAGCACAAAACAGTGCGATGCGCAAAATAGCGCGAGTGATAAACTGCACAAAACAGTGCGACGGGCAAAATAGCGCGAGTGAGACACTGCAGAAAACAGTGCGACGTGCAAAATAGCGCGAGTGAGAAACTGTAAAAAATAGTGCGACGCGCAAAATTGCAAAAAAGATTGCGACGCGCAAAATAGCGCGAGTGACAAACAGCACAAAATAGTGCGACGCGCAAAATAGCGTGAGTGATAAAATGTAAAAAACAGGGCGACGTGCAAAATAGCGCGAGTGTGAACTGCACAAAACAGTGCGACGCGCAAAATAGCGTGAGTGATAAACTGCACAAAACAGTGCGACGCGCAAAATAGCGCGAGTGAGAAACTGAAAAAAACGGTGCGACGCGCAAAATAGCGCGAGTGATAAACTGCAGAAAACAGTGCGACGCGCAAAATAGCGCGAGTGATAAACTGTAAAAAAGAGTGCGACGCGCAAAATAGCGCGAGTGTGAACTGCACAAAACAGTGCGACGCGCAAAATAGCGCGAGTGATAAACTGCACAAAACAGTGCGACGCGCAAAATAGCGCGAGTGAGAAACTGAAAAAAACGGTGGGACGCGCAAAATAGCGCGAGTGATAAACTGCAGAAAACATTGCGTAGCGCAAAATAGCGCGAGTGATAAACTGAAAAAAACAGTGGCACGCGCAAAATAGCGCGAGTGATGAACTGCACAAAACAGTACGACGCGCAAAATAGCGCGTGTGATAAACTGTAAAAAACAGTGGCACGCGCAAAATAGCGAGTGATGAACTGCAGAAAACAGTGCGACGCGCAAAATAGCGCGAGTGATAAACTGTAAAAAATAGTGCGACGCGCAAAATAGCGCGAAGGTGAACTGCACCAAACAGTGCGACGCGCAAAATACCGCGAGTGATAAACTGCACAAAACAGTGCGATGCACAAAACAGCGCGAGTGAGAAACTGAAAAAAACGGTCCGACGCGCAAAATAGCGCGAGTGATAAACTGCACAAAACAGCGCAACGCGCAAAATAGCGTGAGTGATAAACTGTAAAAAACAGTGCGACGCGCAAAATCACGCGAGTGATAAACAGCACAAAACAGTGCGACGCGCAAAATAGCGCGAGTGAGAAACTGAAAAAAACGGTGCGACAAGCAAAATAGCGCGAGTGATAAACTGCAGAAAACAGTGCGACGCGCAAAATAGCGCGAGTGATAAACTGTAAAAAATTGTGCGACGCGCAAAATAGCGCGAGTGTGAACTGCACAAAACAGTGCGACGCGCAAAATAGCGCGAGTGAGAAACTGAAAAAAACGGTGCGACGCGCAAAATAGCGCGCGTGATAAACTGCAGAAAACAGTGCGACGCGCAAAATAGCGCGAGTGATAAACTGAAAAAAACAGTGGCACGCGCAAAATAGCGCGAGTGATGAACTGCACAAAACAGTGCGACGCGCAAAATAGCGCGAGTGATAAACTGTAAAAAACGGTGCGACGCGCAAAATATCGCGAGTGCGAACTCCACAAAATAGTGCGACGCGCAAAATAGCGCGAGTGATAAACTGCACAAAACAGTGCGACGCGCCGCGCAAAATAGCGCGAGTGATAAACTGCACAAAACAGTGCGACGCGCAAAATAGCGTGAGTGATAAACTGTAAAAAACAGTGCGACGCGCAAAATAGCGCGAGTGAGAAACAGCACAAAACAGTGCGACGCGCAAAATAGCTCGAGTGATAAACTGCACAAAACAGTGCGACGGGCAAAATAGCGCGAGTGAGAAACTGCAAAAAACAGTGCGACGTGCAAAATAGCGCGAGTGAGAAACTGTAAAAAAGAGTGCGACGCGCAAAATTGCGCGAGTGTGAACTGCAAAAAAGATTGCGACGCGCAAAATAGCGCGAGTGACAAACTGCACAAAACAGTGCGACGCGCAAAATTGCGCGAGTGATAAACTGAAAAAAACAGTGGCACGCGCAAAATAGCGCGAGTGATGGACTGCACAAAACAGTGCGACGCCCAAAATAGGGCGAGTGATAAACTGTAAAAAACAGTGCGACGCAGCAAAATAGCGCGAGTGATAAACAGTAAAAAAAAGTGCGACGCGCAAAATAGCGCGAGTGAGAAACTGAAAAAAACGGTGCGACGCGCAAAATAGCGCGAGTGATAAACTGCAGAAAACAGTGCGACGCGCAAAATAGCGCCAGTGATAAATTGTAAAAAATTGTGCGACGCGCAAAATAGCGCGAGTGTGAACTGCACAAAACAGTGCGACGCGCAAAATAGCGCGAGTGATAAACTGCACAAAACAGTGCGACGCGGAAAATAGCGCGAGTGAGAAACTGTAAAAAACAGTGGCACGCGCAAAATAGCGCGAGTGATGGACTGCACAAAACAGTGCGACGCCCAAAATAGCGCGAGTGATAAACTGTAAAAAACAGTGCGACGCGCAAAATAGCGCGAGTGATAAACTGTAAAAAATTGTGCGACGCGCAAAATAGCGCGAGTGAGAAACTGAAAAAAACGGTGCGACGCGCAAAATAGCGCGAGTGATGAACTGCACAAAACAGTGCGACGCGCAAAATAGAGCGAGTGATAAACTGTAAAAAACAGTGGCACGCGCAAAATAGCGCCAGTGTGAACTGCACAAAACAGTGCGACGCGCAAAATAGCGCGAGTGATAAACTGCACAAAACAGTGCGACGCTTAAAACAGCGCGAGTGAGAAACTGAAAAAAACGGTCCGACGCGCAAAATAGCGCGAGTGATAAACTGCACAAAACTGTGCGACACGCAAAATAGCGTGAGTGATAAACTGTAAAAAACAGTGCGAAGCGCAAAATCACGCGAGTGAGAAACAGCACAAAACAGTGCGACGCGCAAAATAGCGCGAGTGATAAACTGCACAAAACAGTGCGACGGGCAAAATAGCGCGAGTGAGAAACTGTAAAAAATAGTGCGACGCGCAAAATTGCGCGAGTGTGAACTGCAAAAAAGATTGCGACGCGCAAAATAGCGCGAGTGACAAACTGCACAAAATAGTGCGACGCGCAAAATAGCGCGAGTGAGAAACTGAAAAAAACGGTGCGACGAGCAAAATAGCGCGAATGATAAACTGCAGAAAACATTGCGACGCGCAAAATAGCGCGAGTGATAAACTGAAAAAAAACAGTGGCACGCGCAAAATAGCGCGAGTGATGAACTGCACAAAACAGTGCGACGCGCAAAATAGCGCGAGTGATAAACTGTAAAAAACAGTGGCACGCGCAAAATAGCGCGAGTGATGAACTGCACAAAACAGTGCAACGCGCAAAATAGCGCGAGTGATAAACTGTAAAAAACAGTGCGACGCGCAAAATAGCGCGAGTGTGAAGTGCACCGAACAGTGCGACTCGAAAAATACCGCGAGTGATAAACTGCACAAAACAGTGCGACGCGCAAAACAGCGCGAGTGAGAAACTGAAAAAAATGGTCCGACGCGCAAAATAGCGCGAGTGATAAACTGCACAAAACAGTGCGACGCGCAAAATACCGCGAGTGACAAACTGCACAAAATAGTGGGACACGCAAAATTGCGCGAGTGATAAACTGAAAAAAACAGTGGCACGCGCAAAATAGCGCGAGTGATGGACTGCACAAAACAGTGCGACGCCCAAAATAGCGCGAGTGATAAACTGTAAAAAACAGTGCGACGCGCAAAATTGCACGAGTGTGAACTGTACAAAACAGTGCGACGCGCAAAATAGCGCGAGTGATAAACAGTAAAAAAAAGTGCGACGCGCAAAATAGCGCGAGTGTGAACTGCACAAAACTGTGCGACGCGCAAAATAGCGCGAGTGAGAAACTGAAAAAAACGGTGCGACGCGCAAAATAGCGCGAGTGATAAACTGCAGAAAACAGTGCGACGCGCAAAATAGCGCGAGTGATAAACTGTAAAAAATTGTGCGACGCGCAAAATAGCGCGAGTGTGAACTGCACAAAACAGTGCGACGCGCAAAATAGCGCGAGTGATAAACTGCACAATACAGTGCGACGCGCAAAATAGCGCGAGTGATAAACTGAAAAAAACGGTGCGACGCGCAAAATAGCGTGAGTGATAAACTGCAGAAAACAGTGCGACGCGCAAAATAGCGCGAGTGATAAACTGTAAAAAATTGTGCGACGCGCAAAATAGCGCGAGTGTGAACTGCACAAAACAGTGCGACGCGCAAAATAGCGCGAGTGATAAACTGCACAAAACAGTGCGACGCGCAAAATAGCGCGAGTGAGAAACTGAAAAAAACGGTGCGACGTGCAAAATAGTGCGAGTGATAAACTGCAGAAAACAGTGCGACGCGCAAAATAGCGCGAGTGATAAATTGTAAAAAATTGTGCGACGCGCAAAATAGCGCGAGTGAGAAACTGAAAAAAACGGTGCGACGCGCAAAATAGCGCGAGTGATGAACTGCACAAAACAGTGCGACGCGCAAAATAGCGCGAGTGATAAACTGTAAAAAACAGTGGCACGCGCAAAATAGCGCGAGTGTGAACTGCACAAAACAGTGCGACGCGCAAAATACCGCGAGTGATAAACTGCACAAAACAGTGCGACGCGCAAAACAGCGCGAGTGAGAAACTGAGAAAAACGGTCTGACGGCAAAATAGCGCGAGTGATAAACTGCACCAAAACTGTGCGACGCGCAAAATCACGCGAGTGAGAAACAGCACAAAACAGTGCGACGCGCAAAATAGCGCGAGTGATAAACTGCACGAAACAGTGCGACGGGCAAAATAGCGCGAGTGAGAAACTGCAGAAAACAGTGCGACGTGCAAAATAGCGCGAGTGAGAAACTGTAAAAAATAGTGCGACGCGCAAAATTGCGCGAGTGTGAACTGCAAAAAAGATTGCGACGCGCAAAATAGCGCGAGTGACAAACTGCACAAAATAGTGCGACGCGCAAAATAGCGTGAGTGATAAACTGTAAAAAACAGGGCGACGTGCAAAATAGCGCGAGTGTGAACTGCACAAAACAGTGCGACGCGCAAAATAGAGTGAGTGATGAACTGCACAAAACAGTGCGACGCGCAAAATAGCACGAGTGAGAAACTGAAAAAAACGGTGCGACGCGCAAAATAGCGCGAGTGATAAACTGCAGAAAACAGAGCGACGCGCAAATAGCGCGAGTGATAAACTGTAAAAAAGAGGGCGACACGCAAAATAGCGCGAGTGTGAACTGCACAAAACAATGCGACGCGCAAAATAGCGCGAGTGATTAAACTGCACAAAACAGTGCGACGCGCAAAATAGCGCGAGTGAGAAACTGAAAAAAACGGTGCGACGCGCAAAATAGCGCGAGTGATAAACTGCAGAAAACAATGCGACGCGCAAAATAGCGCGAGTGATAAACTGCACAAAACAGTGCGACGCGCAAAATAGCGCGAGTGAGAAACTGAAAAAAACGGTGCGACGCGCAAAATAGCGCAAGTGATAAACTGAAAAAAACAGTGGCACGCGCAAAATAGCGCGAGTGATGAACTGCACAAAACAGTGCGACGCGCAAAATAGCGGAGTGATAAACTATAAAAAACAGTGCGACGCGCAAAATAGCGCGAGTGTGAACTGCACCAAACAGGTGCGACGCGCAAAATACCGCGAGTGATAAACTGCACAAAACAGTGCGGACGCGCAAACAGCGCGAGTGAGAAACTGAAAAAAAACGGTCCGACGCGCAAAATAGCGCGAGTGATAAACTGCACCAAAACTGTGCGACGCGCAAAATAGCGCCAGTGATAAATTGTAAAAAAATTGTGCGACGCGCAAAATAGCGCGAGTGTGAACCGCACAAAACGGTGCGACGCGCAAAATAGCGCGAGTGATAAACTGCACAAAACAGTGCGACGCGCAAAATAGCGAGAGTGATAAACTGTAAAAAAATTGTGCGACGCGCAAATAGCGCGAGTGTGAACTGCACAAAACAGTGCGACGCGCAAAATAGCGCGAGTGATGAACTGCACAAATCAGTGCGACGCGCAAAATAGCGCGAGTGATAAACTGTAAAAAACAGTGCGACGTGCAAAATATCGCGAGTGTGAACTCCAGAAAACAGTGCGACGCGCAAAATAGCGCGAGTGATAAACTGCACAAAACAGTGCGACGCGCAAAATAGCGGGAGTGATAAACTGTAAAAAACAGTGCGACGCGCAAAATCACGCGAGTGAGAAACAGCACAAAACAGTGCGACGCGCAAAATAGCTCGAGTGATAAACTGCACAAAAACAGTGCGACGGGCAAAATAGCGCGAGTGAGAAACTGCAGAAAACAGTGCGACGTGCAAAATAGCGCGAGTGAGAAACTGTAAAAAAGAGTGCGACGCGCAAAATTGCGTGAGTGTGAACTGCAAAAAAGATTGCGACGCGCAAAATAGCGCGAGTGACAAACTGCACAAAACAGTGCGACGCGCAAAATTGCGCGAGTGATAAACTGAAAAAAACAGTGGCACGCGCAAAATAGCGCGAGTGATGGACTGCACAAAACAGTGCGACGCCCAAAATAGCGCGAGTGATAAACTGTAAAAAACAGTGCGACGCGCAAAATAGCGCAAGTGATAAACAGTAAAAAAAAGTGCGACGCGCAAATAGCGCGAGTGAGAAACTGAAAAAAACGGTGCGACGCGCAAAATAGCGCGAGTGATAAACTGCAGAAAACAGTGCGACGCGCAAAATAGCGCCAGTGATAAATTGTAAAAAATTGTGCGAACGCGCAAAATAGCGCGAGTGTGAACCGCACAAAACAGTGCGACGCGCAAAATAGCGCGAGTGAGAAACTGAAAAAAAACTGTGCGACGCGCAAAATAGCGCGAGTGATAAACTGCACAAAATAGTGCGACGCGCAAAATAGCGTGAGTGATAAACTGTAAAAAACAGTGCGACGCGCAAAATCACTCGAGTGAGAAACAGCACAAAACAGTGCGACGCGCAAAATAGCTCGAGTGATAAACTGCACAAAACAGTGCGACGGGCAAAATAGCGCGAGTGAGAAACTGCAGAAAACAGTGCGACGTGCAAAATAGCGCGAGTGAGAAACTGTAAAAAAGAGTGCGACGCGCAAAATTGCGCGAAGTGTGAACTGCAAAAAAGATTGCGACGCGCAAAATAGCGCGAGTGACAAACTGCACAAAACAGTGCGACGCGCAAAATTGCGCGAGTGATAAACTGAAAAAAACAGTGGCACGCGCAAATAGCTGCGAGTGATGGACTGCACAAAACAGTGCGACGCCCAAAATAGGGCGAGTGATAAACTGTAAAAAACAGTGCGACGCGCAAAATAGCGCGAGTGATAAACAGTAAAAAAAAGTGCGACGCGCAAAATAGCGCGAGTGAGAAACTGAAAAAAACGGTGCGACGCGCAAAATAGCGCGAGTGATAAACTGCAGAAAACAGTGCGACGCGCAAAATAGCGCAGTGATAAATTGTAAAAAATTGTACGACGCGCAAAATAGCGCGAGTGTGAACTGCACAAAACAGTGCGACGCGCAAAATAGCGCGAGTGATAAACTGCACAAAACAGTGCGACGCGGAAAATAGCGCGAGTGAGAAACTGTAAAAAACAGTGGCACGCGCAAAATAGCGCGAGTGATGGACTGCACAAAACAGTGCGACGCCCAAAATAGCGCGAGTGATAAACTGTAAAAAACAGTGCGACGCGCAAAATAACGCGAGTGATAAACTGTAAAAAATTGTGCGACGCGCAAAATAGCGCGATTGAGAAACTGAAAAAAACGGTGCGACGCGCAAAATAGCGCGAGTGATGAACTGCACAAAACAGTGCGACGCGCAAAATAGAGCGAGTGATAAACTGTAAAAAACAGTGGCACGCGCAAAATAGCGCGAGTGTGAACTGCACAAAACAGTGCGACGCGCAAAATAGCGCGAGTGATAAACTGCACAAAACAGTGCGACGCGCAAAACAGCGCGAGTGAGAAACTGAAAAAAACGATCCGACGCGCAAAATAGCGCGAGTGATAAACTGCACAAAACTGTGCGACGCGCAAAATAGCGTGAGTGATAAACTGTAAAAAACAGTGCGAAGCGCAAAATCACGCGAGTGAGAAACAGCACAAAACAGTGCGATGCGCAAAATAGCGCGAGTGATAAACTGCACAAAACAGTGCGACGGGCAAAATAGCGCGAGTGAGAAACTGTAAAAAATAGTGCGACGCGCAAAATTGCGCGAGTGTGAACTGCAAAAAAGATTGCGACGCGCAAAATAGCGCGAGTGACAAACTGCACAAAATAGTGCGACGCGCAAAATAGCGCGAGTGAGAAACTGAAAAAAACGGTGCGACAAGCAAAATAGCGCGAATGATAAACTGCAGAAAACATTGCGACGCGCAAAATAGCGCGAGTGATAAACTGAAAAAAACAGTGGCACGCGCAAAATAGCGCGAGTGATGAACTGCACAAAACAGGGCGACGCGCAAAATAGCGCGAGTGACAAACTGAAAAAAACAGTGGCACGCGCAAAATAGCGCGAGTGATGAACTGCACAAAACAGTGCGACGCGCAAAATAGCGCGAGTGATAAAGTATAAAAAACAGTGCGACGCGCAAAATAGCGCGAGTGTGAACTGCACCAAACAGTGCGACGCGCAAAATACCGCGAGTGATAAACTGCACAAAACAGTGCGACGCGCAAAACAGCGCGAGTGAGAAACTGAAAAAAACGGTCCGACGCGCAAAATAGCGCGAATGATAATCTGCAGAAAACATTGCGACGCGCAAAATAGCGCGAGTGATAAACTGTAAAAAACAGTGGCACGCGCAAAATAGCGCGAGTGATGAACTGCACAAAACAGTGCAACGCGCAAAATAGCGCGAGTGATAAACTGTAAAAAACCGTGCGACGCGCAAAATAGCGCGAGTGTGAAGTGCACCAAACAGTGCGACGCGCAAAATACCGCGAGTGATAAACTGCACAAAACAGTGCGACGCGCAAAACAGCGCGAGTGAGAAACTGAAAAAAACGGTCCGACGCGCAAAATAGCGCGAGTGATAAACTGCAGAAAACAGTGCGACGCGCAAAATAGCGCGAGTGATAAACTGCACAAAACAGTGCGACGCGCAAAATAGCGCGAGTGATAAACTGCACAAAACAGTGCGACGCGCAAAATAGCGCGAGTGTGAACTGCACAAAACAGTGCGACGCGCAAAATAGCGGGAGTGTGAACTGCACAAAACAGTGCGACGCGCAAAATAGCGCGAGTGATAAACTGCACAAAACAGTGCGACCCGCAAAATAGCGCGAGTGATAAACTGCACAAAACAGTGCGACGCGCAAAATAGCGCGAGTGAGAAACTGAAAAAAACGGTGCGACGTGCAAAATAGTGCGAGTGATAAACTGTAGAAAACAGTGCGACGCGCAAAATAGCGCGGGTGATAAACAGTAAAAAATTGTGCGACGCGCAAAATAGCGCGAGTGTGAACTGCACAAAACAGTGCGACGCGCAAAATAGCGCGAGTGATAAACTGCACAAAACAGTGCGACGCGCAAAATAGCGCGAGTGATAAACTGAAAAAAACGGTGCGACGCGCAAAATAGCGTGAGTGATAAACTGCAGAAAACAGTGCGACGCGCAAAATAGCGCGAGTGATAAACTGTAAAAAATTGTGCGACGCGCAAAATAGCGCGAGTGTGAACTGCACAAAACAGTGCGACGCGCAAAATAGCGCGAGTGATAAACTGCACAAAACAGTGCGACGCGCAAAATAGCGCGAGTGAGAAACTGAAAAAAACGGTGCGACGTGCAAAATAGTGCGAGTGATAAACTGCAGAAAACAGTGCGACGCGCAAAATAGCGCGAGTGATAAATTGTAAAAAATTGTGCGACGCGCAAAATAGCGCGAGTGAGAAACTGAAAAAAACGGTGCGACGCGCAAAATAGCGCGAGTGATGAACTGCACAAAACAGTGCGACGCGCAAAATAGCGCGAGTGTGAACTGCACAAAACAGTGCGACGCGCAAAATAGCGCGAGTGATAAACTGCACAAAACAGTGCGACGCGCAAAATAGCGCGAGTGATAAACTGCACAAAACAGTGCGACGCGCAAAATAGCGCGAGTGAGAAACTGAAAAAAACGGTGCGACGTGCAAAATAGTGCGAGTGATAAACTGCAGAAAACAGTGCGACGCGCAAAATAGCGCGAGTGATAAACTGTAAAAAATTGTGCGACGCGCAAAATAGCGCGAGTGTGAACTGCACAAAACAGTGCGACGCGCAAAATAGCGCGAGTGATAAACTGCACAAAACAGTGCGACGCGCAAAATAGCGCGAGTGATAAACTGAAAAAAACGGTGCGACGCGCAAAATAGCGTGAGTGATAAACTGCAGAAAACAGTGCGACGCGCAAAATAGCGCGAGTGATAAACTGTAAAAAATTGTGCGACGCGCAAAATAGCGCGAGTGTGAACTGCACAAAACAGTGCGACGCGCAAAATAGCGCGAGTGATAAACTGCACAAAACAGTGCGACGCGCAAAATAGCGCGAGTGAGAAACTGAAAAAAACGGTGCGACGTGCAAAATAGTGCGAGTGATAAACTGCAGAAAACAGTGCGACGCGCAAAATAGCGCGAGTGATAAATTGTAAAAAATTGTGCGACGCGCAAAATAGCGCGAGTGAGAAACTGAAAAAAACGGTGCGACGCGCAAAATAGCGCGAGTGATGAACTGCACAAAACAGTGCGACGCGCAAAATAGCGCGAGTGATAAACTGTAAAAAACAGTGGCACGCGCAAAATAGCGCGAGTGTGAACTGCACAAAACAGTGCGACGCGCAAAATACCGCGAGTGATAAACTGCACAAAACAGTGCGACGCGCAAAACAGCGCGAGTGAGAAAGTGAAAAAAACGGTCCGACGCGCAAAATAGCGCGAGTGATAAACTGCACAAAACTATGCGACGCGCAAAATCACGCGAGTGAGAAACAGCACAAAACAGTGCGACGCGCAAAATAGCGCGAGTGATAAACTGCACCAAACAGTGCGACGGGCAAAATAGCGCGAGTCAGAAACTGCAGAAAACAGTGCGACGTGCAAAATAGCGCGAGTGAGAAACTGTAAAAAATAGTGCGACGCGCAAAATTGCGCGAGTGTGAACTGCAAAAAAGATTGCGACGCGCAAAATAGCGCGAGTGACAAACTGCACAAAATAGTGCGACGCGCAAAATAGCGTGAGTGATAAACTGTAACAAACAGGGCGACGTGCAAAATAGCGCGAGTGTGAACTGCACAAAACTGTGCGACGCGCAAAATAGAGTGAGTGATGAACTGCACAAAACAGTGCGACGCGCAAAATAGCACGAGTGAGAAACTGAAAAAAACGGTGCGACGCGCAAAATAGCGCGAGTGATAAACTGCAGAAAACAGAGCGACGCGCAAAATAGCGCGAGTGATAAACTGTAAAAAAGAGGGCGACGCGCAAAATAGCGCGAGTGTGAACTGCACAAAACAATGCGACGCGCAAAATAGCGCGAGTGATAAACTGCACAAAACAGTGCGACGTGCAAAATAGCGCGAGTGAGAAACTGAAAAAAACGGTGCGACGCGCAAAATAGCGCGAGTGATAAACTGCAGAAAACAATGCGACGCGCAAAATAGCGCGAGTGATAAACTGCACAAAACAGTGCGACGCGCAAAACAGCGCGAGTGAGAAACTGAAAAAACGGTCCGACGCGCAAAATAGCGCGAGTGATAAACTGCACAAAACAGTGCGACGCGCAAAATAGCGCGAGTGATAAACTGCACAAAACAGTGCGACGCGCAAAATAGCGCGAGTGATAAACTGCACAAAACAGTGCGACGCGCAAAATAGCGCGAGTGTGAACTGCACAAAACAGTGCGACGCGCAAAATAGCGCGAGTGTGAACTGCACAAAACAGTGCGACGCGCAAAATAGCGCGAGTGATAAACTGCACAAAACAGTGCGACGCGCAAAATAGCGCGAGTGATAAACTGCACAAAACAGTGCGACGCGCAAAATAGCGCGAGTGAGAAACTGAAAAAAACGGTGCGACGTGCAAAATAGTGCGAGTGATAAACTGTAGAAAACAGTGCGACGCGCAAAATAGCGCGGGTGATAAACTGTAAAAAATTGTGCGACGCGCAAAATAGCGCGAGTGTGAACTGCACAAAACAGTGCGACGCGCAAAATAGCGCGAGTGATAAACTGCACAAAACAGTGCGACGCGCAAAATAGCGCGAGTGATAAACTGAAAAAAACGGTGCGATGCGCAAAATAGCGTGAGTGATAAACTGCAGAAAACAGTGCGACGCGCAAAATAGCGCGAGTGATAAACTGTAAAAAATTGTGCGACGCGCAAAATAGCGCGAGTGTGAACTGCACAAAACAGTGCGACGCGCAAAATAGCGCGAGTGATAAACTGCACAAAACAGTGCGACGCGCAAAATAGCGCGAGTGAGAAACTGAAAAAAACGGTGCGACGTGCAAAATAGTGCGAGTGATAAACTGCAGAAAACAGTGCGACGCGCAAAATAGCGCGAGTGATAAATTGTAAAAAATTGTGCGACGCGCAAAATAGCGCGAGTGAGAAACTGAAAAAAACGGTGCGACGCGCAAAATAGCGCGAGTGATGAACTGCACAAAACAGTGCGACGCGCAAAATAGCGCGAGTGTGAACTGCACAAAACAGTGCGACGCGCAAAATAGCGCGAGTGATAAACTGCACAAAACAGTGCGACGCGCAAAATAGCGCGAGTGATAAACTGCACAAAACAGTGCGACTCGCAAAATAGCGCGAGTGAGAAACTGAAAAAAACGGTGCGACGTGCAAAATAGTGCGAGTGATAAACTGCAGAAAACAGTGCGACGCGCAAAATAGCGCGAGTGATAAACTGCACAAAACAGTGCGACGCGCAAAATAGCGCGAGTGATAAACTGAAAAAAACGGTGCGACGCGCAAAATAGCGTGAGTGATAAACTGCAGAAAACAGTGCGACGCGCAAAATAGCGCGAGTGATAAACTGTAAAAAATTGTGCGACGCGCAAAATAGCGCGAGTGTGAACTGCACAAAACAGTGCGACGCGCAAAATAGCGCGAGTGATAAACTGCACAAAACAGTGCGACGCGCAAAATAGCGCGAGTGAGAAACTGAAAAAAACGGTGCGACGTGCAAAATAGTGCGAGTGATAAACTGCAGAAAACAGTGCGACGCGCAAAATAGCGCGAGTGATAAATTGTAAAAAATTGTGCGACGCGCAAAATAGCGCGAGTGAGAAACTGAAAAAAACGGTGCGACGCGCAAAAATAGCGCGAGTGATGAACTGCACAAAACAGTGCGACGCGCAAAATAGCGCGAGTGATAAACTGTAAAAAACAGTGGCACGCGCAAAATAGCGCGAGTGTGAACTGCACAAAACAGTGCGACGCGCAAAATACCGCGAGTGATAAACTGCACAAAACAGTGCGACGCGCCAAAAACAGCGCGAGTGAGAAAGTGAAAAAAACGGTCCGACGCGCAAAATAGCGCGAGTGATAAACTGCACAAAACTATGCGACGCGCAAAATCACGCGAGTGAGAAACAGCACAAAACAGTGCGACGCGCAAAATAGCGCGAGTGATAAACTGCACCAAACAGTGCGACGGGCAAAATAGCGCGAGTCAGAAACTGCAGAAAACAGTGCGACGTGCAAAATAGCGCGAGTGAGAAACTGTAAAAAATAGTGCGACGCGCAAAATTGCGCGAGTGTGAACTGCAAAAAAGATTGCGACGCGCAAAATAGCGCGAGTGACAAACTGCACAAAATAGTGCGACGCGCAAAATAGCGTGAGTGATAAACTGTAACAAACAGGGCGACGTGCAAAATAGCGCGAGTGTGAACTGCACAAAACTGTGCGACGCGCAAAATAGAGTGAGTGATGAACTGCACAAAACAGTGCGACGCGCAAAATAGCACGAGTGAGAAACTGAAAAAAACGGTGCGACGCGCAAAATAGCGCGAGTGATAAACTGCAGAAAACAGAGCGACGCGCAAAATAGCGCGAGTGATAAACTGTAAAAAGAGGGCGACGCGCAAAATAGCGCGAGTGTGAACTGCACAAAACATGCGACGCGCAAAATAGCGCGAGTGATAAACTGCACAAAACAGTACGACGCGCAAAATAGCGCGAGTGAGAAACTGAAAAAAACGGTGCGACGCGCAAAATAGCGCGAGTGATAAACTGCAGAAAACAATGCGACGCGCAAAATAGCGCGAGTGATAAACTGCACAAAACAGTGCGACGCGCAAAACAGCGCGAGTGAGAAACTGAAAAAACGGTCCGACGCGCAAAATAGCGCGAGTGATAAACTGCACAAAACAGTGCGACGCGCAAAATAGCGCGAGTGATAAACTGCACAAAACAGTGCGACGCGCAAAATAGCGCGAGTGATAAACTGCACAAAACAGTGCGACGCGCAAAATAGCGCGAGTGTGAACTGCACAAAACAGTGCGACGCGCAAAATAGCGCGAGTGTGAACTGCACAAAACAGTGCGACGCGCAAAATAGCGCGAGTGATAAACTGCACAAAACAGTGCGACGCGCAAAATAGCGCGAGTGATAAACTGCACAAAACAGTGCGACGCGCAAAATAGCGCGAGTGAGAAACTGAAAAAAACGGTGCGACGTGCAAAATAGTGCGAGTGATAAACTGTAGAAAACAGTGCGACGCGCAAAATAGCGCGGGTGATAAACTGTAAAAAATTGTGCGACGCGCAAAAATAGCGCGAGTGTGAACTGCACAAAACAGTGCGACGCGCAAAATAGCGCGAGTGATAAACTGCACAAAACAGTGCGACGCGCAAAATAGCGCGAGTGATAAACTGAAAAAAACGGTGCGATGCGCAAAATAGCGTGAGTGATAAACTGCAGAAAACAGTGCGACGCGCAAAATAGCGCGAGTGATAAACTGTAAAAAATTGTGCGACGCGCAAAATAGCGCGAGTGTGAACTGCACAAAACAGTGCGACGCGCAAAATAGCGCGAGTGATAAACTGCACAAAACAGTGCGACGCGCAAAATAGCGCGAGTGAGAAACTGAAAAAAACGGTGCGACGTGCAAAATAGTGCGAGTGATAAACTGCAGAAAACAGTGCGACGCGCAAAATAGCGCGAGTGATAAATTGTAAAAAATTGTGCGACGCGCAAAATAGCGCGAGTGAGAAACTGAAAAAAAACGGTGCGACGCGCAAAATAGCGCGAGTGATGAACTGCACAAAACAGTGCGACGCGCAAAATAGCGCGAGTGTGAACTGCACAAAACAGTGCGACGCGCAAAATAGCGCGAGTGATAAACTGCACAAAACAGTGCGACGCGCAAAATAGCGCGAGTGATAAACTGCACAAAACAGTGCGACTCGCAAAATAGCGCGAGTGAGAAACTGAAAAAAACGGTGCGACGTGCAAAATAGTGCGAGTGATAAACTGCAGAAAACAGTGCGACGCGCAAAATAGCGCGAGTGATAAACTGTAAAAAATTGTGCGACGCGCAAAATAGCGCGAGTGTGAACTGCACAAAACAGTGCGACGCGCAAAATAGCGCGAGTGATAAACTGCACAAAACAGTGCGACGCGCAAAATAGCGCGAGTGATAAACTGAAAAAAACGGTGCGACGCGCAAAATAGCGTGAGTGATAAACTGCAGAAAACAGTGCGACGCGCAAAATAGCGCGAGTGATAAACTGTAAAAAATTGTGCGACGCGCAAAATAGCGCGAGTGTGAACTGCACAAAACAGTGCGACGCGCAAAATAGCGCGAGTGATAAACTGCACAAAACAGTGCGACGCGCAAAATAGCGCGAGTGAGAAACTGAAAAAAACGGTGCGACGTGCAAAATAGTGCGAGTGATAAACTGCAGAAAACAGTGCGACGCGCAAAATAGCGCGAGTGATAAATTGTAAAAAATTGTGCGACGCGCAAAATAGCGCGAGTGAGAAACTGAAAAAAACGGTGCGACGCACAAAATAGCGCGAGTGATGAACTGCACAAAACAGTGCGACGCGCAAAATAGCGCGAGCGATAAACTGTAAAAAACAGTCGCACGCGCAAAATAGCGCGAGTGTGAACTGCACAAAACAGTGCGACGCGCAAAATACCGCGAGTGATAAACTGCACAAAACAGTGCGACGCGCAAAACAGCGCGAGTGAGAAACTGAAAAAAACGGTCCGACGCGCAAAATAGCGCGAGTGATAAACTGCACAAAACTGTGCGACGCGCAAAATCACGCGAGTGAGAAACAGCACAAAACAGTGCGACGCGCAAAATAGCGCGAGTGATAAACTGCACCAAACAGTGCGACGGGCAAAATAGCGCGAGTCAGAAACTGCAGAAAACAGTGCGACGTGCAAAATAGCGCGAGTGAGAAACTGTAAAAAATAGTGCGACGCGCAAAATTGCGCGAGTGTGAACTGCAAAAAAGATTGCGACGCGCAAAATAGCGCGAGGGGGGGTGACAAACTGCACAAAATAGTGCGACGCGCAAAATAGCGTGAGTGATAAACTGTAACAAACAGGGCGACGTGCAAAATAGCGCGAGTGTGACTGCACAAAACAGTGCGACGCGCAAAATAGAGTGAGTGATGAACTGCACAAAACAGTGCGACGCGCAAAATAGCACGAGTGAGAAACTGAAAAAAAACGGTGCGACGCGCAAAATAGCGCGAGTGATAAACTGCAGAAAACAGAGCGACGCGCAAAATAGCGCGAGTGATAAACTGTAAAAAAGAGGGCGACGCGCAAAATAGCGCGAGTGTGAACTGCACAAAACAATGCGACGCGCAAAATAGCGCGAGTGATAAACTGCACAAAACAGTGCGACGCGCAAAATAGCGCGAGTGAGAAACTGAAAAAAACGGTGCGACGCGCAAAATAGCGCGAGTGATAAACTGCAGAAAACAATGCGACGCGCAAAATAGCGCGAGTGATAAACTGCACAAAAACAGTGCGACGCGCAAAACAGCGCGAGTGAGAAACTGAAAAAAACGGTCCGACGCGCAAAATAGCGCGAGTGATAAACTGCACAAAACAGTGCGACGCGCAAAATAGCGCGAGTGATAAACTGCACAAAACAGTGCGACGCGCAAAATAGCGCGAGTGATAAACTGCACAAAACAGTGCGACGCGCAAAATAGCGCGAGTGTGAACTGCACAAAACAGTGCGACGTGCAAAATAGCGCGAGTGTGAACTGCACAAAACAGTGCGACGCGCAAAATAGAGTGAGTGATGAACTGCACAAAACAGTGCGACGCGCAAAATAGCACAAACTGAAAAAAACGGTGCGACGCGCAAAATAGCGCGAGTGATAAACTGCAGAAAACAGAGCGACGCGCAAAATAGCGCGAGTGATAAACTGTAAAAAAGAGGGCGACGCGCAAAATAGCGCGAGTGTGAACTGCACAAAACAATGCGACGCGCAAAATAGCGCGAGTGATAAACTGCACAAAACAGTGCGACGCGCAAAATAGCGCGAGTGAGAAACTGAAAAAAACGGTGCGACGCGCAAAATAGCGCGAGTGATAAACTGCAGAAAACAATGCGACGCGCAAAATAGCGCGAGTGATAAACTGCACAAAACAGTGCGACGCGCAAAATAGCGCGAGTGAGAAACTGAAAAAAACGGTGCGACGCGCAAAATAGCGCGAGTGATAAACTGAAAAAAACAGTGGCACGCGCAAAATAGCGCGAGTGATGAACTGCACAAAACAGTGCGACGCGCAAAATAGCGCGAGTGATAAACTATAAAAAACACTGCGACGCGCAAAATAGCGCGAGTGTGAACTGCACCAAACAGTGCGACGCGCAAAATACCGCGAGTGATAAACTGCACAAAACAGTGCGACGCGCAAAACAGCGCGAGTGAGAAACTGAAAAAAACGGTCCGACGCGCAAAATAGCGCGAATGATAATCTGCAGAAAACATTGCGACGCGCAAAATAGCGCGAGTGATAAACTGAAAAAAAACAGTGGCACGCGCAAAATAGCGCGAGTGATGAACTGCACAAAACAGTGCGACGCGCAAAATAGCGCGAGTGATAAACTGTAAAAAACAGTGGCACGCGCAAAATAGCGCGAGTGATGAACTGCACAAAACAGTGCAACGCGCAAAATAGCGCGAGTGATAAACTGTAAAAAACCGTGCGACGCGCAAAATAGTGCGAGTGTGAAGTGCACCAAACAGTGCGATGCGCAAAATACCGCGAGTGATAAACTGCACAAAACAGTGCGACGCGCAAAACAGCGCGAGTGAGAAACTGAAAAAAAACGGTCCGACGCGCAAAATAGCGCGAGTGATAAACTGCACAAAACAGTGCGACGCGCAAAATAGCGCGAGTGATAAACTGCACAAAACAGTGCGACGCGCAAAATAGCGCGAGTGTGAACTGCACAAAACAGTGCGACGCGCAAAATAGCGGGAGTGTGAACTGCACAAAACAGTGCGACGCGCAAAATAGCGCGAGTGATAAACTGCACAAAACAGTGCGACGCGCAAAATAGCGCGAGTGATAAACTGCACAAAACAGTGCGACGCGCAAAATAGCGCGAGTGAGAAACTGAAAAAAACGGTGCGACGTGCAAAATAGTGCGAGTGATAAACTGCAGAAAACAGTGCGACGCGCAAAATAGCGCGGGTGATAAACAGTAAAAAATTGTGCGACGCGCAAATAGCGCGAGTGTGAACTGCACAAAACAGTGCGACGCGCAAAATAGCGCGAGTGATAAACTGCACAAAACAGTGCGACGCGCAAAATAGCGCGAGTGATAAACTGAAAAAAACGGTGCGACGCGCAAAATAGCGTGAGTGATAAACTGCAGAAAACAGTGCGACGCGCAAAATAGCGCGAGTGATAAACTGTAAAAAATTGTGCGACGCGCAAAATAGCGCGAGTGTGAACTGCACAAAACAGTGCGACGCGCAAAATAGCGCGAGTGATAAACTGCACAAAACAGTGCGACGCGCAAAATAGCGCGAGTGAGAAACTGAAAAAAACGGTGCGACGTGCAAAATAGTGCGAGTGATAAACTGCAGAAAACAGTGCGACGCGCAAAATAGCGCGAGTGATAAATTGTAAAAAATTTTGCGACGCGCAAAATAGCGCGAGTGAGAAACTGAAAAAAACGGTGCGACGCGCAAAATAGCGCGAGTGATGAACTGCACAAAACAGGGCGACGCGCAAAATAGCGCGAGTGTGAACTGCACAAAACAGTGCGACGCGCAAAATAGCGCGAGTGATAAACTGCACAAAACAGTGCGACGCGCAAAATAGCGCGAGTGATAAACTGAAAAAAACGGTGCGATGCGCAAAATAGCGTGAGTGATAAACTGCACAAAACAGTGCGACGCGCAAAATAGCGCGAGTGATAAACTGCACAAAACAGTGCGACGCGCAAAATAGCGCGAGTGAGAAACTGAAAAAAACGGTGCGACGTGCAAAATAGTGCGAGTGATAAACTGCAGAAAACAGTGCGACGCGCAAAATAGCGCGAGTGATAAACTGTAAAAAATTGTGCGACGCGCAAAATAGCGCGAGTGTGAACTGCACAAAACAGTGCGACGCGCAAAATAGCACGAGTGATAAACTGCACAAAACAGTGCGACGCGCAAAATAGCGCGAGTGATAAACTGAAAAAAACGGTGCGACGCGCAAAATAGCGTGAGTGATAAACTGCAGAAAACAGTGCGACGCGCAAAATAGCGCGAGTGATAAACTGTAAAAAATTGTGCGACGCGCAAAATAGCGCGAGTGTGAACTGCACAAAACAGTGCGACGCGCAAAATAGCGCGAGTGATAAACTGCACAAAACAGTGCGACGCGCAAAATAGCGCGAGTGAGAAACTGAAAAAAACGGTGCGACGTGCAAAATAGTGCGAGTGATAAACTGCAGAAAACAGTGCGACGCGCAAAATAGCGCGAGTGATAAATTGTAAAAAATTGTGCGACGCGCAAAATAGCGCGAGTGAGAAACTGAAAAAAACGGTGCGACGCGCAAAATAGCGCGAGTGATGAACTGCACAAAACAGTGCGACGCGCAAAATAGCGCGAGTGATAAACTGTAAAAAACAGTGGCACGCGCAAAATAGCGCGAGTGTGAACTGCACAAAACAGTGCGACGCGCAAAATACCGCGAGTGATAAACTGCACAAAACAGTGCGACGCGCAAAACAGCGCGAGTGAGAAAGTGAAAAAAACGGTCCGACGCGCAAAATAGCGCGAGTGATAAACTGCACAAAACTGTGCGACGCGCAAAATCACGCGAGTGAGAAACAGCACAAAACAGTGCGACGCGCAAAATAGCGCGAGTGATAAACTGCACCAAACAGTGCGACGGGCAAAATAGCGCGAGTCAGAAACTGCAGAAAACAGTGCGACGTGCAAAATAGCGCGAGTGAGAAACTGTAAAAAATAGTGCGACGCGCAAAATTGCGCGAGTGTGAACTGCAAAAAAGATTGCGACGCGCAAAATAGCGCGAGTGACAAACTGCACAAAATAGTGCGACGCGCAAAATAGCGTGAGTGATAAACTGTAACAAACAGGGCGACGTGCAAAATAGCGCGAGTGTGAACTGCACAAAACAGTGCGACGCGCAAAATAGAGTGAGTGATGAACTGCACAAAACAGTGCGACACGCAAAATAGCACGAGTGAGAAACTGAAAAAAACGGTGCGACGCGCAAAATAGCGCGAGTGATAAACTGCAGAAAACAGAGCGACGCGCAAAATAGCGCGAGTGATAAACTGTAAAAAAGAGGGCGACGCGCAAAATAGCGCGAGTGTGAACTGCACAAAACAATGCGACGCGCAAAATAGCGCGAGTGATAAACTGCACAAAACAGTGCGACGCGCAAAACAGCGCGAGTGAGAAACTGAAAAAAACGGTGCGACGCGCAAAATAGCGCGAGTGATAAACTGCAGAAAACAATGCGACGCGCAAAATAGCGCGAGTGATAAACTGCACAAAACAGTGCGACGCGCAAAACAGCGCGAGTGAGAAACTGAAAAAAACGGTCCGACGCGCAAAATAGCGCGAGTGATAAACTGCACAAAACAGTGCAACGCGCAAAATAGCGCGAGTGATAAACTGCACAAAACAGTGCGACGCGCAAAATAGCGCGAGTGATAAACTGCACAAAACAGTGCGACGCGCAAAATAGCGCGAGTGTGAACTGCACAAAACAGTGCGACGCGCAAAATAGCGCGAGTGTGAACTGCAGAAAACAGTGCGACGCGCAAAATAGCGCGAGTGATAAACTGCACAAAACAGTGCGACGCGCAAAATAGCGCGAGTGATAAACTGCACAAAACAGTGCGACGCGCAAAATAGCGCGAGTGAGAAACTGAAAAAAACGGTGCGACGTGCAAAATAGTGCGAGTGATAAACTGTAGAAAACAGTGCGACGCGCAAAATAGCGCGGGTGATAAACTGTAAAAAATTGTGCGACGCGCAAAATAGCGCGAGTGTGAACTGCACAAAACAGTGCGACGCGCAAAATAGCGCGAGTGATAAACTGCACAAAACAGTGCGACGCGCAAAATAGCGCGAGTGATAAACTGAAAAAAACGGTGCGACGCGCAAAATAGCGGGAGTGATAAACTGCAGAAAACAGTGCGACGCGCAAAATAGCGCGAGTGATAAACTGTAAAAAATTGTGCGACGCGCAAAATAGCGCGAGTGTGAACTGCACAAAACAGTGCGACGCGCAAAATAGCGCGAGTGATAAACTGCACAAAACAGTGCGACGCGCAAAATAGCGCGAGTGAGAAACTGAAAAAAACGGTGCGACGTGCAAAATAGTGCGAGTGATAAACTGCAGAAAACAGTGCGACGCGCAAAATAGCGCGAGTGATAAATTGTAAAAAATTGTGCGACGCGCAAAATAGCGCGAGTGAGAAACTGAAAAAAACGGTGCGACGCGCAAAATAGCGCGAGTGATGAACTGCACAAAACAGTGCGACGCGCAAAATAGCGCGAGTGTGAACTGCACAAAACAGTGCGACGCGCAAAATAGCGCGAGTGATAAACTGCACAAAACAGTGCGACGCGCAAAATAGCGCGAGTGATAAACTGCACAAAACAGTGCGACTCGCAAAATAGCGCGAGTGAGAAACTGAAAAAAACGGTGCGACGTGCAAAATAGTGCGAGTGTTAAACTGCAGAAAACAGTGCGACGCGCAAAATAGCGCGAGTGATAAACTGTAAAAAATTGTGCGACGCGCAAAATAGCGCGAGTGTGAACTGCACAAAACAGTGCGACGCGCAAAATAGCGCGAGTGATAAACTGCACAAAACAGTGCGACGCGCAAAATAGCGCGAGTGAGAAACTGAAAAAAACGGTGCGACGTGCAAAATAGTGCGAGTGATAAACTGCAGAAAAGAGTGCGACGCGCAAAATAGCGCGAGTGATAAATTGTAAAAAATTGTGCGACGCGCAAAATAGCGCGAGTGAGAAACTGAAAAAAACGGTGCGACGCACAAAATAGCGCGAGTGATGAACTGCACAAAACAGTGCGACGCGCAAAATAGCGCGAGTGATAAACTGTAAAAAACAGTCGCACGCGCAAAATAGCGCGAGTGTGAACTGCACAAAACAGTGCGACGCGCAAAATACCGCGAGTGATAAACTGGACAAAACAGTGCGACGTGCAAAACAGCGCGAGTGAGAAACTGAAAAAAACGGTCCGACGCGCAAAATAGCGCGAGTGATAAACTGCACAAAACTGTGCGACGCGCAAAATCACGCGAGTGAGAAACAGCACAAAACAGTGCGACGCGCAAAATAGCGCGAGTGATAAACTGCACCAAACAGTGCGACGGGCAAAATAGCGCGAGTCAGAAACTGCAGAAAACAGTGCGACGTGCAAAATAGCGCGAGTGAGAAACTGTAAAAAATAGTGCGACGCGCAAAATTGCGCGAGTGTGAACTGCAAAAAAGATTGCGACGCGCAAAATAGCGCGAGTGACAAACTGCACAAAATAGTGCGACGCGCAAAATAGCGTGAGTGATAAACTGTAACAAACAGGGCGACGTGCAAAATAGCGCGAGTGTGAACTGCACAAAACAGTGCGACGCACAAAATAGAGTGAGTGATGAACTGCACAAAACAGTGCGACGCGCAAAATAGCACGAGTGAGAAACTGAAAAAAACGGTGCGACGCGCAAAATAGCGCGAGTGATAAACTGCAGAAAACAGAGTGACGCGCAAAATAGCGCGAGTGATAAACTGTAAAAAAGAGGGCGATGCGCAAAATAGCGCGAGTGTGAACTGCACAAAACAATGCGACGCGCAAAATAGCGCGAGTGATAAACTGCACAAAACAGTGCGACGCGCAAAATAGCGCGAGTGAGAAACTGAAAAAAACGGTGCGACGCGCAAAATAGCGCGAGTGATAAACTGCAGAAAACAATGCGACGCGCAAAATAGCGCGAGTGATAAACTGCACAAAACAGTGCGACGCGCAAAATAGCGCGAGTGAGAAACTGAAAAAAAACGGTGCGACGCGCAAAATAGCGCGAGTGATAAACTGAAAAAAACAGTGGCACGCGCAAAATAGCGCGAGTGATGAACTGCACAAAACAGTGCGACGCGCAAAATAGCGCGAGTGATAAACTATAAAAAACAGTGCGACGCGCAAAATAGCGCGAGTGTGAACTGCACCAAACAGTGCGACGCGCAAAATACCGCGAGTGATAAACTGCACAAAACAGTGCGACGCGCAAAACAGCGCGAGTGAGAAACTGAAAAAAACGGTCCGACGCGCAAAATAGCGCGAATGATAAACTGTAGAAAACATTGCGACGCGCAAAATAGCGCGAGTGATAAACTGAAAAAAACAGTGGCACGCGCAAAATAGCGCGAGTGATGAACTGCACAAAACAGTGCGACGCGCAAAATAGCGCGAGTGATAAACTGTAAAAAACAGTGGCACGCGCAAAATAGCGCGAGTGATGAACTGCACAAAACAGTGCAACGCGCAAAATAGCGCGAGTGATAAACTGTAAAAAACCGTGCGACGCGCAAAATAGCGTGAGTGTGAAGTGCACCAAACAGTGCGACGCGCAAAATACCGCGAGTGATAAACTGCACAAAACAGTGCGACGCGCAAAACAGCGCGAGTGAGAAACTGAAAAAAACGGTCCGACGCGCAAAATAGCGCGAGTGATAAACTGCACAAAACAGTGCGACGCGCAAAATAGCGCGAGTGATAAACTGCACAAAACAGTGCGACGCGCAAAATAGCGCGAGTGATAAACTGCACAAAACAGTGCGACGCGCAAAATAGCGCGAGTGTGAACTGCACAAAACAGTGCGACGCGCAAAATAGCGCGAGTGTGAACTGCACAAAACAGTGCGACGCGCAAAATAGCGCGAGTGATAAACTGCACAAAACAGTGCGACGCGCAAAATAGCGCGAGTGATAAACTGCACAAAACAGTGCGACGCGCAAAATAGCGCAAGTGAGAAACTGAAAAAAACGGTGCGACGTGCAAAATAGTGCGAGTGATAAACTGCAGAAAACAGTGCGACGCGCAAAATAGCGCGGGTGATAAACTGTAAAAAATTGTGCGACGCGCAAAATAGCGCGAGTGAGAAACTGAAAAAAACGGTGCGACGCGCAAAATAGCGCGAGTGATAAACTGCAGAAAACAGTGCGACGCGCAAAATAGCGCGAGTGATAAACTGAAAAAAACAGTGGCACGCGCAAAATAGCGCGAGTGATGAACTGCACAAAACAGTGCGACGCGCAAAATAGCGCGAGTGATAAACTGTAAAAAACAGTGCGACGCGCAAAATATCGCGAGTGTGAACTCCACAAAACAGTGCGACGCGCAAAATAGCGCGAGTGATAAACTGCACAAAACAGTGCGACGCGCAAAATAGCGTGAGTGATAAACTGTAAAAAACAGTGCGACGCGCAAAATCACGCGAGTGAGAAACAGCACAAAACAGTGCGACGGGCAAAATAGCTCGAGTGAGAAACTGCAGAAAACAGTGCGACGCGCAAAATAGCGCGAGTGAGAAACTGTAAAAAAGAGTGCGACGCGCAAAATTGCGCGAGTGTGAACTGCAAAAAAGATTGCGACGCGCAAAATAGCGCGAGTGACAAACTGCACAAGACAGTGTGACGCGTAAAATTGCGCGAGTGATAAACTGAAAAAAACAGTGGCACGCGCAAAATAGCGCGAGTGATGGACTACACAAAACAGTGCGACGCCCAAAATAGCGCGAGTGATAAACTGTAAAAAACAGTGCGACGCGCAAAATAGCGCGAGTGATAAACAGTAAAAAAAAGTGCGACGCGCAAAATAGCGCGAGTGAGAAACTGAAAAAAACGGTGCGACGCGCAAAATAGCGCGAGTGATAAACTGCAGAAAACAGTGCGACGCGCAAAATAGCGCCAGTGATAAATTGTAAAAAATTGTGCGACGCGCAAAATAGCGCGAGTGAGAAACTGAAAAAAACGGTGCGACGCGCAAAATAGCGCGAGTGATGAACTGCACAAAACAGTGCGACGCGCAAAATAGAGCGAGTGATAAACTGTAAAAAACAGTGGCACGCGCAAAATAGCGCGAGTGTGAACTGCACAAAACAGTGCGACGCGCAAAATACCGCGAGTGATAAACTGCACAAAACAGTGCGACGCGCAAAACAGCGCGAGTGAGAAACTGAAAAAAACGGTCCGACGCGCAAAATAGCGCGAGTGATAAACTGCACAAAACTGTGCGACGCGCAAAATAGCGTGAGTGATAAACTGTAAAAAACAGTGCGAAGCGCAAAATCACGCGAGTGAGAAACAGCACAAAACAGTGCGACGCGCAAAATAGCGCGAGTGATAAACAGCACAAAACAGTGCGACGGGCAAAATAGCGCGAGTGAGAAACTGTAAAAAATAGTGCGACGCGCAAAATTGCGCGAGTGTGAACTGCAAAAAAGATTGCGACGCGCAAAATAGCGCGAGTGACAAACTGCACAAAATAGTGCGACGCGCAAAATAGCGTGAGTGATAAACTGTAAAAAACAGGGCGACGTGCAAAATAGCGCGAGTGTGAAGTGCACCAAACAGTGCGACGCGCAAAATACCGCGAGTGATAAACTGCACAAAACAGTGCGACGCGCAAAACAGCGCGAGTGAGAAACTGAAAAAAACGGTCCGACGCGCAAAATAGCGCGAGTGATAAACTGCACAAAACAGTGCGACGCGCAAAATAGCGCGAGTGATAAACTGCACAAAACAGTGCGACGCGCAAAATAGCGCGAGTGATAAACTGTAAAAAACAGTGCGACGCGCAAAATAGCGCGAGTGATAAACTGTAAAAAATTGTGCGACGCGCAAAATAGCGCGAGTGTGAACTGCACAAAACAGTGCGACGCGCAAAATAGCGCGAGTGATAAACTGCACAAAACAGCGCGAGTGAGAAACTGAAAAAAACGGTCCGACGCGCAAAATTGCGCGAGTGATAAACTGCACAAAACAGTGCGACGCGCAAAATAGCGCGAGTGATAAACTGCACAAAACAGTGCGACGCGCAAAATAGCGCGAGTGATAAACTGTAAAAAACAGTGCGACGCGCAAAATAGCGCGAGTGATAAACTGTAAAAAATTGTGCGACGCGCAAAATAGCGCGAGTGTGAACTGCACAAAACAGTGCGACGCGCAAAATAGCGCGAGTGATAAACTGCACAAAACAGTGCGACGCGCAAAATAGCGCGAGTGAGAAACTGAAAAAAACGGTGCGACGTGCAAAATAGTGCGAGTGATAAACTGCAGAAAACAGTGCGACGCGCAAAAGAGCGCGAGTGATAAACTGTAAAAAATTGTGCGACGCGCAAAATAGCGCGAGTGAGAAACTGAAAAAAACGGTGCGACGCGCAAAATAGCGCGAGTGATGAACTGCACAAAACAGTGCGACGCGCAAAATAGCGCGAGTGATAAACTGTAAAAAACAGTGGCACGTGCAAAATAGCGCGAGTGTGAACTGCACAAAACAGTGCGATGCGCAAAATACCGCGAGTGGTAAACTGCACAAAACAGTGCGACGCGCAAAACAGCGCGAGTGAGAAACTGAAAAAAACGGTCCGATGCGCAAAATAGCGCGAGTGATAAACTGCACAAAACTGTGCGACGCGCAAAATCACGCGAGTGAGAAACAGCACAAAACAGTGCGACGCGCAAAATAGCGCGAGTGATAAACTGCACCAAACAGTGCGACGGGCAAAATAGGGCGAGTGAGAAACTGCAGAAAACAGTGCGACGTGCAAAATAGCGCGAGTGAGAAACTGTAAAAAATAGTGCGACGCGCAAAATTGCGCGAGTGTGAACTGCAAAAAAGATTGCGACGCGCAAAATAGCGCGAGTGACAAACTGCACAAAATAGTGCGACGCGCAAAATAGCGGGAGTGATAAACTGTAAAAAACAGGGCGACGTGCAAAATAGCGCGAGTGTGAACTGCACAAAACAGTGCGACGCGCAAAATAGCGGGAGTGATAAACTGCACAAAACAGTGCGACGCGCAAAATAGCGCGAGTGAGAAACTTAAAAAAACGGTGCGACGCGCAAAATAGCGCGAGTGATAAACTACAGAAAACAGAGCGACGCGCAAAATAGCGCGAGTGATAAACTGTAAAAAAGAGGGCGACGCGCAAAATAGCGCGAGTGTGAACTGCACAAAACAATGCGACCCGCAAAATAGCGCGAGTGATAAACTGCACAAAACAGTGCGACGCGCAAAATAGCGCGAGTGAGAAACTGAAAAAAACGGTGCGACGCGCAAAATAGCGCGAGTGATAAACTGCAGAAAACAATGCGACGCGCAAAATAGCGCGAGTGATAAACTGCACAAAACAGTGCGACGCGCAAAATAGCGCGAGTGAGAAACTGAAAAAAACGGTGCGACGCGCAAAATAGCGCGAGTGATAAACTGCAGAAAACATTGCGACGCGCAAAATAGCGCGAGTGATAAACTGAAAAAAACAGTGGCACGCGCAAAATAGCACGAGTGATGAACTGCACAAAACAGTGCGACGCGCAAAATAGCGCGAGTGATAAACTGTAAAAAACAGTGCGACGCGCAAAATAGCGCGAGTGTGAACTGCACCAAACAGTGCGACGCGCAAAATACCGCGAGTGATAAACTGCACAAAACAGTGCGACGCGCAAAACAGCGCAAGTGAGAAACTGAAAAAAACGGTCCGACGCGCAAAATAGCGCGAGTGATAAACTGCACAAAACTGTGCGACGCGCAAAATAGCGTGAGTGATAAACTGTAAAAAACAGTGCGAAGCGCAAAATCACGCGAGTGAGAAACAGCACAAAACAGTGCGACGCGCAAAATAGCGCGAGTGATAAACTGCACAAAACAGTGCGACGGGCAAAATAGCGCGAGTGAGAAACTGTAAAAAATAGTGCGACGCGCAAAATTGCGCGAGTGTGAACTGCAAAAAAGATTGCGACGCGCAAAATAGCGCGAGTGACAAACTGCACAAAATAGTGCGACGCGCAAAATAGCGTGAGTGATAAACTGTAAAAAACAGGGCGACGTGCAAAATAGCGCGAGTGTGAACTGCACAAAACAGTGCGACGCGCAAAATAGCGCGAGTGAGAAACTGTAAAAAAGAGTGCGACGCGCAAAATTGCGCGAGTGTGAACTGCAAAAAAGATTGCGACGCGCAAAATAGCGCGAGTGATAAACTGAAAAAAAAGTGGCACGCGCAAAATAGCGCGAGTGATGAACTGCACAAAACAGTGCGACACGCAAAATAGCGCGAGTGATAAACTGCACAAAACAGCGCGAGTGAGAAACTGAAAAAAACGGTCCGACGCGCAAAATTGCGCGAGTGATAAACTGCACAAAACAGTGCGACGCGCAAAATAGCGCGAGTGATAAACTGCACAAAACAGTGCGACGCGCAAAATAGCGCGAGTGATAAACTGTAAAAAACAGTGCGACGCGCAAAATAGCGCGAGTGATAAACTGTAAAAAATTGTGCGACGCGCAAAATAGCGCGAGTGTGAACTGCACAAAACAGTGCGACGCGCAAAATAGCGCGAGTGATAAACTGCACAAAACAGTGCGACGCGCAAAATAGCGCGAGTGAGAAACTGAAAAAAACGGTGCGACGTGCAAAATAGTGCGAGTGATAAACTGCAGAAAACAGTGCGACGCGCAAAAGAGCGCGAGTGATAAACTGTAAAAAATTGTGCGACGCGCAAAATAGCGCGAGTGAGAAACTGAAAAAAACGGTGCGACGCGCAAAATAGCGCGAGTGATGAACTGCACAAAACAGTGCGACGCGCAAAATAGCGCGAGTGATAAACTGTAAAAAACAGTGGCACGTGCAAAATAGCGCGAGTGTGAACTGCACAAAACAGTGCGATGCGCAAAATACCGCGAGTGATAAACTGCACAAAACAGTGCGACGCGCAAAACAGCGCGAGTGAGAAACTGAAAAAAACGGTCCGATGCGCAAAATAGCGCGAGTGATAAACTGCACAAAACTGTGCGACGCGCAAAATCACGCGAGTGAGAAACAGCACAAAACAGTGCGACGCGCAAAATAGCGCGAGTGATAAACTGCACCAAACAGTGCCGACGGGCAAAATAGGGCGAGTGAGAAACTGCAGAAAACAGTGCGACGTGCAAAATAGCGCGAGTGAGAAACTGTAAAAAATAGTGCGACGCGCAAAATTGCGCGAGTGTGAACTGCAAAAAAGATTGCGACGCGCAAAATAGCGCGAGTGACAAACTGCACAAAATAGTGCGACGCGCAAAATAGCGTGAGTGATAAACTGTAAAAAACAGGGCGACGTGCAAAATAGCGCGAGTGTGAACTGCACAAAACAGTGCGACGCGCAAAATAGCGGGAGTGATAAACTGCACAAAACAGTGCGACGCGCAAAATAGCGCGAGTGAGAAACTTAAAAAAACGGTGCGACGCGCAAAATAGCGCGAGTGATAAACTACAGAAAACAGAGCGACGCGCAAAATAGCGCGAGTGGTAAACTGTAAAAAAGAGGGCGACGCGCAAAATAGCGCGAGTGTGAACTGCACAAAACAATGCGACGCGCAAAATAGCGCGAGTGATAAACTGCACAAAACAGTGCGACGCGCAAAATAGCGCGAGTGAGAAACTGAAAAAAACGGTGCGACGCGCAAAATAGCGCGAGTGATAAACTGCAGAAAACAATGCGACGCGCAAAATAGCGCGAGTGATAAACTGCACAAAACAGTGCGACGCGCAAAATAGCGCGAGTGAGAAACTGAAAAAAACGGTGCGACGCGCAAAATAGCGCGAGTGATAAACTGCAGAAAACATTGCGACGCGCAAAATAGCGCGAGTGATAAACTGCACAAAACAGTGCGACGCGCAAAACAGCGCAAGTGAGAAACTGAAAAAAACGGTCCGACGCGCAAAATAGCGCGAGTGATAAACTGCACAAAACTGTGCGACGCGCAAAATAGCGTGAGTGATAAACTGTAAAAAACAGTGCGAAGCGCAAAATCACGCGAGTGAGAAACAGCACAAAACAGTGCGACGCGCAAAATAGCGCGAGTGATAAACTGCACAAAACAGTGCGACGGGCAAAATAGCGCGAGTGAGAAACTGTAAAAAATAGTGCGACGCGCAAAATTGCGCGAGTGTGAACTGCAAAAAAGATTGCGACGCGCAAAATAGCGCGAGTGACAAACTGCACAAAATAGTGCGACGCGCAAAATAGCGTGAGTGATAAACTGTAAAAAACAGGGCGACGTGCAAAATAGCGCGAGTGTGAACTGCACAAAACAGTGCGACGCGCAAAATAGCGCGAGTGAGAAACTGAAAAAACGGTGCGACGAGCAAAATAGCGAGAATGATAAACTGCAGAAAACATTGCGACGCGCAAAATAGCGCGAGTGATAAACTGAAAAAAAAGTGGCACGCGCAAAATAGCGCGAGTGATGAACTGCACAAAACAGTGCGACGCGCAAAATAGCGCGAGTGATAAACTGTAAAAAACAGTGGCACGCGCAAAATAGCGCGAGTGATGAACTGCACAAAACAGTGCAACGCGCAAAATAGCGCGAGTGATAAACTGTAAAAAACAGTGCGACGCGCAAAATAGCGCGAGTGTGAAGTGCACCAAACAGTGCGACGCGCAAAATACCGCGAGTGATAAACTGCACAAAACAGTGCGACGCGCAAAACAGCGCGAGTGAGAAACTGAAAAAAACGGTACGACGCGCAAAATAGCGCGAGTGATAAACTGCACAAAACAGTGCGACGCGCAAAATAGCGCGAGTGATAAACTGCACAAAACAGTGCGACGCGCAAAATAGCGCGAGTGATAAACTGTAAAAAACAGTGCGACGCGCAAAATAGCGCGAGTGATAAACTGTAAAAAATTGTGCGACGCGCAAAATAGCGCGACTGTGAACTGCACAAAACAGTGCGACGCGCAAAATAGCGCGAGTGAGAAACTGAAAAAAACGGTGCGACGTGCAAAATGGTTCGAGTGATAAACTGCAGAAAACAGTGCGACGCGCAAAATAGCGCGAGTGATAAACTGTAAAAAATTGTGCGACGCGCAAAATAGCGCGAGTGAGAAACTGAAAAAAATGGTGCGACGCGCAAAATAGCGCGAGTGTGAACTGCACAAAACAGTGCGACGCGCAAAATACCGCGAGTGATAAACTGCACAAAACAGTGCGACGCGCAAAACAGCGCGAGTGAGAAACTGAAAAAAACGGTCCGATGCGCAAAATAGCGCGAGTGATAAACTGCACAAAACTGTGCGACGCGCAAAATCACGCGAGTGAGAAACAGCACAAAACAGTGCGACGCGCAAAATAGCGCGAGTGATAAACTGCACCAAACAGTGCGACGGGCAAAATAGGGCGAGTGAGAAACTGCAGAAAACAGTGCGACGTGCAAAATAGCGCGAGTGAGAAACTGTAAAAAATAGTGCGACGCGCAAAATTGCGCGAGTGTGAACTGCAAAAAAGATTGCGACGCGCAAAATAGCGCGAGTGACAAACTGCACAAAATAGTGCGACGCGCAAAATAGCGTGAGTGATAAACTGTAAAAAACAGGGCGACGTGCAAAATAGCGCGAGTGTGAACTGCACAAAACAGTGCGACGCGCAAAATAGCGGGAGTGATAAACTGCACAAAACAGTGCGACGCGCAAAATAGCGCGAGTGAGAAACTGAAAAAAACGGTGCGACGCGCAAAACAGCGCGAGTGATAAACTACAGAAAACAGAGGGACGCGCAAAATAGCGCGAGTGATAAACTGTAAAAAAGAGGGCGACGCGCAAAATAGCGCGAGTGTGAACTGCACAAAACAATGCGACGCGCAAAATAGCGCGAGTGATAAACTGCACAAAACAGTGCGACGCGCAAAATAGCGCGAGTGAGAAACTGAAAAAAACGGTGCGACGCGCAAAATAGCGCGAGTGATAAACTGCAGAAAACAATGCGACGCGCAAAATAGCGCGAGTGAGAAACTGAAAAAAACGGTGCGACGCGCAAAATAGTGCGAGTGATAAATTGAAAAAAACAGTGGCACGCGCAAAATAGCACGAGTGATGAACTGCACAAAACAGTGCGACGCGCAAAATAGCGCGAGTGATAAACTGTAAAAAACAGTGCGACGCGCAAAATAGCGCGAGTGTGAACTGCACCAAACAGTGCGACGCGCAAAATACCGCGAGTGATAAACTGCACAAAACAGTGCGACGCGCAAAACAGCGCGAGTGAGAAACTGAAAAAAACGGTCCGATGCGCAAAATAGCGCGAGTGATAAACTGCACAAAACTGTGCGACGCGCAAAATCACGCGAGTGAGAAACAGCACAAAACAGTGCGACGCGCAAAATAGCGCGAGTGATAAACTGCACCAAACAGTGCGACGGGCAAAATAGCGCGAGTGAGAAACTGCAGAAAACAGTGCGACGTGCAAAATAGCGCGAGTGATAAACTGTAAAAAACAGTGCGACGCGCAAAATATCGCGAGTGTGAACTCCACAAAACAGTGCGACGCGCAAAATAGCGCGAGTGATAAACAGCACAAAACAGTGCGACGCGCAAAATAGCGTGAGTGATAAACTGTAAAAAACAGTGCGACGCGGAAAATCACGCGAGTGAGAAATAGCACAAAACAGTGCGACGCGCAAAATAGCTCGAGTGATAAACTGCACAAAACAGTGCGACGGGCAAAATAGCGCGAGTGAGAAACTGCAGAAAACAGTGCGACGTGCAAAATAGCGCGAGTGAGAAACTGTAAAAAAGAGTGCGACGCGCAAAATTGCGCAAGTGTGAACTGCAAAAAAGATTGCGACGCGCAAAATAGCGCGAGTGACAAACTGCACAAAACAGTGCGACGCGCAAAATTGCGCGAGTGATAAACTGAAAAAAACAGTGGCACGCGCAAAATAGCGCGAGTGATGGACTGCACAAAACAGTGCGACGCCCAAAATAGCGCGAGTGATAAACTGTAAAAAAACAGTGCGACGCGCAAAATAGCGCGAGTGATAAACAGTAAAAAAAAGTGCGACGCGCAAAATAGCGCGAGTGATAAACTGCAGAAAACAGTGCGACGCGCAAAATAGCGCCAGTGATAAATTGTAAAAAATTGTGCGACGCGCAAAATCGCGCGAGTGTGAACTGCACAAAACAGTGCGACGCGCAAAATAGCGCGAGTGATAAACTGCACAAAACAGTGCGACGCGCAAAATAGCGCGAGTGGGAAACTGAAAAAAACGGTGCGACGCGCAAAATAGCGCGAGTGATAAACTGCAGAAAACAGTGCGACGCGCAAAATAGCGCGAGTGATAAACTGTAAAAAATTGTGCGACGCGCAAAATAGCGCGAGTGAGAAACTGAAAAAAACGGTGCGCCGCGCAAAATAGCGCGAGTGATGAACTGCACAAAACAGTGCGACGCGCAAAATAGAGCGAGTGATAAACTGTAAAAAACAGTGGCACGCGCAAAATAGCGCGAGTGTGAACTGCACAAAACAGTGCGACGCGCAAAAAGCGCGAGTGATAAACTGCACAAAACAGTGCGACGCGCAAAACAGCGCGAGTGAGAAACTGAAAAAAACGGTCCGACGAGCAAAATAGCGCGAGTGATAAACTGCACAAAACTGTGCGACGCGCAAAATAGCGTGAGTGATAAACTGTAAAAAACAGTGCGAAGCGCAAAATCACGCGAGTGAGAAACAGCACAAAACAGTGCGACGCGCAAAATAGCGCGAGTGATAAACTGCACAAAACAGTGCGACGGGCAAAATAGCGCGAGTGAGAAACTGTAAAAAATAGTGCGACGCGCAAAATTGCGCGAGTGTGAACTGCAAAAAAGATTGCGACGCGCAAAATAGCGCGAGTGACAAACTGCACAAAATAGTGCGACGCGCAAAATAGCGTGAGTGATAAACTGTAAAAAACAGGGCGACGTGCAAAATAGCGCGAGTGTGAACTGCACAAAACAGTGCGACGCGCAAAATAGCGCGAGTGAGAAACTGAAAAAACGGTGCGACGAGCAAAATAGCGAGAATGATAAACGGCAGAAAACATTGCGACGCGCAAAATAGCGCGAGTGATAAACTGAAAAAAAAGTGGCACGCGCAAAATAGCGCGAGTGATGAACTGCACAAAACAGTGCGACGCGCAAAATAGCGCGAGTGATAAACTGTAAAAAACAGTGGCACGCGCAAAATAGCGCGAGTGATGAACTGCACAAAACAGTGCAACGCGCAAAATAGCGCGAGTGATAAACTGTAAAAAACAGTGCGACGCGCAAAATAGCGCGAGTGTGATGTGCACCAAACAGTGCGACGCGCAAAATACCGCGAGTGATAAACTGCACAAAAAAGTGCGACGCGCAAAACAGCGCGAGTGAGAAACTGAAAAAAACGGTCCGACGCGCAAAATAGCGCGAGTGATAAACTGCACAAAACAGTGCGACGCGCAAAATAGCGCGAGTGATAAACTGCACAAAACAGTGCGACGCGCAAAATAGCGCGAGTGATAAACTGTAAAAAACAGTGCGACGCGCAAAATAGCGCGAGTGATAAACTGTAAAAAATTGTGCGACGCGCAAAATAGCGCGACTGTGAACTGCACAAAACAGTGCGACGCGCAAAATAGCGCGAGTGATAAACTGCACAAAACAGTGCGACGCGCAAAATAGCGCGAGTGAGAAACTGAAAAAAACGGTGCGACGTGCAAAATAGTTCGAGTGATAAACTGCAGAAAACAGTGCGACGCGCAAAATAGCGCGAGTGATAAACTGTAAAAAATTGTGCGACGCGCAAAATAGCGCGAGTGAGAAACTGAAAAAAACGGTGCGACGCGCAAAATAGCGCGAGTGATAAACTGCACAAAACTGTGCGACGCGCAAAATCACGCGAGTGAGAAACAGCACAAAACAGTGCGACGCGCAAAATAGCGCGAGTGATAAACTGCACCAAACAGTGCGACGGGCAAAATAGCGCGAGTGAGAAACTGCAGAAAACAGTGCGACGTGCAAAATAGCGCGAGTGAGAAACTGTAAAAAATAGTGCGACGCGCAAAATTGCGCGAGTGTGAACTGCAAAAAAGATTGCGACGCGCAAAATAGCGCGAGTGACAAACTGCACAAAATAGTGCGACGCGCAAAATAGCGTGAGTGATAAACTGTAAAAAACAGGGCGACGTGCAAAATAGCGCGAGTGTGAACTGCACAAAACAGTGCGACGCGCAAAATAGCGGGAGTGATAAACTGCACAAAACAGTGCGACGCGCAAAATAGCGCGAGTGAGAAACTGAAAAAAACGGTGCGACGCGCAAAACAGCGCGAGTGATAAACTACAGAAAACAGAGGGACGCGCAAAATAGCGCGAGTGATAAATTGTAAAAAAGAGGGCGACGCGCAAAATAGCGCGAGTGTGAACTGCACAAAACAATGCGACGCGCAAAATAGCGCGAGTGATAAACTGCACAAAACAGTGCGACGCGCAAAATAGCGCGAGTGAGAAACTGAAAAAAACGGTGCGACGCGCAAAATAGCGCGAGTGATAAACTGCAGAAAACAATGCGACGCGCAAAATAGCGCGAGTGATAAACTGCACAAAACAGTGCGACGCGCAAAATAGCGCGAGTGAGAAACTGAAAAAAACGGTGCGACGCGCAAAATAGTGCGAGTGATAAATTGAAAAAAACAGTGGCACGCGCAAAATAGCGCGAGTGATGAACTGCACAAAACAGTGCGACACGCAAAATAGCGCGAGTGATAAACTGTAAAAAACAGTGCGACGCGCAAAATATCGCGAGTGTGAACTCCACAAAACAGTGCGACGCGCAAAATAGCCCGAGTGATAAACTGTAAAAAATTGTGCGACGCGCAAAATAGCGCGAGTGAGAAACTGAAAAAAACGGTGCGCCGCGCAAAATAGCGCGAGTGATGAACTGCACAAAACAGTGCGACGCGCAAAATAGAGCGAGTGATAAACTGTAAAAAACAGTGGCACGCGCAAAATAGCGCGAGTGTGAACTGCAGAAAACAGTGCGACGCGCAAAAAGCGCGAGTGATAAACTGCACAAAACTGTGCGACGCGCAAAATAGCGTGAGTGATAAACTGTAAAAAACAGTGCGAAGCGCAAAATCACGCGAGTGAGAAACAGCACAAAACAGTGCGACGCGCAAAATAGCGCGAGTGATAAACTGCACAAAACAGTGCGACGGGCAAAATAGCGCGAGTGAGAAACTGTAAAAAATAGTGCGACGCGCAAAATTGCGCGAGTGTGAACTGCAAAAAAGATTGCGACGCGCAAAATAGCGCGAGTGACAAACTGCACAAAATAGTGCGACGCGCAAAATAGCGTGAGTGATAAACTGTAAAAAACAGGGCGACGTGCAAAATAGCGCGAGTGTGAACTGCACAAAACAGTGCGACGCGCAAAATAGCGCGAGTGAGAAACTGAAAAAAATGGTGCGACGAGCAAAATAGCGCGAATGATAAAGTGCAGAAAACATTGCGACGCGCAAAATAGCGCGAGTGATAAACTGAAAAGAACAGTGGCACGCGCAAAATAGCGCGAGTGATGAACTGCACAAAACAGTGCGACGCGCAAAATAGCGCGAGTGATAAACTGTAAAAAACAGTGGCACGCGCAAAATAGCGCGAGTGATGAACTGCACAAAACAGTGCAACGCGCAAAATAGCGCGAGTGATAAACTGTAAAAAACAGTGCGACGCGCAAAATAGCGCGAGTGTGAAGTGCACCAAACAGTGCGACGCGCAAAATACCGCGAGTGATAAACTGCACAAAACAGTGCGACGCGCAAAACAGCGCGAGTGAGAAACTAAAAAAAACGGTCCGACGCGCAAAATAGCGCGAGTGATAAACTGCACAAAACAGTGCGACGCGCAAAATAACGCGAGTGATAAACTGTAAAAAACAGTGCGACGCGCAAAATAGCGCGAGTGTGAACTGCACAAAACAGTGCGACGCGCAAAATAGCGCGAGTGATAAACTGCACAAAACAGTGCGACGCGCAAAATAGCGCGAGTGAGAAACTGAAAAAAACGGTGCGACGTGCAAAATAGTGCGAGTGATAAACTGCAGAAAACAGTGCGACGCGCAAAATAGCGCGAGTGATAAACTGTAAAAAATTGTGCGACGCGCAAAATAGCGCGAGTGAGAAACTGAAAAAAAATGGTGCGACGCGCAAAATAGCGCGAGTGATAAACTGCAGAAAACAGTGCGACGCGCAAAATAGCGCGAGTGATAAACTGAAAAAAACAGTGGCACGCGCAAAATAGCGCGAGTGATGAACTGCACAAAACAGTGCGACGCGCAAAATAGCGCGAGTGATAAACTGTAAAAAACAGTGCGACGCGCAAAATATCGTGAGTGTGAACTCCACAAAACAGTGCGACGCGCAAAATAGCGCGAGTGATAAACTGCACAAAACAGTGCGACGCGCAAAATAGCGTGAGTGATAAACTGTAAAAAACAGTGTGACGCGCAAAATCACGCGAGTGAGAAACAGCACAAAACAGTGCGACGCGCAAAATAGCTCGAGTGATAAACTGCACAAAACAGTGCGACGGGCAAAATAGCGCGAGTGAGAAACTGCAGAAAACAGTGCGACGTGCAAAATAGCGCGAGTGAGAAACTGTAAAAAAGAGTGCGACGCGCAAAATTGCGCGAGTGTGAACTGCAAAAAAGATTGCGATGCGCAAAATAGCGCGAGTGACAAACTGCACAAAACAGTGCGACGCGCAAAATTGCGCGAGTGATAAACTGAAAAAAACAGTGGCACGCGCAAAATAGCGAGAGTGATGGACTGCACAAAACAGTGCGACGCCCAAAATAGCGCGAGTGATAAACTGTAAAAAACAGTGCGACGCGTAAAATAGCGCGAGTGATAAACAGTAAAAAAAAGTGCGACGCGCAAAATAGCGCGAGTGAGAAACTGAAAAAAACGGTGCGACGCGCAAAATAGCGCGAGTGATAAACTGCAGAAAACAGTGCGACGCGCAAAATAGCGCCAGTGATAAATTGTAAAAAATTGTGCGACGCGCAAAATAGCGCGAGTGATAAACTGCACAAAACAGTGCGACGCGCAAAATAGCGCGAGTGGGAAACTGAAAAAAACGGTGTGACGCGCAAAATAGCGCGAGTGATAAACTGCAGAAAACAGTGCGACGCGCAAAATAGCGCGAGTGATAAACTGTAAAAAATTGTGCGACGCGCAAAACAGCGCGAGTGAGAAACTGAAAAAAACGGTGCGCCGCGCAAAATAGCGCGAGTGATGAACTGCACAAAACAGTGCGACGCGCGAAAAGCGCGAGTGATAAACTGCACAAAACAGTGCGACGCGCAAAACAGCGCAAGTGAGAAACTGAAAAAAACGGTCCGACGCGCAAAATAGCGCGAGTGATAAACTGCACAAAACTGTGCGACGCGCAAAATAGCATGAGTGATAAACTGTAAAAAACAGTGCGAAGCGCAAAATCACGCGAGTGAGAAACAGCACAAAACAGTGCGACGCGCAAAATAGCGCGAGTGATAAACTGCACAAAACAGTGCGACGGGCAAAATAGCGCGAGTGAGAAACTGTAAAAAATAGTGCGACACGCAAAATTGCGCGAGTGTGAACTGCAAAAAAGATTGCGACGCGCAAAATAGCGCGAGTGACAAACTGCAAAAAATAGTGCGACGCGCAAAATAGCGTGAGTGATAAACTGTAAAAAACAGGGCGACGTGCAAAATAGCGCGAGTGTGAACTGCACAAAACAGTGCGACGCGCAAAATAGCGCGAGTGAGAAACTGAAAAAACGGTGCGACGAGCAAAATAGCGAGAATGATAAACTGCAGAAAACATTGCGACGCGCAAAATAGCGCGAGTGATAAACTGAAAAAAACAGTGGCACGCGCAAAATAGCGCGAGTGATGAACTGCACAAAACAGTGCGACGCGCAAAATAGCGCGAGTGATAAACTGTAAAAAACAGTGGCACGCGCAAAATAGCGCGAGTGATGAACTGCACAAAACAGTGCAACGCGCAAAATAGCGCGAGTGATAAACTGTATAAAACAGTGCGACGCGCAAAATAGCGCGAGTGTGAAGTGCACCAAACAGTGCGACGCGCAAAATACCGCGAGTGATAAACTACACAAAACAGTGCGACGCGCAAAACAGCGCGAGTGAGAAACTGAAAAAAACGGTCCGACGCGCAAAATAGCGCGAGTGATAAACTGCACAAAACAGTGCGACGCGCAAAATAGCGCGAGTGATAAACTGCACAAAACAGTGCGACGCGCAAAATAGCGCGAATGATAAACTGTAAAAAACAGTGCGACGCGCAAAATAGCGCGAGTGATAAACTGTAAAAAATTGTGCGACGCGCAAAATAGCGCGACTGTGAACTGCACAAAACAGTGCGACGCGCAAAATAGCGCGAGTGATAAACTGCACAAAACAGTGCGACGCGCAAAATAGCGCGAGTGAGAAACTGAAAAAAACGGTGTGACGTGCAAAATAGTTCGAGTGATAAACTGCAGAAAACAGTGCGACGCGCAAAATAGCGCGAGTGATAAACTGTAAAAAATTGTGCGACGCGCAAAATAGCGCGAGTGAGAAACTGAAAAAAACGGTGCGACGCGCAAAATAGCGCGAGTGATGAACTGCACAAAACAGTGCGACGCGCAAAATAGCGCGAGTGATAAACTGTAAAAAATAGTGGCACGCGCAAAATAGCGCGAGGGTGAACTGCACAAAACAGTGCGACGCGCAAAATACCGCGAGTGATAAACTGCACAAAACAGTGCGACGCGCAAAACAGCGCGAGTGAGAAACTGAAAAAAACGGTCCGACGCGCAAAATAGCGCGAGTGATAAACTGCACAAAACTGTGCGACGCGCAAAATCACGCGAGTGAGAAACAGCACAAAACAGTGCGACGCGCAAAATAGCGCGAGTGATAAACTGCACCAAACAGTGCGACGGGCAAAATAGCGCGAGTGAGAAACTGCAGAAAACAGTGCGACGTGCAAAATAGCGCGAGTGAGAAACTGTAAAAAATAGTGCGACGCGCAAAATTGCGCGAGTGTGAACTGCAAAAAAGATTGCGACGCGCAAAATAGCGCGAGTGACAAACTGCACAAAATAGTGCGACGCGCAAAATAGCGTGAGTGATAAACTGTAAAAAACAGGGCGACGTGCAAAATAGCGCGAGTGTGAACTGCACAAAACAGTGCGACGCGCAAAATAGCGTGAGTGATAAACTGCACAAAACAGTGCGACGCGCAAAATAGCGCGAGTGAGAAACTGAAAAAAACGGTGCGACGCGCAAAATAGCGAGAGTGATAAACTGCAGAAAACAGAGCGACGCGCAAAATAGCGCGAGTGATAAACTTTAAAAAAGAGGGCGACGCGCAAAATAGCGCGAGTGTGAACTGCACAAAACAATGCGACGCGCAAAATAGCGCGAGTGATAAACTGCACAAAACAGTGCGACGCGCAAAATAGCGCGAGTGAGAAACTGAAAAAAACGGTGCGACGCGCAAAATAGCGCGAGTGATAAACTGCAGAAAACAATGCGACGCGCAAAATAGCGCGAGTGATAAACTGCACAAAACAGTGCGACGCGCAAAATAGCGCGAGTGAGAAACTGAAAAAAACGGTGCGACGCGCAAAATAGCGCGAGTGATAAACTGCAGAAAACATTGCGACGCGCAAAATAGCGCGAGTGATAAACTGAAAAAAACAGTGGCACGCGCAAAATAGCGCGAGTGATGAACTGCACAAAACAGTGCGACGCGCAAAATAGCGCGAGTGATAAACTGTAACAAACAGTGCGCCGCGCAAAATAGCGCGAGTGTGAACTGCACCAAACAGTGCGACGCGCAAAATACCGCGAGTGATAAACTGCACAAAATAGTGCGACGCGCAAAACAGCGCGAGTGAGAAACTGAAAAAAATGGTCCGACGCGCAAAATAGCGCGAGTGATAAACTGCACAAAACTGTGCGACGCGCAAAATAGCGTGAGTGATAAACTGTAAAAAACAGTGCGACGCGCAAAATCACGCGAGTGAGAAACAGCACAAAACAGTGCGACGCGCAAAATAGCGCGAGTGATAAACTGCAGAAAACAGTGCGACGGGCAAAATAGCGCGAGTGAGACACTGCAGAAAACAGTGCGACGTGCAACATAGCGCGAGTGAGAAACTGTAAAAAATAGTGCGACGCGCAAAATTGCGCGAGTGTGAACTGCAAAAAAGATTGCGACGCGCAAAATACCGCGAGTGACAAACAGCACAAAATAGTGCGACGCGCAAAATAGCGTGAGTGATAAACTGTAAAAAACAGGGCGACGTGCAAAATAGCGCGAGTGTGAACTGCACAAAACAGTGCGACGCGCAAAATAGCGCGAGTGATAAACTGCACAAAACAGTGCGACCCGCAAAATAGCGCGAGTGATAAACTGTAAAAAATTGTGCGACGCGCAAAATAGCGCGAGTGTGAACTGCACAAAACAGTGCGACGCGCAAAATAGCGCGAGTGAGAAACTGAAAAAAACGGTGCGACGCGCAAAATAGCGCGAGTGATAAACTGCAGAAAACAGTGCGACGCGCAAAATAGCGCGAGTGATAAGCTGAAAAAAACAGTGGCACGCGCAAAATAGCGCGAGTGATGAACTGCACAAAACAGTGCGACGCGCAAAATAGCGCGAGTGATAAACTGTAAAAAACAGTGCGACGCGCAAAATATCGCGAGTGTGAACTCCACAAAACAGTGCGACGCGCAAAATAGCGCGAGTGATAAACTGCACAAAACAGTGCGACGCGCAAAATAGCGTGAGTGATAAACTGTAAAAAACAGTGCGACGCGCAAAATCACGCGAGTGAGAAACAGCACAAAACAGTGCGACGCGCAAAATAGCTCGAGTGATAAACTGTACAAAACAGTGCGACGGGCAAAATAGCGCGAGTGAGAAACTGCAGAAAACAGTGCGACGTGCAAAATAGCGCGAGTGAGAAACTGTAAAAAAGTGTGCGACGCGCAAAATTGCGCGAGTGTGAACTGTAAAAAACAGTGCGACGCCCAAAATAGCGCGAGTGATAAACTGTAAAAAACAGTGCGACGCGCAAAATAGCGCGAGTGATAAACAGTAAAAAAAAGTGCGACGCGCAAAATAGCGCGAGTGAGAAACTGAAAAAAACGGTGCGACGCGCAAAATAGCGCGAGTGATAAACTGCAGAAAACAGTGCGACGCGCAAAATAGCGCGAGTGAGAAACTGAAAAAAACGGTGCGACGCGCAAAATAGCGCGAGTGATAAACTGCAGAAAACAGTGCGACGCGCAAAATAGCGCCAGTGATAAATTGCAAAAAATTGTGCGACGCGCAAAATAGCGCGAGTGTGAACTGCACAAAACAGTGCGACGCGCAAAATAGCGCGAGTGATAAACTGCACAAAACAGTGCGACGCGCAAAATAGCGCGAGTGAGAAACTGAAAAAAACGGTGCGACGCGCAAAATAGCGCGAGTGATAAACTGTAAAAAATTGTGCGACGCGCAAAATAGCGCGAGTGAGAAACTGAAAAAAACGGTCCGACGCGCAAAATAGCGCGAGTGATAAACTGTAAAAAACAGTGCGACGCGCAAAATAGCGCGAGTGATAAACAGTAAAAAAAAGTGCGACGCGCAAAATAGCGCGAGTGAGAAACTGAAAAAAACGGTGCGACGCGCAAAATAGCGCGAGTGATAAACTGCAGAAAACAGTGCGACGCGCAAAATAGCGCCAGTGATAAATTGCAAAAAATTGTGCGACGCGCAAAATAGCGCGAGTGTGAACTGCACAAAACAGTGCGACGCGCAAAATAGCGCGAGTGATAAACTGCACAAAACAGTGCGACGCGCAAAATAGCGCGAGTGAGAAACTGAAAAAAACGGTGCGACGCGCAAAATAGCGCGAGTGATAAACTGTAAAAAATTGTGCGACGCGCAAAATAGCGCGAGTGAGAAACTGAAAAAAACGGTGCGACGCGCAAAATAGCGCGAGTGATGAACTGCACAAAACAGTGCGACGCGCAAAATAGAGCGAGTGATAAACTGTAAAAAACAGTGGCACGCGCAAAATAGCGCGAGTGTGAACTGCACAAAACAGTGCGACGCGCAAAATAGCGCGAGTGATAAACTGCACAAAACAGTGCGACGCGCAAAACAGCGCGAGTGAGAAACTGAAAAAAACGGTCCGACGCGCAAAATAGCGCGAGTGATAAACTGCACAAAACTGTGCGACGCGCAAAATAGCGTGAGTGATAAACTGTAAAAAACAGTGCGAAGCGCAAAATCATGCGAGTGAGAAACAGCACAAAACAGTGCGACGCGCAAAATAGCGCGAGTGATAAACTGCACAAAACAGTGCGACGGGCAAAATAGCGCGAGTGAGAAACTGTAAAAAATAGTGCGACGCGCAAAATTGCGGGAGTGTGAACTGCAAAAAAGATTGCGACGCGCAAAATAGCGTGAGTGACAAATTGCACAAAATAGTGCGATGCGCAAAATAGCGTGAGTGATAAACTGTAAAAAACAGGGCGACGTGCAAAATAGCGCGAGTGTGAAATGAACAAAACAGTGCGACGCGCAAAATAGCGCGAGTGAGAAACTGAAAAAAACGGTGCGACGAGCAAAATAGCGCGAATGATAAACTGCAGAAAACATTGCGACGCGCAAAATAGCGTGAGTGATAAACTGAAAAAAACAGTGGCACGCGCAAAATAGCGCGAGTGATGAACTGCACAAAACAGTGCGACGCGCAAAATAGCGCGAGTGATAAACTGTAAAAAACAGTGGCACGCGCAAAATAGCGCGAGTGATGAACTGCACAAAACAGTGCAACGCGCAAAATAGCGCGAGTGATAAACTGTAAAAAACAGTGCGACGCGCAAAATAGCGCGAGTGTGAAGTGCACCAAACAGTGCGACGCGCAAAATACCGCGAGTGATAAACTGCACAAAACAGTGCGACGCGCAAAACAGCGCGAGTGAGAAACTGAAAAAAACGGTCCGACGCGCAAAATAGCGCGAGTGATAAACTGCACAAAACAGTGCGACGTGCAAAATAGCGCGAGTGATAAACTGCACAAAACAGTGCGACGCGCAAAATAGCGCGAGTGATAAACTGCACAAAACAGTGCGACGCGCAAAATAGCGCGAGTGATAAACTGTAAAAAACAGTGCGACGCGCAAAATCACGCGAGTGATAAACAGCACAAAACAGTGCGACGCGCAAAATAGCGCGAGTGATAAACTGCACAAAACAGCGCGACGGGCAAAATAGCGCGAGTGAGAAACTGCAGAAAACAGTGCGACGTGCAAAATAGCGCGAGTGTGAACTGCAAAAAGGATTGCGACGCGCAAAATAGCGCGAGTGACAAACTGCACAAAATAGTGCGACGCGCAAAATTGCGCGAGTGATAAACTGAAAAAAACAGTGGCACGCGCAAAATAGCGCGAGTGATGGACTGCACAAAACAGTGCGACGCCCAAAATAGCGCGAGTGATAAACTGTAAAAAACAGTGCGACGCGCAAAATTGCACGAGCGTGAACTGCACAAAACGGTGCGACGCGCAAAATAGCGCGAGTGATAAACAGTAAAAAAAAGTGCGACGCGCAAAATAGCGCGAGTGTGAACTGCACAAAACTGTGCGACGCGCAAAATAGCACGAGTGAGAAACTGAAAAAAACGGTGCGACGCGCAAAATAGCACGAGTGATAAACTGCAGAAAACAGTGCGACGCGCAAAATAGCGCGAGTGATAAACTGTAAAAAATTGTGCGACGCGCAAAATAGCGCGAGTGTGAACTGCACAAAACAGTGCGACGCACAATATAGCGCGAGTGATAAACTGCACAAAACAGTGCGACGCGCAAAATAGCGCGAGTGAGAAACTGAAAAAAACGGTGCGACGCGCAAAATAGCGCGAGTGATAAACTGTAAAAAATTGTGCGACGCGCAAAATAGCGCGAGTGTGAACTGCACAAAACAGTGTGACGCGCAAAATAGCGCGAGTGATAAACTGCACAAAACAGTGCGACGCGCAAAATAGCTCGAGTGAGAAACTGAAAAAAACGGTGCGACGTGCAAAATAGTGCGAGTGATAAAATGCAGAAAACAGTGCGACGCGCAAAATAGCGCGAGTGATAAACTGTAAAAAATTGTGCGACGCGCAAAATAGCGCGAGTGTGAACTGCACAAAACAGTGCGACGCGCAAAATAGCGCGAGTGATAAACTGCACAAAACAGTGCGACGCGCAAAATAGCGCGAGTGATAAACTGCAGAAAACAGTGCGACGCGCAAAATAGCGCGAGTGATAAGCTGAAAAAAACAGTGGCACGCGCAAAATAGCGCGAGTGATGAACTGCACAAAACAGTGCGACGCGCAAAATAGCGCGAGTGATAAACTGTAAAAAACAGTGCGACGCGCAAAATATCGCGAGTGTGAACTCCACAAAACAGTGCGACGCGCAAAATAGCGCGAGTGATAAACTGCACAAAACAGTGCGACGCGCAAAATAGCGTGAGTGATAAACTGTAAAAAACAGTGCGACGCGCAAAATCACGCGAGTGAGAAACAGCACAAAACAGTGCGACGCGCAAAATAGCTCGAGTGATAAACTGTACAAAACAGTGCGACGGGCAAAATAGCGCGAGTGAGAAACTGCAGAAAACAGTGCGACGTGCAAAATAGCGCGAGTGAGAAACTGTAAAAAAGAGTGCGACGCGCAAAATTGCGCGAGTGTGAACTGCAAAAAAGATTGCGACGCGCAAAATAGCGCGAGTGACAAACTGCACAAAACAATGCGACGCGCAAAATTGCGCGAGTGATAAACTGAAAAAAACAGTGGCACGCGCAAAATAGCGCGAGTGATGGACTGCAGAAAACAGTGCGACGCCCAAAATAGCGCGAGTGATAAACTGTAAAAAACAGTGCGACGCGCAAAATGGCGCGAGTGATAAACAGTAAAAAAAAGTGCGACGCGCAAAATAGCGCGAGTGAGAAACTGAAAAAAACGGTGCGACGCGCAAAATAGCGCGAGTGATAAACTGCAGAAAACAGTGCGACGCGCAAAATAGCGCCAGTGATAAATTGTAAAAAATTGTGCGACGCGCAAAATAGCGCGAGTGTGAACTGCACAAAACAGTGCGACGCGCAAAATAGCGCGAGTGATAAACTGCACAAAACAGTGCGACGCGCAAAATAGCGCGAGTGAGAAACTGAAAAAAACGGTGCGACGCGCAAAATAGCGCGAGTGATAAACTGTAAAAAATTGTGCGACGCGCAAAATAGCGCGAGTGAGAAACTGAAAAAAACGGTGCGATGCGCAAAATAGCGCGAGTGATGAACTGCACAAAACAGTGCGACGCGCAAAATAGAGCGAGTGATAAACTGTAAAAAACAGTGGCACGAGCAAAATAGCGCGAGTGTGAACTGCACAAAACAGTGCGACGCGCAAAATAGCGCGAGTGATAAACTGCACAAAACAGTGCGACGCGCAAAACAGCACGAGTGAGAAACTGAAAAAAACGGTCCGACGCGCAAAATAGCGCGAGTGATAAACTGCACAAAACTGTGCGACGCGCAAAATAGCGTGAGTGATAAACTGTAAAAAACAGTGCGAAGCGCAAAATCATGCGAGTGAGAAACAGCACAAAACAGTGCGACGCGCAAAATAGCGCGAGTGATAAACTGCACAAAACAGTGCGACGGGCAAAATAGCGCGAGTGAGAAACTGTAAAAAATAGTGCGACGCGCAAAATTGCGGGAGTGTGAACTGCAAAAAAGATTGCGACGCGCAAAATAGCGCGAGTGACAAACTGCACAAAATAGTGCGACGCGCAAAATAGCGTGAGTGATAAACTGTAAAAAACAGGGCGACGTGCAAAATAGCGCGAGTGTGAAATGAACAAAACAGTGCGACGCGCAAAATAGCGCGAGTGAGAAACTGAAAAAAACGGTGCGACGAGCAAAATAGCGCGAATGATAAACTGCAGAAAACATTGCGACGCGCAAAATAGCGCGAGTGATAAACTGAAAAAAACAGTGGCACGCGCAAAATAGCGCGAGTGATGAACTGCACAAAACAGTGCGACGCGCAAAATAGCGCGAGTGATAAACTGTAAAAAACAGTGGCACGCGCAAAATAGCGCGAGTGATGAACTGCACAAAACAGTGCAACGCGCAAAATAGCGCGAGTGATAAACTGTAAAAAACAGTGCGACGCGCAAAATAGCGCGAGTGTGAAGTGCACCAAACAGTGCGACGCGCAAAATACCGCGAGTGATAAACTGCACAAAACAGTGCGACGCGCAAAACAGCGCGAGTGAGAAACTAAAAAAAACGGTCCGACGCGCAAAATAGCGCGAGTGATAAACTGCACAAAACAGTGCGACGTGCAAAATAGCGCGAGTGATAAACTGCACAAAACAGTGCGACGCGCAAAATAGCGCGAGTGATAAACTGCACAAAACAGTGCGACGCGCAAAATAGCGCGAGTGATAAACTGTAAAAAACAGTGCGACGCGCAAAATCACGCGAGTGATAAACAGCACAAAACAGTGCGACGCGCAAAATAGCGCGAGTGATAAACTGCACAAAACAGCGCGACGGGCAAAATAGCGCGAGTGAGAAACTGCAGAAAACAGTGCGACGTGCAAAATAGCGCGAGTGTGAACTGCAAAAAGGATTGCGACGCGCAAAATAGCGCGAGTGACAAACTGCACAAAATAGTGCGACGCGCAAAATTGCGCGAGTGATAAACTGAAAAAAACAGTGGCACGCGCAAAATAGCGCGAGTGATGGACTGCACAAAACAGTGCGACGCCCAAAATAGCGCGAGTGATAAACTGTAAAAAACAGTGCGACGCGCAAAATTGCACGAGCGTGAACTGCACAAAACAGTGCGACGCACAAAATAGCGCGAGTGATAAACAGTAAAAAAAAGTGCGACGCGCAAAATAGCGCGAGTGTGAACTGCACAAAACTGTGCGACGCGCAAAATAGCGCGAGTGAGAAACTGAAAAAAACGGTGCGACGCGCAAAATAGCGCGAGTGATAAACTGCAGAAAACAGTGCGACGCGCAAAATAGCGCGAGTGATAAACTGTAAAAAATTGTGCGACGCGCAAAATAGCGCGATTGTGAACTGCACAAAACAGTGCGACGCACAAAATAGCGCGAGTGATAAACTGCACAAAACAGTGCGACGCGCAAAATAGCGCGAGTGAGAAACTGAAAAAAACGGTGCGACGCGCAAAATAGCGCGAGTGATAAACTGCAGAAAACAGTGCGACGCGCAAAATAGCGCGAGTGATAAACTGTAAAAAATTGTGCGACGCGCAAAATAGCGCGAGTGTGAACTGCACAAAACAGTGTGACGCGCAAAATAGCGCGAGTGATAAACTGCACAAAACAGTGCGACGCGCAAAATAGCTCGAGTGAGAAACTGAAAAAAACGGTGCGACGTGCAAAATAGTGCGAGTGATAAAATGCAGAAAACAGTGCGACGCGCAAAATAGCGCGAGTGATAAACTGTAAAAAATTGTGCGACGCGCAAAATAGCGCGAGTGTGAACTGCACAAAACAGTGCGACGCGCAAAATAGCGCGAGTGATAAACTGCACAAAACAGTGCGACGCGCAAAATAGCGCGAGTGAGAAACTGAAAAAAACGGTGCGACGCGCAAAATAGCGCGAGTGATAAACTGCAGAAAACAGTGCGACGCGCAAAATAGCGCGAGTGATAAACTGTAAAAAATTGTGCGACGCGCAAAATAGCGCGAGTGAGAAACTGAAAAAAACGGTGCGACGCGCAAAATAGCGCGAGTGATGAACTGCACAAAACAGTGCGACGCGCAAAATAGAGCGAGTGATAAACTGTAAAAAACAGTGGCACGCGCAAAATAGCGCGAGTGTGAACTGCACAAAACAGTGCGACGCGCAAAATAGCGCGAGTGATAAACTGCACAAAACAGTGCGACGCGCAAAACAGCGCGAGTGAGAAACTGAAAAAAACGGTCCGACGCGCAAAATAGCGCGAGTGATAAACTGCACAAAACTGTGCGACGCGCAAAATAGCGTGAGTGATAAACTGTAAAAAACAGTGCGAAGCGCAAAATCACGCGAGTGAGAAACAGCACAAAACAGTGCGACGCGCAAAATAGCGCGAGTGATAAACTGCACAAAACAGTGCGACGGGCAAAATAGCGCGAGTGAGAAACTGTAAAAAATAGTGCGACGCGCAAAATTGCGCGAGTGTGAACTGCAAAAAAGATTGCGACGCGCAAAATAGCGCGAGTGACAAACTGCACAAAATAGTCCGACGCGCAAAATAGCGTGAGTGATAAACTGTAAAAAACAGGGCGACGTGCAAAATAGCGCGAGTGTGAAATGAACAAAACAGTGCGACGCGCAAAATAGCGCGAGTGAGAAACTGAAAAAAAACGGTGCGACGAGCAAAATAGCGCGAATGATAAACTGCAGAAAACATTGCGACGCGCAAAATAGCGCGAGTGATAAACTGAAAAAAACAGTGGCACGCGCAAAATAGCGCGAGTGATGAACTGCACAAAACAGTGCGACGCGCAAAATAGCGCGAGTGATAAACTGTAAAAAACAGTGGCACGCGCAAAATAGCGCGAGTGATGAACTGTACAAAACAGTGCAACGCGCAAAATAGCGCGAGTGATAAACTGTAAAAAACAGTGCGACGCGCAAAATAGCGCGAGTGTGAAGTGCACCAAACAGTGCGACGCGCAAAATACCGCGAGTGATAAACTACACAAAACAGTGCGACGCGCAAAACAGCGCGAGTGAGAAACTGAAAAAAACGGTCCGACGCGCAAAATAGCGCGAGTGATAAACTGCACAAAACAGTGCGACGTGCAAAATAGCGCGAGTGATAAACTGCACAAAACAGTGCGACGCGCAAAATAGCGCGAGTGATAAACTGTAAAAAATTGTGCGACGCGCAAAATAGCGCGAGTGTGAACTGCACAAAACAGTGCGATGCGCAAAATAGCGCGAGTGATAAACTGCACAAAACAGTGCGACGCGCAAATAGCGCGAGTGAGAAACTGAAAAAAACGGTGCGACGCGCAAAATAGCGCGAGTGATAAACTGCAGAAAACAGTGCGACGCGCAAAATAGCGCGAGTGATAAACTGTAAAAAATTGTGCGACGCGCAAAATAGCGCGAGTGTGAACTGCACAAAACAGTGTGACGCGCAAAATAGCGCGAGTGATAAACTGCACAAAACAGTGCAACGCGCAAAATAGCTCGAGTGAGAAACTGAAAAAAACGGTGCGACGTGCAAAATAGTGCGAGTGATAAAATGCAGAAAACAGTGCGACGCGCAAAATAGCGCGAGTGATAAACTGTAAAAAATTGTGCGACGCGCAAAATAGCACGAGTGTGAACTGCACAAAACAGTGCGACGCGCAAAATAGCGCGAGTGATAAACTGCACAAAACAGTGCGACGCGCAAAATAGCGCGAGTGAGAAACTGAAAAAAACGGTGCGACGCGCAAAATAGCGCGAGTGATAAACTGCAGAAAACAGTGCGACGCGCAAAATAGCGCGAGTGATAAACTGTAAAAAATTGTGCGACGCGCAAAATAGCGCGAGTGAGAAACTGAAAAAAAACGGTGCGACGCGCAAAATAGCGCGAGTGATGAACTGCACAAAACAGTGCGACGCGCAAAATAGAGCGAGTGATAAACTGTAAAAAACAGTGGCACGCGCAAAATAGCGCGAGTGTGAACTGCACAAAACAGTGCGACGCGCAAAATAGCGCGAGTGATAAACTGCACAAAACAGTGCGACGCGCAAAACAGCGCGAGTGAGAAACTGAAAAAAACGGTCCGACGCGCAAAATAGCGCGAGTGATAAACTGCACAAAACTGTGCGACGCGCAAAATAGCGTGAGTGATAAACTGTAAAAAACAGTGCGAAGCGCAAAATCACGCGAGTGAGAAACAGCACAAAACAGTGCGACGCGCAAAATAGCGCGAGTGATAAACTGCACAAAACAGTGCGACGGGCAAAATAGCGCGAGTGAGAAACTGTAAAAAATAGTGCGACGCGCAAAATTGCGCGAGTGTGAACTGCAAAAAAGATTGCGACGCGCAAAATAGCGCGAGTGACAAACTGCACAAAATAGTGCGACGCGCAAAATAGCGTGAGTGATAAACTGTAAAAAACAGGGCGACGTGCAAAATAGCGCGAGTGTGAAATGAACAAAACAGTGCGACGCGCAAAATAGCGCGAGTGAGAAACTGAAAAAAACGGTGCGACGAGCAAAATAGCGCGAATGATAAACTGCAGAAAACATTGCGACGCGCAAAATAGCGCGAGTGATAAACTGAAAAAAACAGTGGCACGTGCAAAATAGCGCGAGTGATGAACTGCACAAAACAGTGCGACGCGCAAAATAGCGCGAGTGATAAACTGTAAAAAACAGTGGCACGCGCAAAATAGCGCGAGTGATAAACTGTAAAAAACAGTGCGACGCGCAAAATAGCGCGAGTGTGAAGTGCACCAAAAAGTGCGACGCGCAAAATACCGCGAGTGATAAACTACACAAAACAGTGCGACGCGCAAAACAGCGCGAGTGAGAAACTGAAAAAAACGGTCCGACGCGCAAAATAGCGCGAGTGATAAACTGCACAAAACAGTGCGACGCGCAAAATAGCGCGAGTGATAAACTGCACAAAACAGTGCGACGCGCAAAATAGCGCGAGTGATAAACTGCACAAAACAGTGCGACGCGCAAAATAGCGCGAGTGATAAACTGTAAAAAACAGTGCGACGCGCAAAATCACGCGAGTGATAAACAGCACAAAACAGTGCGACGCGCAAAATAGCGCTAGTGATAAACTGCACAAAACAGCGCGACGGGCAAAATAGCGCGAGTGAGAAACTGCAGAAAACAGTGCGACGTGCAAAATAGCGCGAGTGTGAACTGCAAAAAGGATTGCGACGCGCAAAATAGCGCGAGTGACAAACTGCACAAAATAGTGCGACGCGCAAAATTGCGCGAGTGATAAACTGAAAAAAACAGTGGCACGCTCAAAATAGCGCGAGTGATGGACTGCACAAAACAGTGCGACGCCCAAAATAGCGCGAGTGATAAACTGTAAAAAACAGTGCGACGCGCAAAATTGCACGAGCGTGAACTGCACAAAACAGTGCGACGCACAAAATAGCGCGAGTGATAAACAGTAAAAAAAAGTGCGACGCGCAAAATAGCGCGAGTGTGAACTGCACAAAACTGTGCGACGCGCAAAATAGCGCGAGTGAGAAACTGAAAAAAACGGTGCGACGCGCAAAATAGCGCGACTGATAAACTGCCGAAAACAGTGCGACGCGCAAAATAGCGCGAGTGATAAACTGTAAAAAATTGTGCGACGCGCAAAATAGCGCGAGTGTGAACTGCATAAAACAGTGCGACGCGCAAAATAGCGCGAGTGATAAACTGCACAAAACAGTGCGACGCGCAAAATAGCGCGAGTGAGAAACTGAAAAAAAACGGTCCGACGCGCAAAATAGCGCGAGTGATAAACTGCACAAAACTGTGCGACGCGCAAAATAGCGTGAGTGATAAACTGTAAAAAACAGTGCGAAGCGCAAAATCACGCGAGTGAGAAACAGCACAAAACAGTGCGACGCACAAAATAGCGCGAGTGATAAACTGCACAAAACAGTGCGACGGGCAAAATAGCGCGAGTGAGAAACTGTAAAAAATAGTGCGACGCGCAAAATTGCGCGAGTGTGAACTGCAAAAAAGATTGCGACGCGCAAAATAGCGCGAGTGACAAACTGCACAAAATAGTGCGACGCGCAAAATAGCGTGAGTGATAAACTGTAAAAAACAGGGCGACGTGCAAAATAGCGCGAGTGTGAAATGAACAAAACAGTGCGACGCGCAAAATAGCGCGAGTGAGAAACTGAAAAAAAACGGTGC